>LPNX010769528.1:353704-391001 GCA_001517045.1 Pseudotsuga menziesii | reverse complement strand
TATATATATATATAAGCAGAATTCTTTCAGATAATGTTGTTGGTGCACGGTTAATAGCATTGGACAACTCCCCTACAATGCACATGGCTTTTGACATAATAAATTAAAATTCCTTGTAAGTTGTTGCTAATAGGCTGAACCCTTTTTGTAGTAATAAAGGAAAAGGAAAAAAAAAACTTTACCCTTTTCCGCACTCATTCGCATCAAGGTCCTAAAGGGACATGTCTATGGTTATGGATAATCACTAGAGCATATTTTCTTGTGGGATAAGACATATAAAAGTGTTCCATATTTTCACATCCTTCTACCATCATTTAATATCCTTTATCACTAATTTTCCTAGTTTTACTCCATCGTATTATTTATATGTGGGATTAGACTCAATATTTTTCAATTCAATTATTTTAGTATTTTTAGTGAATTTATGATTAAATATTAGTAAAATAAGATTTTTTCAATTATATTTGAAAGTTTCATTAGTTTGGGGTGACTATAGAAATTTAACTAGTTATCAACGGAACATGAAATACCTATAACCATAAAATTTGTGGGTCTAATTAAAATTTCCTCATTCAACCATGGAAGATTTAATTTGAATTTGGGATAATAATTCAAATATTTAGATGAAGAAGAATCATTGAAATTTGGGAAATATTAGTTGGAAAAGATCTTGGAGATATGATGAGTTAATTTCTATTAAATAGTTTTTAGCAAGTTGTTGACACATGAAATATGTGTGGATATACATTTATTATTTGTTATTCTAGTTTCAAAATAAATTGATGTATAAATAATAGTTCCTTCTCCATTACAAGGAGAGGAATGTGAGATTAGATGTCCAACTTATAATTGAGCAAATAAAACTTGTCAAAATTTCTCTTCTTATAGATTGTCACTCTTTATCTCTATAAATAGAATGATTTCATTTACATTCTATAAAGTTATAGTTTAGTGTGGTACCTTCTTCTCGGGGCAATTGGTCTCACTCAAAATAGATTACTATTGTATTTCTTTTGTAAGTGTTCCTTCCTTTTTTTAAAAGAGTGATTCATGGAAAAAAAGAGAGCTCTAACATATGTGAATAGATAACATGGGGAAAACATTATCCTAGTAGAATGATGGTGTTTGAGTACATGGTTATTGCTCAAATTGATATGGTTTTATTTTAATTTTAAATAAAGTGCCATGTTCCAATTTTACATTTTATTATGATTTATATTCATTCATCGAATTATGATTTATGTACCAAAAATGATCCTTGTTTTTGAAATGTTCATATCTTAAGAATTAAACACTTAACTACAACCTTATTTATAACACTTGTGGAAATAGTAAGGCACAATTTAATGATAGATTTTCTTTGTTTGTTTTTGTTTCAAAGAAACTGATTTCCATATTTAAATTCATTTATCACCATTTAGTTTCCATGAGCATCTTTGGTAAATCACACGTGAAATGATCTAATTCTTCAAAAAAATGTGTTTACATTTCACAGCATGGTATAATTAGAATTTATAATTATAATGTAAATCGATTTAAACATATAAATTGACACTTTTTTCGTTAGGACCTCCTAATAACTATGGAAATTAATCTCAACAATTTTTTCCATAAATATCCATTAACTCTTATATAAAATCAAATGCTATAATCATTATTAATTATTCTACATTAAAACATTCAACCCAATACATTACAGATAACATCTCACGACTACTTATGCATAGATTCTAAAACCTAGAATAACTCAAATTATAACATACTTTGGCATAGAATCGAGTCAAAATGCAGGATAGAGTTAAACTAATGGGATAGGGTTCATGGAGATTATTGAACTAATGGGAATAAAATGAGAAAATAACTGATAAAATAATGCTTAGGAAACAACTAGAGTAAAACATTTACAAACAATCAATGTTTTGAACCTTGTTTTTCTCTAGATCGAGTTAAGTAACCTTTCAAGTTAAGAGCAAAAATAAAGTTTCATTTACAGAGATAGTTGGCAAGGGTCGAGGAAAAGAGTCCAAAATGAAAAATTTTGAATAACTTAAGTCAAGTCTAAATAACAAGAGGAATAATCGAATCAATTACAGGTAAAGTTTTAGGGTTTTGACCTCAAAGTTAATAGTTTTTCTGAGACAATGCATAGTAGACCCAATAAATTTTCCTAGACAATGTAGAGCATATCCAAAACAAGTAAAGATATGTTACCAAAATTCATTCAAACAATCACGACACATTCAGGAAAATGAAATAATATATATAATTAAAGAAATAACATAGAAGAGGTGTAAAACCAATGACGTAGTATGAATTTAAATTAAAAATATTTTTACAAAGTGTTTGGGCCTTGCAACGACCAATAAGAATAACAATCCAATGGTCGGAGAAAGGCATCAAGGATGAGTTACCAAAGTAATGACCAACCATTGTTGCACCCAAGAATTACATGAAGCAATAGGAAATAACAAGTATCTCATAGAGCGTTCTCTTTAGGATGGTTGAAACCATCCAAATACCATAGGCACTTAACTTACTTTCCATTGGAGAGACCGTCAAGCCATGTTCAAGCTAAATATTTTCTTGTCAAAAAGTTACACAGAGATTTAATATCCCTACAAATCAATAATAGAGTTACATAAGCAGCGAGAACTTGTAACTAGATAAAATAAACTTAGTAGCTTGAAAGGAAGTCATAGGTTACTAGGTTTTATTGGTTGACCATAACACAAACAACATCCAATAATACTTGAAGCATTAATATTCCATCATCCTTGAATCAGATATCGAGTGGAAGCCGGATCGAACTTTATGGGTTCCTCACAAAGGCATAGAAATCATAAGGTTTGATGCACAATCATGGACTCCTTTAAAGACACTTTAGATGCCAGATAATACTGGAATAAACGGAAAACTCTGACTTTAGGTGACAATTAGGGGTACTTTCCTAACTTATTTGAAGATGAAGTAAAATGAGAAAATATAGGGAATTGAATCGGCTTTCATAATATATAGCATTTATGCAGATAAAATGTGTGTAAATAATTATAAAATTAGTTTCCGTGAAAGTGGGTTTTCAAAATTTCAGCACATCTTAACATATATGTTTGTGCGGGTGCAGCAATATATGAGGTAAATGATGTCAATTTGGGATAAAATATTGCAAACATATAAAGGACATATAGGCCTAGTGCAACACTATTTATTCATATTTTTCATTAATTACTTTTTTTATTATTAATTATTGAAGTCACAAAATCTTGAAATTAAAACCTTATGTGTGGGTGCACCACTTTAGGGCCAAAAATTAATGAAATCCTTGATTTCTAAATATAATATCGTAGAGCTTGATCTCATCTAGTGCACCATATAGTTTTATTGGGAAATGGTGATGGAATCAAAAGTTATATAACAAACAAATGATGTATGTATTTTCAAAAACTGATGTGTGTCATTTAGAAAAATATTATAAATAAATAAAACATAGATTTGAAGGAAAAAATTACATATTTAGATTCATAAGATCGTAATCTACAATATGATTTATTTTCCTAAAAAATATTGTATATGTCATAGAAAAACACACCATCTAAACTAAGCATATTGATAGAGTTCTAAAAGACAAGCAATAGCCCTGGTTTATTTGTCCTAACAAATAGGTTCAGCCTTCCGAAGCCATTTCTGAACCTAATGCCAAACCTTATTCCTGCCAATTATTTTAATTTTAAAATAACACATATGCGTTATAACGCATATGCGTTATAGCTTATTCATATCGCATATGCGATATGATAAAGCTATAACTCATATGCGTTTTGTCTTAAATAATTTGGTGTTGTCCTAACACATCATTGTTCATCACCCTCATCCTCATCATTCTCACCACCCTCATCCTCATCATCATCATCATCATCATAATCACCCTCATCCTCATCATCATCATCATACTCATCATCTTCCTCCTCCTCCTCATCATCATCATACTCATCATCTTCCTCCTCCTCCTCATCATCATCATTGTTCATCATCGTCGTCATCATCATCATCATCATCATCCTCATCGTCACCATCATCATCATCATTACCATCCTCATCTTCATCATCATCATCATCATCATCATCATCATCCTCATCCTCATCCTCCTCCTCTTCATCATCACGCTCATCATGCTCATCATCATCATGGTCATCATCGTCATCATCATCACCCTCATCCTCATCATCATCATCATAGTCATCATCCTCCTCATCATCACCATCATTTTTCATCACCCTCATCCTCATCATCATCACTATCCTCATCATCATCCTCATCATCATCACCATCCTCCTCATCATCCTCATCATCATCATCTTCATCATCACCCTCATCCTCCTCATCATCAGCATCACCCTCATCCTCATCATCATCATCATGGTCATAATCATCCTCATCATAATCATCATCATCCTCATCCTCGTCATCATCATCATCATCATCACCTTCATCGTCATCATCATCATCATAGTCATCATCCTCCTCATCATCAACATCATTGTTCATCACCATATTCATCGTCACCCTCATCCTCATCCTCATCATCACCCTCATCCTCATCATCTTCATCATCACCCTCATCCTCATCATCACCATCATGGTCATCATTATCATCATCATCATCATCATCACCTTCATCCTCATCATCACCATCATCATCATCATCCTCATCCTCATCGTTTATCACCCTCATCATCATCACCATCGTCATCATCATCATCATCATCATCATCACCCTCATCCTCCTCCTCCTCCTCATCACCCTCATCCTCATCATCATCATCATGGTAATCATCATCATCATTCTCATCCTAATCATAATCATCATCATCATCACACTCATCCTCATCATCATCATCATAGTCATCATCCTCCTCATCATCACGATCAGTGTTCATCATCATCTTCATTCTCACCCCCATCCTCATCATCATCCTCATCACCCTCATCCTCATCCTTATCATCATGGTCATCATCATCCTCATCATGATCATCATCACCCTCATGATGATGATGATGATGATCATCATCATCATCACCTTCATCCTCATCCTCATCATCATCATCCTCATCATCATCATCCTCTTCAGCATGATCATCATCATGACCCTCATCCTCATCAGCTTCATCATGGTCATCATCATCATCATCATCACCCTCGTCCTCATCATCATCATCATAGTCATCATCCTCCTCCTCATCACCATCATTGTTCATCATCATCACTCTGTTGTGCCCTGGCTCAACAGCCTTTAAAAAAAACATTATTTCATCTAACAAAATCCTATTTTGTTTGATGAAATGTTCCAATTTCTCAGTGCAAAATAAAGAAGAATAACAGCTACTGAAACAATGCCATTTTGTCAGCTACAGAATTGGGGAAATTCGTTGTTTTTAAAGCAACCTTTACAACTATAGAATATTTAACAAAATCATCGCTAATGAGTTATTATTTGTTTTTGGGTTTGCAATTAAGGGATAAATATTAATGATTTCCATATCCTTCGTCTTATCCTAATCTAGAAATTAATCCAAAACATTACGAATTGATTTTGTCGATTTTGTTATTATAATTATTTCTAGGGTTGAAATATTATTAATGGTTGGTTCGTGGTGATTTTGGTCAAGACCTAGAGTACGTAAGCCAAAGGTGTTACAAACCATTTCCGACATATCCTAAGTTCTCAAACCATGATCGACATTACTACAAATATGTATGCCTATCATTATTATATGGTATGTTTTGCAAAGTCGATTCTTGATTTAATGGTTTGTAATTATGTTTATTTATCCACCACCTTTCGAGAGTAAGTCGAGGCTAAGGTAGGGGGATATGCATTATGGTTCAACGTCAGATCGAAATTATGTCGTAGCCTCCACCCTGGTTCAATCGCTGCGAAGTCGATATGCAATCATGACAATGGTAATGAAACTTGTCCTTCGCGTTTAATTCTAAGTACTTATCCTCTGCCGTGGCTACCTGTCAATTGGACACTTGTTCTGGATACTGTGAAGGGTCATGTATCATTAACGTCGGTTGAATAGTGATAACATCACTTACCCGAGGTCTTCTACCGTCATTTCTTGTTAATCAATAACCTCTTGCAGTGATGATGCTCTCGTCTATGCCAAAATTATAGGGGCGCACCCCGCGTTCGGTCATGGCTTGTTTCCCTTATCATTGGTCTGAATTTCATTCCTCGGTCTTGCTCAGGCTTTATCCCAAGTGCTCATTATCCGGTTTTCTATCTCTTGCCGAGCTCTGGTACCTACTTTGCGTGAGGTTACGCACCTGGACTCAACTAGTAATGGCACCTGTAGTAAGGGTTGAACCCTGCGAAATGACCTTGTTAAATTCCGACTCTGAGCTCGCAGTAAAGGTCGAGGATATAGGGTGGATGCTATTCTTGAATAAATTCTCTGACTCGAACCCTGAAGTTACGAGGGTTTTTTCTCTCTCCCTGGTTGATTTTCAAGCAGAATTTGGTGATCTTCGGTTTCGGGTTGATGAACAGTCAATAGCGGCCGCAACAGGTTTGTCCCTACCCAGTCAGAGATGGTTCAAATACCAGAAGGTGAATATAATAGAATGGCACCAGTTACTTAAAAACCCTGCTCAGGAAGTCTCTTTTCAAACTAGAGTGGCCCGTAAGTATTTCAACAAAGAATGGTGTCCTGTCCTTCATTTGATTCACCGTTACTTGACCTGTGAAGGCCGGTTATCGTCAGCGTATGTATATCACCTCCGGCTTATGTCTGTTTTTATAGGGTTTCCATTAAATTTACCTTATTATCTTTTGCATAGCCTGTTCAAAATGTCCAATGCGATTAAAAAAGGCCCTAAACACGTCAGTCACAGCCTCTTTCATCATGGTTTGGTTCGCATGTTGATTGATAGTGAGTTGTTGAAGTTGGGTCGGTCATGGGAGGAATTTGTAGAGTCCAACGGTTTCTCCTCATTTTGTCACTGCATGTTTGACAACCCTGATGATTGCAGCAAACACAAAGATCCGAGTTCATTCTCAGTCCCTTCTCTGTGCAAACCTCTATCAAGTCCTGGCCGTATGAGCCCTGAACCCTGCAAAATTCCCATGGCCAATCCAGTCGAAAGCACTGACACTCCGTTAAGATCTAAGCGCGTGAGGAGAGTTTCACCTTTGTCACCAATTACACCCCAAAACAGTATTGATAAAATTGGCAATCGTGGACGAAATCAGCCCAAGGCTAAATTGGCTGGCAGATTCACCAGGAGCATGGCGAAAACTACTTTTGTCAAAACCCCTGTGATTGACAAGGTTCAGGTGGAAACTGTTGTTTTAGATGAGGAATAATTTGATATCCCTTCGTCTATTGATGATAATGTCGTTCAACCTGAAGTTGTTTCGAATCCTGTGAATGAGACTCTTCCTGTTATTGATAAGGATATTCCTATGCTCGACAAAGAGGTGCAAGCGGATTCGTTTGTTAATGCTCAGACTAAAGAAAAGCATGTGTACGCAAATTCACCTGGTGTTTATTATGTTGCAGATATGGCTCATCCTTGTTTATTAATCGTCTATTGGATAAAATTCGTAGTATGAAGGATAGGGTAGGTGAGATGGCAGTGAATCGGGATTTAATAAAGGCTAAAAACGCTATGTTAAAAGAGAAAGTTAATGCGAATGATCAACATCTCCTCCGATTGAGAAATCATAAGAATAAGTTGATTAGGAGGGTTCTCAAATTGCAGGATGAAAATGACAAGAATGAAGAAAAGGTTCGTGAGCATAACGCTCAAATTGCACTCATGCAGTTCAGGGCTCCCTCGTCGAGTCATTCAAGTGGCGTGAATATTCAAGTGTTCAATGCGCCCGTAAATTTGTAGTGTCTTTTGTTGTCAGTTTCTAGTTTGGAAGTGTTGATGGGTTTGCAATTAAGGTATCTGTGTACAGGTAATTACACGTTTTATTTCTGTTATTTTATAGCATTTGATATCTGATTTATATTGTGTTTTGATTTTATTATATTTACTGCAGGCGATATGGTTGCTGTTTACGCCCAGGTTTTGATGGCTGTTTTTGGATGACATTCCACATCACTCGGAACATATCAATTACTAGAATTTCTAGGCGTTGTTTTATTGTTGGAATTCTGATTCCATGGATCAAATCGTTATTTTCATGGTGTTTCACTTGTATTGAAAAATGACATGTTCCACTTGTCATTTTTAGTGGAAAGTTAGTTGGATTCGATCTAGGCTATCTCGAGATTTTAGGGATGTTTATTTTGGAAAAAAACATGTATTTAAGGTTTGAAAGTTGATAGGAATGGGGGTCAATATTTTGGGAAAGGGAGGACAAGACCGCTGTTCGATCTATCTGTGACTCGACACAGTTAACTGTCAGTAGCTACAGCGTTTGGACTGGTGATGTTTAATACATATATATAGTTTTTTACACTTTACATATGGTTTATAATATATTTCGGTTTTGCCACTCGTTTTTCTATATTATAAATGTTTGTGATAATTTCCTTGAAGAATTGTGCAAATATTATTTACAAGCATCGACTGTTACTGTTTCCGATCTTGTTGATACGTCATGTCCTGTAATTAATGATTGATATCGTTGTTATATAATGTGTAATGATTTCTGTATGGTTGTGTTAATATTTAAATTTCTTTAAATATTATCAAATGTTTGCATACAGTGTCCTTATCAGCATAAATCGATTACAGGTTAAATTTTTCATTGCTCCTGATCAAGATAGAGGGTAGATTAGGATAATATGTGTTTAATTTTTTTATTATTATTATTATATTATTCGAAAATTCTATTCGAATCAGATCCTTTTATAGGAATTACCAACATTCAGATTATTTCGGTTGTAATTATTGTACACTGTGTATAATATATATGATACATCTCTATAGGGTATTAACTCTGTTAATTTTTATCTTTCTATTCTTGTGTTTATAATTAACTGCTTTAAGTAGGTTAAATATAATAGTTCGTCATCTTGTAATATATAACATGAATTAACCTTGGTAATCATAAGTGTAGGACCAAATAACAATCAGTAGCATTAATTTTAACCTTTAGAATTTTAAATTTCCAGGCCAACAGAGCCTTTAAACCTATCGGGAACAACCATCCCAAACAGCTTGGAGCCTGTTCTAAGGATCCCGGTCTGTGTTGTTTCCCTCGTTGCGGGCATAGTCAAATACGCCCGTCAACAATGGTGCTAGAAGGAGGGCCAGCCTAGGCAAATGGCTGATGAAAACAATCCTGTAAACAAAGTTAATCAGCCTGTCACCCCTAAAATACAATCAACAGGACAACCACGCTCTCACCATTCATCACGAGTGAATGAAACCCCAGTGAGCGACTCTGTTCAAAATTTGATCTCTCAGTTCAACTCTCCCGGTATTCACTTACCTGAAGAAGTAGACCAATAAGAGCAAGCCATAAATGAATCTCATAGAATTTTAACTAGGGCTTATTCGAATCTCACTGGGCGCCAGCCCACTGAATTACCTCTTCCGCAGATTACACGTCCTCGTATTCGTCATCCTGAATCTGTTTTGGGAGAATAAGAACAGCCTTTAGGTGCCCATCCCGATCCTCGCATACAACAATCTCTTACAGGCACCAACCAGCCTTCCTCTTCTTCAGGACCACCTGCTTCAAGAGGGACTGGACAACCACCATCGCCGCTTCGATCGCCTCCTCGTGTTTTACAGACACCACCTTCACTGCCTCCAACTCCAAGAAACATGACACGTGCAAATCCTCCAAACCCCAATGCTAATATGCCATGGCTAGCTCAGGATGCAGTGGTCATCCTCGGCGTTCAACACCCTTTACCTAAACACTGTGAGAAATTACTGCCTAAGTTCAACCCTAAGTCGAAAGAGCCAGCGGAAGATCATGTTAAGAAGTTTATGTTGGGAGTCCGACTCCTTGATGTTGAACATGAAAATGTGGTCTGTCGGCTTTTTCCTTATACATTTGAAGGAAAAGCTTCCACATGGTATTTTTCACTTACAGCTGGTTCCATTACTAGCTGGAATGAATTCGATCTTGCATTTACAAACAAGTTTGGAGATGACAAGACTCCTTCTATTTTAGTCTCAGAATTGTCTAGATTTCGCATGGAACCCAAAGAAAAGGTTAAAGATTTTAACCAGCGTTTTCTAACTTTAAGAAACAGGATTCCTGCTACCTCAAGGCCGACTGAGGACGTTACTGTTGAATTTTACACTTCAGCCTTACCGGGAAAATTATCCATGTTTGTCAGGAAAAAAGACAAACTTACCCTAGCTGAAAAATTTGAAGAAGAAATTAAAGTCGAAAAGGATGCGAATGCCACAAAGGAAAATCCCAGAGTAGATAATGATTCAGGATCTTCTTCTCGGAAGAAGATTGACAGTCCTGCCAAAGGCTCTGACAAAAGGGGCCAAGATTCCTTAGATCTTGATAGTTTACAAAGGGTCATTAAAAAACTGTCTAATGAAATCATAAACTTAAAAAAGGTACTTATGAAAATACCACAAACAAAGAACCACCTAAACTGTTTTTGAGAAAACCTTTTCAAAATTTAGCTGCGAAACAAACTCCACCCTCTGAAGCTAACAGCGTTGAGGAACTTAATAGCTTCCTCAAATCAATATTTTCAGATCTAGAAACATCTATTGAAAATAAAACTCACTCTTCCGGACAGAGTTCTCAAGATAACCAAAAAACAGATGACGGCAATGACGATAAACCACCCCATGTCATGAGTCATTTCTGGGACACCTCAGAATTAACCGATGACGAAGATGTGGCTATTGTCAATGTAAATCAGCATCAGTACAACACCAGAAGTAAAAAAGACCAGCCCCCAGGTGAAACTTCTACAACTGTTAAAGATAATAGTTCAGCTGTCAAAGATAAAGATCAGTCTGCAAATAGTAAATCTGCACATTCCCTGGAGTTAGAATATGACTTGATCGAAGATTTAAAGAAAAGCAGAGCCAATATCTCCCTATATGAACTCATAAAGATACATGTGATTCAAGATAAAATGGTGCAAGGGGTTTTCCCAAGCAAATCTGGTAAGACTCCTTCCAATCAAAATAATTCTGTCATTAATAAGGATAACTCAAAAAAGGCTTCAGTTAATGCATCATCCATAGGCAAGAAGTCTGACTCTTCAACCCCACCCTTTTTACTTACATTTGAAATATTTAATCGTAAAGTGCATAACTGTATTATAGACTCAAGGGCCTCCAAGAATGTGATGCCTTACTCTGTATGCAAAAAACTTAATGCTGCCCCTGAACCATGTGATACAAGTATTGTACAGCTTGATCGTTCAAATGTAAAAGTAATAGGTAAGTTGAAACAGGTGCTGATAAGGTTGGCTTCGAATCCTCAAGTTCACATTATCATCGATATTATTGTTGCTGACATCCCTGAAGCATATGGTTTGTTTCTTAGCAGGGATTGGTCACAAAAACTCGATGGATATTTTTCCACAGACTGGTCGCACCTGTGGATATCTCATAAGGGTCGCCCGAATAAAATCTGAATCGATCGAGAACGGTATATGAAGCATACCGTCACTGAAATTGATGACTCAAATGAACCAGTCTTGTTTACTGATACCATAATGGGTAACTACATGGCTGACTCATTTTTTGGGAACTTGGAAGCTGAAATTTCAGAAATTCCAGATTCAAATCAGCAGTCTGAAATTTGCCATTTTTCACAAGCCCTAGCTGAAATTCCAGTCCCAGATACACCACATTTAGATCTCAATGATGGTTTTTGGTCTCTTTACTTTGATGGTTCCAAGTCAAAAAAAGGAGCTGGTGCAGGATGCTTACTGATTGATCCTTATGGGAAAAGGTACTTCATTGCTTGCAGATTAGAATTTGATTGCACCAATAACATCGCTGAATACGAAGCCCTCATTCAAGGGATGAAGAAAGCGATTGACTTGGGAGCCAAAGCCTTGGTAGTCTTAGCAGATTATGAGATTATTGTTCGTCAGGTACGTAATACAATGCACTGCATAGCTGGACACTTGAGAAATTATCAGGCTAAGGTATGGAATTTACTATTAGCATTTGAAGCATTTAACATAAGTTCCATCCCTTGTTATCTAAATCAGGAAGCTGATCTTTTAGCTAATGTTGCTTCAAGATTGATTCCATCTGAAGGAATCCTTACTGATGCTTTCTCGATTGAATTGCTGTTTAGACCTTCTATACCTGACAACATAGCAAATTGGAGAGTCTTCAATCATGACCAGCAGTTGGTCGATTTTCTGACTTTTAAAGATACTTTTAAGGATGCGGTTTTGGACGAGATGACTCACGATGAGGATCTATACAATTTCGCGGTAATCCATAAACCTTGTTCAATTCAGGAATCTCTCGATCACGTTAGTGCTCTTCCCAGATCAGTAATAAAACTTGAGAAATTCTATGACTTAAAGGATAAATTTAAAGCTGTAAGGAATCGCAAAACTAATAGCTCCATCATGCAATCTGACATTGTGAATCTAGGCACTGAGAAAAACCCTCAATGTGTAAATCTGGGCAGTACATGTACTGCCCAGGAAAAAACATCCTTCATTAAACTCTTCAATGAATTTAAAGACATATTTGCATGGACATATGACAACCTGAAAACATTCGACCCTAATATCATGCAACATGTCATTCCTATGAAACATGAGGCTAAGCCTTTTCAACAAAAATTGAGTAAAATGCACCCCAGCCTAGAACCAGCTGTCAAGAAGGAGCTAAATAAACTCCTTGCCACCAAAATAATTTTCCCGGTCCGGCATGTACAGTGGGTAGAAAATCTTGTACCCGTGAGGAAGAAAAATGGTGATATCAGGCTATGTGTCGATTTTCGAAACTTGAATAAGGTTTCAAACAAAGACAATTATCCTGTTCCTACAATGGAGAAAATCTTGCAACAGGTCTCCGGATCTAAAATGTTTTGACTCCTCGATTGCTTTTCTGGGTACAACCAAGTGTTAGTATCCAAAGCTGACCAACTGAAAACAACCTTTAGGACTGCATGGGGAACCTATGCATATAGGAAGATGCCATTTGGTCTTATAAATGCCGGAGCAACATTCCAGAGGGCAATGGATATCGCCTTCAGAGGTCTGATTGGTAAGTTTGTTGTTATTTATCTTGATGATGTTACCGTCTTTTCAAAAAACAGGACTGATCATTTAACTAATCTCAGAAGAGTTTTCGAGCATTACAGGAAGTATGGGATTTCTTTAAATCCTAAGAAATCTATTTTTTCAGTCACAGAAGGTAAGTTGCTGGGTTTTGTTGTTTCTAAACAAGGCATCAATATTGACCCAGAATGTACCCGTGCTATGTCACAGATTTCGATGCCTCACTCAAAAAAGTCTATGCAGTCGTTTCTTGGAAAGATAAATTTTGTTTCTAGATTTATTCCTAGGTTTAAGGAAATCGTTCGACCGCTTCAGAAAATGATAAGAAAGGATGCTGAGTTTAAATGGAACACTGATGAGAATCAATCTTTTCATAACATCTCAAAAGCTATTGCTGAAGCTCCCACTCTAACTAGCCCAGATTTTTCCAAACCTTTCATTTTGTATACGTTTGCTTTTGATTCTTCTTATGCTGCTGTTCTGACACAGAAAAACCAAGAAAATAATGAAGCTCCTATCGCTTTTACGAGTTCTGGTCTCAACGGTGCAGAATTAAACTACCCAGAAGTAGACAAGCAAGCTTTTGTTGTTTTCAAATCTGTTAAACATTTCAGGCCTTACTTGCTGAAGTCCCACACCAAAGTCGTTGTACCATATTCTGCAGTTAGAAATCTCTTGGTACAGAAGGATCTTGGTGAAAAAAGAGCACATTGGGTCACAGCACTTCAGGAATATGACCTGGAAATAAAAACTTTAAGGATTGTCAGGGGACAAGGACTTTGCAAGCTAGCAGCTGGGTCTACGGACAATTCTGATCCTGATCTGCACTTCTTTAGCGAACCTTCTTTATTTGAAAGGGAAGTTTTTCCGGTCTCCACTCCTCCTGATTCTTGGTATGACGATATTAATTTCTTCTTATTGCATGGGACCACCCCTAAACATTTAGACCCACGTCATAAGAGGGCTTTAAGATTGAAATCTGCACCTTATCAGCTTATTGATAATATTTTGTTTAGAAAGAATTTCGAAGGAGTTCTCCTTCGTTGTCTAGAAGGACATGAGGCTGATAATGTGTTATCTCAACTACATGCAGGACCAGCCGGAGGACACTTCAGCGGAGAAACTACTGCTCATAAGATACTTAAATCTGGGTACTACTGGCCCACGTTGTTCAAATATTCATATTCCTTCACCAGAAAGTGCCAAGAGTGTCAGAGAGCGGGAGGTAGACTGAAGAAGGAAGCGTTACCTCTCCAGTTGGTTATTATCGATGTCCCATTTCAGCAATCGGGTCTGGATATTGTTGGCCCAATCACTCCAGCCTCTTCACAACAACATAAATACATTCTGACAGCCACAGACTACTTCACTAGATGGGTTGAAGCCATACCTTTGAGGGTAGTCAATTCAGAACAGGTGATATGTTTCCTTGATTCTTTTATTATTACCAGATTCGGTGTTCCATAATCTTTAATATTTGACAATGCAACTTATTTTTCCTCTACAAAATTAACTGAGTATGCATTGGATAGGGGTATAAAGTTGAAATATTCAGCTAATTATTACCCTCAGGGTAATGGGTTAGTAGAATCTTCTAATAAAAATCTGATCAAGATTCTGAAATGTATTGTGGCTAACCATCATAGGAATTGGCATACTGCTCTGGCAAATGCTTTGTGGGCTGACAGGGTAACTCCCAAAGCTTCTATAGGAAACTTTCCCTTTTTCCTGGTATATGGTAAAGAAGCCATCTTACCCCCTCATTTTTTCTTAACCTCCTTACAGCTTTCCCAGTCAGTACAGGAGGTACCATGTTCTGCCATGGAGCATCGAATTAACACATTGTAGAAACTGGAGGAAGATAGGGAGTTGGCTAGAAAAAAAATTGAGAAACACCAGCAGACTGTGAAGCGTTGGTTTGACCTCAGGAATTTAGTCAGTCGGGATTTGGAAGTAGGTGACTTAGTCTTGAAATGGGACAAGGAACACGAAGATAAAGGGAAACACACAAAGTTCCAATGTCTGTGGCTAGGACCATTTATTATTACAGAAAAACTTGGTCCTAGCACTTTCAGGTTACAAACACTGGAAGGAGACATTGACAACCTTCCAGTAAATGGTCACCTAATTAAGAGATATTTTTGCTGATCCCCCTCAAGGGATCATCCTGTATATACCCATGTGGTGTGTTTGCTTGATGCATTTTATTTCCTTTCTCTTTTGATTTATTTGCTGTTTTGTTTGTGTGTTATGAACCTGGTAAATTCATTAAACCTCGAACTGATGGCTCATTTTAAGTTCTGTTATTTATCTGTAAGTTGTGCACGAAGATATTATTATCCTGGAAAATGTCATTTTGTTTTGCTTCTTGAATAGAGAATGGTGTTTTCATCGTTCTAGATTTTACCAGAAAAAACTCAAACCATGTTAATATTAATTAAGTATCTCAGTCTCTGCAAAGATTTTTCCAACGGTATTGTGACGGTACTTGGTAAAGTTATCTATTTAAATATTTTATGCCATCCCTTCTCGTAAAGAGGATCAGATTCACCTCCCTGTCTGCTAAGATAATCTCATTTGAGATTAATAATAATTACGTTCTGGACAAGGAGGGACTTGAACATATGAAAAAATATGAAGGATAGAAAGTCTCATCACGAGTTGATCTGCTCAGGATCATAGGTTTGCTTCCAGTAACATTGTCGTCTCCAGTCACCAAGCCTGGGAAATGACCCTTGGACGGAAAAATATGAGGGGTGAAAGGTCTCATCACGAGCCGGTTCATTTTACTATAATGCAGACTGGTGACTGACATGGTTACTATCTGGTTACCCAGCCTGAACCATGACCTTCATGAGGAATAAAATTAAAAGAAAATAGTGGTAACAGTTTCTCCCGACCAGAATTGTACGTATATAACGAGCAGATAGGATACTGGCGTTCTGAGGGTTTCAAAGCAACCCTGTGGAGGCTATGAACGCCTGCTGGTAGCAGGGCCATGCTTGTGGTATTGAAATTTTATCCTTAAAACTAAGCCATTTACTGTCTTACTCTTTGAGGACTAATTTCTGTTTGAGACCTGATTTTATCAAACAAATCGTTGAAACTATAATTTTTTGGTAAGTTTTAGAATTGTGAAATACTTGAATTTGTTTGAGATGTTAAAACAACGATCTTTGTATAATGGCTTCCGTTAAGGATTTAATTTCTTCATGTGCGTGATTTCAGGTTAAGAGGCAGAGATAACTGTTCCGCCCAGCTTGTCGCCATCTGTTGTGCCCTGGCTCAACAACCTTTAAAAAAACATTATTTCATCTAACAAAATCCTATTTTGTTTGATGAAATGTTCCAATTTCTCAGTGCAAAATAAAGAAGAATAACAGCTACTGAAACAATGCCATTTTGTCAGCTACGGAATTGGGGAAATTCGTTGTTTAAAGCAACCTTTACAACTATAGAATATTTAACAAAATCATCACTAATGAGTTATTATTTGTTTTTGGGTTTGCAATTAAGGGATAAATATTAATGATTTCCATATCCTTCATCTTATCCTAATCTAGAAATTAATCCAAAACATTACGAATTGATTTTGTCGATTTTGTTATTATAATTATTTCTAGGGTTGAAATATTATTAATGGTTGGTTCATGGTGATTTTGGTCAAGACCTAGAGTACGTAAGCCAAAGGTGTTACAAACCATTTCCGACATATCCTAAGTTCTCAAACCATGATCTACATTACTACAAATATCTATGCCTATCATTATTATATGGTATGTTTTGCAAAGTTGATTCTTGATTTAATGGTTTGTAATTATGTTTATTTATCCGCCACCTTTAGAGAGTAAGTCAAGGCTAAGGTAGGGGGATATGCATTATGGTTCAACGTCAGATCGAAATTATGTCGTAGCCTCCACCCTAGTTCATTCGCTGCGAAGTCGATATGCAATCATGACAATGGTAATGAAACATGTCCTTCACGTTTAAGTCTAAGTACTTATCCTCTGCCGTGGCTGCCTGTCAATTGCACACTTGTTCTAGATACTGCGAAGGGTCATGTATCATTAACATCGGTTGAATAGTGATAACATCACTTACCCGAGGTCTTCTACTGTCATTTCTTGTTAATCAATAACCTCTTGCAGTGATGATGCTCTCGTCTATGCCAAAATTACAGGGGCGCACCCCGCATTCGGTCATGGCTTGTTTCCCTTATCATTGGTCTAATTTTAATTCCTCGGTCTTGCTTAGGCTTTATCCCGAGCGCTCATTATCCAGTTTTTTGTCTCTTGCCGAGCTCTGGTACCTACTTTGCGTGAGGTTACGCACCTGGACTCAGCCAGTAATGGCACCTGTAGTAAGGGTTGAACCCTGCGAAATGACCTTGTTAAATTCAGACTCTGAGCTCGCAGTAAAGGTCGAGGATATAGGGTGGATGCCGTTCTTGAATAAATTCTCTGACTCGAACCCTGAAGTTACTACGGTTTTTGCTCTCTCCCTGGTTGATTTTCAAGCAGAAGTTGGTGATCTTCGGTTTTGGGTTGATGAACAGTCAATAGCGGCCACAACAGGTTTGTCCCTGACTGGTCAAAGATGGTTCAAATACCAGAAGATGAATATAACAGAATGGCGCCAGTTACTTAAAAACCCTGCTCAGGAAGTCTCTTTTTGAACTAGAGTGGCCCGTAAGTATTTCAAGAAAGAATGGCATCCTGTCCTTGATTTCATTCACCGTTACTTGACCTGTGAAGGCCGGTTATCGCCAGCTTATGTATATCACCTCCGGCTTATGTCTGTTTTTATAGGGTTTCTGTTAAATTTTCCTTATTATCTTTTGCATAGCCTGTTCAAAATGTCCAATGCGATTAAAAAAGGCCCTAAACACGTCAGTCACAGCCTCTTTCATCATGGTTTGGTTCGCATGTTTATTGATAGTGAGTTGTTGAAGTTGGGTCGGTCATGGGAGGAATTTGTAGAGTCCAACGGTTTCTCCTCGTTTTGTCACTGCATGTTTGACAACCCTGATGATTGCAACAAACACAAAGATCCGAGTTCATTCTCAGTCCCTTCTCTGTGCAAACCTCTGTCAAGTCCTGGCCGTATGAGCCCTGAACCCTGCAAAATTCCCAGGGCCAATCCAGTCGAAAGCGCTGACACTCTGTTAATATCTAAGTGCGTGAGAAGAGTTTCACCTTTGTCACCAATTACACCCCAAAATAGTATTGATAAAATTGGCAATCGTGGACGAAATCAGCCTAAGGCTAAATTGGTTGGCAGATTCACCAGGAGCATGGCAAAAACTAATTCTATCAAAACCCCTGTGATTGACAAGGTTCAGGTGGAAACTGTTGTTTTAGATGAAGAAGAATTTGATATCCCTTCGCCTATTGATGATAATGTCGTTCAGCCTGAAGTTGTTTCGAATCCTGTCAATGAGACTCTTCCAGTTATTGATAAGGATATTCCTATGCTCGACAAAGAGGTGCAAGCGGATTCATTTGTTAATGCTTAGACTAAAGAAAATCCTGTGTACGCAAATTCACCTGGTGTTTATTGTGTTGCAGATATGGCTCATCCTTTGTTTATTAATCGTCTGTTGGATAAAATTCGTAGTATGGAGGATAGGGTAAGTGAGATGGCAGTGAATCGGGATTTAATAAAGGCTGAAAATGCTATGTTAAAGGAGAAAGTTAACGCGAATGATCAACAGCTCCTCCGATTGAGAAATCATAAGAATAAGTTGATTAGGAGGGTTCTCAAATTGCAGGATGAAAATGACAAGAATGAAGAAAAGGTTCATGAGATTAACGCTCAAATTGCACTCATGCAATTCAGGGCTCCCTCGTCGAGTCATTCAAGTGGGGTGAATATTCAAGTGTTCAATGCGCCCGTAAATTTGTAGTGTCTTTTGTTGTCAGTTTCTAGTTTGGAAGTTTTGATGGGTTTGCGATTAAGGTATCTCTGTACAAGTAATTACACATTTTATTTCTGTTATTTTATAGCATTTGATATCTGATTTATATTGTGTTTTGATTTTATTATATTTACTGCAGGCGATATGGTTGCTATTTACGCCCAGGTTTTTATGGCTATTTTTGGATGACATTCCACATCGCTTGGAACAGATCAATTACTAGACTTTCCAGGTGTTGTTTTATTGTTGGAATTCCGATTTTCATGGATCAAATCGTTATCTTTTCATGGTGTTTTACTTGTATTGAAAAATGACATGTTCCACTTGTCATTTTTAGTGGAAAGTTAGTTGGATTCGATCTAGGCTATCTCGAGATTTTAGGGATGTTTATTTTGGAAATAAACATGTATTTAAGGTTTGAAAGTTGATAGGAATAGGGGTCGATAGTTTAGGAAAGGGAGGACAAGACCGCTGTTCGATCTATCTGTGACTCGACACAGTTAACTGTCAATAGCTACAGTGTTTGGACTGGTGATGTTTAATACATATATACAGTTTTTACACTTTACATATGGTTTATAATATCTTTCGGTTTTGCCACTCGTTTTTCTATATTATAAATGTTTGTGATAATTTCCTTGAAGAATTGTGCAAACATTATTTACAAGCATCGACTGTTGCTATTTCCGATCTTGTTGATACGTCATTTTATGTAATTAATGATTGATATCATTGTTATATAATGTGTAACAATTTCTGTATGGTTGTGTTAATATTTAAATTTCTTTAAATATTATCAAATGTTTGCATACAGTGTCCTTATCAGCATAAATCGATTACAGGTTAAATTTTTCATTGCTCCTCATCAAGATAGAGGGTAGATTAGGATAATATGTGTTTAAGTTTTTTTATTATTATTATATTATTCGAAAAATCTATTTGAATCAGATCCTTTTATAGGAATTACCAACATTCAGATTATTTCTGTTGTAATTATCGTACACTATGTATAATATATATGATACATCTCTGTAGGGTATTAACTCTGTTAATTTTTATCTTTCTATTCTTGTGTTTATAATTAACTGCTTTAAGTAGGTTAAATATAATAGTTCGTCATCCTGTAATATATAACATGAATTAACCTTGGTAATCATAAGTGTAGGACCAAATAACAATCAGTAGCATTAATTTTAACCTTTAGACTTTTAAATTTCCAGGCCAACAGAGCCTTTAAACCTGTCGGGAACAACCATCCCAAATAGCTTGGAGCCTTTTCTTAGGATCCCAGTCTGGGTTGTTTCCCTCATTGCGGGCTTATTCAAATACAACCGTCAACACACTCTCATCCTCATCATCATCACCATCACCCTCATCATCATCATCATCATCATGGTCATCATCATCGTCATCATCACCCTCATCCTCATCATCCTCATCATAGTCATCATCCTACTCATCATCACCATCATTGTTCATCATCATATTCATTGTCACCCTCATCCTCATCATCATCATCACCCTCATCCTCCTCCCGCTCATCATCATCACCCTCATCCTCATTAGCATCATCATGGTCATCATCATCATTACCCTCATCCTCATCCTCTTCATTATCATTTTCATCCCCATCCCCATCATCATCATCCTCATCCCCATCATCATCACCATCATCATTACCCTCCTCCTCATCAACTTCATCGTCACCGTCATCCTCATCACCATCGTCACCATCATCCTCATCACCATCGTCACCCTCATCCTCATCCTCATCATCATCATCACCCTTATCCTCATTACCATCATCATGGTTATCATGATCATGATTATCCTCATCCTCATCATCATCATCATCACCCTCATTGTTAACAGCATCATCATGGTCATCATCATCATCATCATCATCATCATCACCCTCATCCTCATCCTCATCATCATCATCCTCATCCTCATCCTCATGATCATGATCATCACCCTCATCCTCATCAGCTTTATCATGGTCATCATCATCATCATCACCATCACTATCCTCATCCTCATCCTCATCATCATCATCATCCACCTCATACTCCTCTTCCTCATCATCATCCTCATCCTCATCATCATCATCATCATCATCATAATCATCATATTCATCCTCATCATCCTCATCCTCATCACCATCATTGTTCATCATCATCTTCATCGTCACCCTCATCCTCGTCATCATCATCACCCTCATCCTCATCAGCTTCATCATCACCCCCATTCTCATCACCATCATCATGGTCATCATCATCATCATCATCATCATCATCATCATCATCACCCCCATCCTCATCGTCGTCGTCATCATCATCATCATCATCATCATCCTCATCCTCATCATCATTGTTTATCACCCTCATCCCTATCATCATTACCATCCTCATCATCATCATCATCATCATCACCCTCATCCTCATCATCATCATCATCACCCTCATCCTCATCATCATCATTATGGTCATCATCATCATCATCATCATCATCATCATCATCATCCTCATCCTCATCATCCTCATCATCATCATCATCATAACCATCAACCTCATCATCATCATCACACTCATCATCCTCCTCATCGTCACCATCATTGTTCATGATCATCTTCATTGTCACCCTCATACTCAACAGCATCATCATCACCCTCATCCTCATCATCATCATCATGGTCGTCATCATCATCATCATCATCATCACCCTCATCCTCATCCTCATCATCATCATCATCATCACCCTCATCCTCATCCTCATCATCATCATCATCATCATCCTCATCCTCATCAGCTTCATCATGCTCATCATCATCATCATCACCCTCATCCTCATCATCCTCATCATAGTCATCATCCTCCTCCTCATCACCATCATTATGTATAATAATCACTCTCATCCTCCTCCTCCTCCTCCTCCTCATCATCATCATGGTCATCATCACCCTCATCCTCATCATCATCACCATCCTCATCATCCTCATCCTCATCATCATCATCATAATCCTCATCTTCATCCTCATCCTCATCATGACCCTCATCATCATCATCATCATCATCATCATGGTCATCATCATCATCATCATCACCCTCGTCATCATCATCATCATCATCATCATCATCATCCTCATCCTCCTCATCCTCCTCATCATCATCATTGTTCATCACCATCATCCTCACCACATCATCATCTTCATTGACACCCTCATCCTGATCCTCATCACCATGATCATCCTCATAATCCTCATCCTCATTCTCATCATCATCATCACCCTTATCCTCATCAGCATCATCATGGTCATCATCATCATCATCATCATCATCACCCTCATCCTCATCATCATCATCATAGTCATCATCCTCCTCATCATCACCATCATTGTTCATCACCATATTCATCGTCAACATCATCCTCATCATCATCACTATCCTCATCCTCATCCTCATCATCATCATCATCACCGTCATCCTCATCATCATCATCATATGCATCATCCTCCTCGTCATCACCATCATTGTTCATCATCATCTTCATCGTCACCCTCATCTTCATCATCATTATCACCCTCATCCTCATCATCATTATCATCACCCTCATCCTCATCATCATCATCATGGTCATCATCATCATCGTCATCATCATCATCACCCTCATCCTCATCCTCATCATCATCATCATCATTCTCATCCTCATCATCATTGTTCATCACCCTCATCCTCACCATCATCGACACCCTCCTCCTCATCATCATCCCCATCATCATCCTCATCATCATCATCATCATAATCCTCATCCTCATCCTCTTCATCATCATCATCATCACCCTCATCCTCATCATCATCATCATAGTCATCATCCTCCTCATCATCACCATCATTGTTCATCATCATCTTCATAAGCATAGATAAATGTAAATTGCATATATTCAGTGAGCAGTAAATCGCATATGTGATATATCTCATATGCAGTAAGTCGCATATGCGTTTTGGAGAACATGTAAAAAACCTGCCTGTTCATTAAAAATATGGAAATCAATATCGCATATGCGATATATCGAAGGTGTTTTATATCGCATATTCGATATGTGTTTTATACAACATGTTGGGTGGCGTCATGTAGACTAGGTTTACTGTATCAAAAGACATAATTTGTCTGAACCCGCGCACAGAGAACTGTTCAACATGCAATTTTTTTATCATTACTTACATAATTCCATAGTTTTGTATAGGTTTGGGTGGATTTAAACAAGGAATGTACATAATAGAGGATGAAAGTCAGCAAGGAAGGTGCTTACACAGGAAGAAGTAGAAAATAATAAACAAAAAAGAGGGAAGATTCAAGAAATCGTCAGCATTCATTACATGAGCAAATAGTTCCCATTCCCCCTCAACAGATACCTGACGTAGAGGCTGAGGAATATAATGCAACATTAAAGGAAGCTGGTTATACAGAAGTTGATATTATTGATCCATTAATAAATGGAAAATCTTGTCAAGAGTTCAATAATTATGTTACTCCCGATGCAAATGTGACTCAACAACAACTATGTTCGGTGGTTCAATCTCCTAATTGAAGTTGTGAGCCTGTAGCAGATGTAAACGTCACTCCAACATTTCAAACGGCAACAAATTTTGCATCAAAACGAAAGAGAACTCCTAAACGAATACAAGTGGACAAGAGCGGATTGACTTCCATGGAAGGTAAGGTGGCTAAATGCACTATCCTTCGTCATTCTTCTCAAATAATGAAACAATATTTTGATAACAAATCCGACGTCGGTAAATGGAAATTGTGTTTATCTTTGCTTAAATATAGAAATATGGCAACTATTAGAAGAAATTTAGGCATAACAACAATGAAGAATATCGAATCAAGTAATCACATTGTTAAATCTCTTGCTGCTGCATTCACATCGATTGGTAAAAAAAATTCCTTCACAAGGCTGTAATGTGGCTCATCGTGTATTGGCTGAATCAATTGTATGTAGATCCAAAAGACAACGTCATTTACTTAAATGCACATCACAAATTGTGCCTTTACATCCAAAGACACTTAAAAAAAATTCAGTAAGAAGAGACAACCTTGATGTAGAGGGACAAATGGAAACATTATGGGCATTTAGTGGTAGGTTTCCCTACAAAGACATGAAGTTAGTCAAAGCAGTGAAGGGCCTAGTGCAAACGTTTTGGCATGATAATACTAGGCCTTTTTCTAACATGAAGGATGTGTTAAAACATTGTAAGGGTTTTAGAAACACTGAACCTCATGTTAAACATTATCTTGACATGACACAAACTCAACTGGTCGAGATGTTTAAAGTTTCCCACGTAGAGCTAAGGCTCAGGAAAAGATCTTTTGAAAAATGCAAGCCTTGGTATGTTAAAATTAATACCACCCGGAACACTTGTTGTTGTAGATACCACATAGAGTTTGACCTATATTACCATACATTTGCACATATACATCGTTTTTTGCATCCTAACTATGTGCAGGATTGCTCAACTACAGTACCGCCAATGTCATCTAGAGATTTCATCCATAGCATAATGTGTCTGAGGAAAGATGGGTAGACACATTACTTAAAACAATGTGTAGACGGTTCTTGCAACAATTGTGGTGGGCTATCATTATGGTCTGATTGCATCCATGAAAGTGAAGATCAGGCATTCGGGAATGCAATTGTTGAGAAGCAAAAATATGGGTATGAGACATATCAGCTAAATGATGTGAAAGAAAGAAGGAAGATTAAATTGGTGACTTCACAGGTAAATTGTTGAATATTGACAAATTAATATTCATGTACACATTTTTTATGTGGTTTATTGACATATTAATATTCATGTACCAGGTGCGATTCTGTGATTTTATTCCAGAGTTTCGTGGAAAGATCCAACAGTACATTCAACATGTCGATATGGCACGGTGGCAAGATGAGCAATTCAGAATATGCCGAGACACCTTCCCTCTGGGAACAATACTATAAGTGGTTGAATTTGCGGAAAATTACACCCTACAACCATAAAATGAAAGTCAAAGTCAATACTATCACTCAGAGCAGGTGAGCGTAATGGTTCATATCACGTATCGACATGGGCAAGATAGAAATGAAGAGAAACATGTGATACTGAAAGAAAGAAACTTCTGCATAAGTGACAACCAGACCCATGACATCCATTACATGCAACATTGCTTCAAATTATTCTATGATCACGTAATAGCTATATATATACCATTTTATCATCGTTTCATTTGGTTAGATGGTTGTGCTGGACAATTCAAGAATGCATGTGTATTTGAATGGTTGTGTTTATTGCACATAAAATACAAGGTGCCACATGTATGGAACTACTTTGAAACTGGTCATGGAAAAGGAGAGCACGATGGTGCTGGTGCATACATTAAAACTACCCTTCGAAGGGAAGAGATGAATTTTAAAAGTGCTCTCCTTTGAGACGCTGCATCTATAGTCCAACGGTGTGCATCTGTCATGGGAGAACAAGAAACAAGGAAACAATTAGTGCAAAGAATATTCTAGGAGGTGACAAATGTGGACTAATCACAAACACATCAGGTGAACACAGTGCATGGAACTCGACAGTTTCATTCAATTTGAAGCTCAGAAAACTTGACCCTATAAAGTTGGACAAGATTGAAGGCTTTCTTTTACAGTTCCTGTAGCATTGGTGAATGGAATGATTGTGAGGATACGGATAGCATTGATACATGGGATCGACTGACACTTGGAACCAATGGGTTGATGAAATAGACCATTTGGAAGATGATCAGACACATATTTCTATAGACTATGATCACATATCGGATCTCATATAAGCAGGTACATGAGTAGTACCTAAATAAGAAAATGCATTTATGTATTGTTTACTCAACCTATGTAGAATTTAATTTATGTAGAAATTAGAAATGCAAGACCTTATTTACAAAATGTATTGTTAACTCGACCTATTTCCTTTCACAGGTCAGATAGATGCAGTGGTTGCCCCAAAAAATAATGAATGGTGTTCTGACTATTGGTTGGCACGTTGCTTAGAGGGGAAACAAACCATTCCAGAACCTGTTACAGATGATGAAAATATTGAATTTCCAATCGGCTCGATGGTTATAAAAGGGGAGTACTTGACACTTGCAGCACAACAGAAAAGGAAGGGTGGGTATGTATATCAGGATTATAGACCAGGAGCTATTGTATACCACTTCACCAACCTAGTAGTTGTTATATATATCAAGTTGCATCCACTTGGTCACAAAAATAGGTCACATGTATGATACTTGCTACCTCATATAGAGCACGAAAGATTGATGGACACCATCGGCACCAGAGATGTTCTGGATGGCCTACTTGTGTGATTGCATTGTCACGTGCATTATTTAACCTTCAACATGAATTGTAAAGCACAATTTCAATTATTTAGCCTTACTTTATTCCCAATGTAATAAACCTGTGATTGACAGATACCATTCACAGACATAATATTATTCAAAGGATACTAGACACTATAAACATGATTGTACAACCTCGGGTGAGTTATCTATAAATCATGTTTGCACATTTTCATTGTGTTCTCTTTTATTTCTTATGATGTTACTAATGTCTAGCGTTTCATGTGCCTAGGATACAAACACCATCTACGGCACATTGGAGGCGCCAAGAATGGTGTCTTTAGACTCGACCAAATAGAGTTCGGAAAATAATAAGTTCTCGAGTTTTTTAAATTTACATTTCTTGATGTTTTTAGTTTAATATACATTTAATTACATTGGCATGTACAAATCGGAAACAAACTAGGCTTACATGATCACCAATACTTGCATGCACCAACTAGGATTTCATGAACACCAATTTGCATGCACCAACTAGGGTTGACAAGGTATGAGATGGAACTAGGGTTTAGTGAGCAATTTGCAAGTTAAGATAGGGAACTAAAAACACATGGTGACCAATACTTGCATGCACCAACTAGGCTTTCATGAACCCCAATTTGCATGCACCAACTAGGGTTGACAAGGTATGAGATGGAACTAGGGTTTAGTGAGCAATTTCCAAGTTAAGAGAGGGAACTAGAAACACATGATCACCAATAATTGCATGCACCAACTAGGATTTCATGAACACTAATTTGCATGCTCCAACTAGGGTTGCCAAGGTATGAAATGGAACTAGGGTTTAGTGAGAAATCATGCGCATTAGGAGAGGGAACTAGAAACACATGATCACCAATACTTGCATGTACCAACTAGGATTTCATGAACACCAATTTGCATGCTCCAACTAGAGTTGACAAGGTATGAGATGGAACTAGGGTTTCGTGAGAAATCATGCAAGTTAGGAGAGGGAACTAGAAACACATGATCACCAATACTTGCATGCACCAACTCAGATTTCATGAACACCAATTTGCATTCATCAACTAGGGTTGACAAGGTATGAGATGGAACTAGGGTTTATTGAGCAATTTGCAAGTTAAGAGAGGGAACTAGAAACACATGATCACCAATACTTGCATGCACCAACTAGGATTTCATGAACACCAATTTCCATTCTCCAACTAGGGTTTCCAAGGATGAGATGGAAGTAGGGTTTAGTGAGTAATCATGCCAGTTAGGAGAAGGAACTAGAAACAAATGATCACCAATACTTGCACAACTAGCCTTTCATGAACACCAATTTGCATGCACCAACTAGGGTTGACAAGGTTTGAGATAGAATTAGGGTTTAGTGAGAAATTTGCAAGTTAGGAAAGGGAACTCGAAACACATGGCCATGTACAAATCAAAAACTAACTAGGCTTTCATGAACAACACTTTGCATGCTATCACTACGGTTGACAAATAATGAGATGGAACTAGGGTTTACTTCAACCAATTTATGGTTTGTATGGTATGATGTATGTTAGTATGGTATGATGTTAGTATCATAGGGTATTGTAGGGTATGATATGGTATATATTACACATGCATGCATGACTTAGTTTTATGGTATATTGTTAGTATGTTATGTTATGGTATGTTATTGTATGTTAGTATGGTATGATGTTAGTGTCATAGGGTAATGTAGGGTATGTTATTGTGTGTTAGTATGTTATGATGCTTGTATCATACGGTATTGTAGGGTATGATATGGTATATTACACATTCATGCATGACTTAGTGTTATGATGTTAGTGTATGCTATATTACAATGGTATGTTATGTTAGTATGGTATGATGTTAGTGTCATAGGGTATTGTAGGGTATGTTATCGTATGTTAGAATTGTATGATGTTAGTATCATAGGGTATTGTAGGGTATGATATGGTATATATTACACATCCATGCATGACATAGTGTTATGATTGTTAGTGTATGTAATTTAGTTAGTGTATGGTATGGTTATGATGTTAAAAAGTTGAGGATAGCCATAATGTTAAAAAGTTGATGAGTCGTAAATTCTTCCTTTAAGTATTGGAAATTAATAAGTTAGCACACATGTGAACCACACATATCATGTTCCAAGATCAAGTCAACCATATATGTATAAATTTGAACCTTGCTTTATATTATATATGTGTATAAATAATGTTACAAAACTTGTCATGCCACATGGCCATAATACAAAATAGTGGATGAAAAATTACATTTGTGTGTACATATGAACAAAAAGTTACATCTATGTATGCCCCCTATACATTTATTCTAGTTATCCCCCCCTTTCACTGCCACTGCTAGTGGCTTCGGAGATGTCTAGCTTTCTTTTTCGACTGCTCACTGGTGATCCCCATCGCTGAACAAGAGGGATACGTTGCATCAGTGGAGACTGCAGAAAAACCAAATTTTATAAGTTAATTTACAAAGCTTTAAAAATTCTATGTACATTTGTTCAAATTCCAAAACCAAAATAACATTTTTTCTTACCGTACGTGAGTAAGTAACGGTGGGTCGTGGTGCCTCACTAACAGTGATCATTATTGGGTGCTCTTCAAGCACTGCTTGTTCACTATCAAGCTGCATAAAAAAATATATATATATGCCAATGTCAACAAACATACATGTACCTTCGGGGGGAAGAGGTGGGTCACCAATTTGGCTCTCTTCAAGCACCAAATCAGAGAAAGCGATACACAAACGTACAAAGAAAGTGATAGATAAACATACATGCTCGCTCTTTAAAGGTGGGAACCAATTTGGTCCTCTTCATGCACCTGTGCTTCACTAGGGGTCTGCATAAAGTAACATATATGTCAATTTAAGATAAAATAGTGAATCGGAGACATATATACTACATGTACAGAAAATGATGTTACCAAAGAAAGCGAAACATACATGTACCTGGCTGGGGGGAAGAGGTGGGTTGACAACAACCTCGCTTTGTTGCTCTTGAAGCACCAGTGTCATAATAGGTTCGTGCATAAAGTAACATATGTCAAAGCGATACAAGGAAAATGATTTTTTCAAAGAAAGCGAAACATAATTAAAAGCATATTTCAAATAATACCCGTGGCTCGGAATCTACCTCTGCATGAGAGGGAATAGGCTAAGATATAATATACTCATCCTGATCACCCTGCATAAAAAATGTTATATCAAAATTAGGATGTATTGAATGTTATAATCTATACTATAAATATGTAAATAAAGTTGACAAATTAACAAGTATAGTTCTTACCCCTATTGGTGAAGAACCAAACCCATATGTAATATTGACAGCCGCATCAATGTTCTCAACATTGATCGGTGGACTATGTGACTGTGGTGTGCCATGGGACACCAGCTATATATTTCTTCACATAATTTGTTAGATAATTAAATAGAAATAAATTGCGAAACAATTGAAATTTTTTTTATGAAACAAAATATACTATGAAAATAATGAGTTTTACTTACAAAGCAAAGTAATCCATCGTCTCGGAAGTCTGAAGCAGGGCCATAGCATATGCCTCCACAGAACGTGCAAGGATGTGGAGTAACATGATTCTCTGAATGCTCTTCATCTCCTGTGTGATTTGTAGATGGGCCCGCCTTAGAAGTGCCAGCCCCTTGGTCTACATTGCCTTGGACATCAATCCCATGCTGAAGCAATGTATCTACCAAGTCCAATAATGCCTCCTGTGTATTCTCAATCACAGGACCTACAAGAGGATATAGCCGGGGGGGTTTTGGTGTGCATGGAGGGCATGGCACAAGGTTAGGATCCGTCCTGGCACATTCCCTATATTAGGGAATCCATGACCAACAACCTGGAAGCCTAAGAGATCGAAGTAGTTAACATGTTTCCCTAGGATGAATTCTGCATACAAATTCATAAGGAAATAAAATGGGATGTCCTTATTCGCATGAGGGTATTCATTGAAGACCATATACCAAAAATCAATCCAAATTGGCCTTTATATTTGGATCAACGCACCAATCTATGAAAATCTATGGTCGACTGGTGGGTGGAACCAATCCGGTGATAGGGTCCTAGAATAATGAAAATAATTGGTCTTTTGTAATTTTAAGGGCTTTGATGTCTTTATAACTCAATCCATCGTAGTAGTATTTCCTCTTGGATTCTCTGTATGAGATAATGTTGTACAGAGCTCCTTGGGCTTCAGCAATTATGTTCGTTATTGTGTCCAATGCATCAGCTAAAGACTCTGTAATGTCCCTCCTATATACCCCCAAGTAAATTGCAATTTTGAATGTTATTGTATGAGGGATTCCAGGTGAGGAGCTTAAGGCCAAGGCCCCATTAGAAGAAACCTGAAAGTTAGGCGATTAACTTCCTAAATCATAAAACATCAAGACAACTTAACGGTGGGCAACTGGAAAAAAACCACTAGGTTGAATGACGAATGGTTTGGGGAGCCATAATATTAGCTTCAGTATGCAACCCAAAAGAGGAAAGCATAAGTGAAAAACCCTAGTCTCCTGCTAAATAGGTTAGGCAAAAATTTAATAATGCAAGGGGGGCTAACAAACACATGTGTGACAAGAACTAGGGTGGTGTATGGATGTACACTAAGGAATCGGTAAAAGGTCTGATAAAAGACATCTATCTATAAGAAAAATGATAGATAAAAGACATAAGATATAATTATAAATTAAGTCTTCATAAAAGACAAGTATTATTATTTTAAGTCCATCTATAAGGAAAATAATAAATAAGAAACATGGAGTATTATGATATAAACCATATCATAAGGACAAAGAAAATATAGATTAATTCCGTACAAAAAGACAAGTATATGAATTCTATCTATAAGAAAAAGATGGATTTAAGTCTTTATGAAAGACATGGAGTATTATGATACAAAGTATATTGTAAGGAAAGGAAATGATACATTAATTATTTTTATAAAAAGAAGACACAATATATTATTAGTATATAAATTATAAGGATGGATTAATTCCCTCTAGACATAATGAAGACGGATTACGTCTTTTGACATGAATTAATCATAAGAAAAAGGAAAACAATTATTGGTCAAATATTCTTATAAAAAAGGGGACATGAATTAATAATTACTATTATTTTATAATAGGGAAAGGAAGGATTAATTCTTCCAGCTAAAGTCTTGGCTTAATTGAAGTGATCGTTAAACGCTCAGGCCTATTGAGCTTAAAATGCTTCCGCATATTTCATTTTAACAAAAGATTGAGTTTTTGCTCTATGATAATAGAAAATCAACAAGTTCACATTGTTTCACCAATCTAGGTACCTTAAGTTGTACCAAATGAAAATTTTTATTGACCTCGTAGTTGTGCACGAGAAGGAGGAACATCTCCTTAGATCACAAAATATGGTCATTATTTTTTTTCCACTTCCACATTTAGCTCACGACAATAAGTACATGGGTATCTGGTTAATTCCTTGATTTTCTTTTGAAAGGATTTATGAATGGTTAATATGATTGTTTTCGTCTCTATTTTAAACTGTACAATTAAATTATTGGTAAGATATAAGAGTCTTCTTAGACAAACTCCTGGTCGGTGAAAGTACCTTCTACTATAATAATAATGAGGAGTTAAATTGTTGTTAATGACATGAAGTATGTGGATTGTGATAGGTGACATTGTAATACATAGTGATTAGTGTTGTTAAAAAGTAGCATTAAAGGGTTACCTAATTACCTAAAGACCTAATGAGTCACATTCTCTGTTGTCCTGTATTTGTAATTATTCCACAATCCTAATATTCTAGTTAAATATTTTGATGAACAACCAAATGCAAGTATCATCGCGTAGGCTAATGACATAATCATTGGTTACTTGATCTACTCATCGTAACATTTTGGGTGGTTTGATGACAACCATGTCGTACATCTAAAATTAGGCTTATCTTACCTTGAAAGGCTTGTTTCCTGTGTAATCTCTTTGGGCATTAACACTGTCGAAGAATTGCTTTTGTTATATAAATCATCGATTATATAAATATTGAAAGTGAATGTCATCTATCCTCGAATAACTTTGCACTTAACATTGGTATCATTTGCTTCAAATTTGACTTCATTGTCTATTGAAATTTGGTTGATAACATTGACGGTAAACTTTGATTATGTTGGATTGCCGACGTTGACATTTTTGGTTGAATATTTAGAGTGAAATCCTTATTTGGATTCCAAATTAAATCGATTACATAGGCGTCAATTCTGAATTTGTTTTTGTATTTGAATGCTGAAAATTATACTAATTGAAATATGATTATTGATGAGTTTCCTTTGACACTTGTTCTCCTCTCTTGTGATTTGAATACAAAGGATCTGATTTAATGCTTAAACAAGGTTTAACACACTTCTTGACCTGGTAGTAAAATGAAGGATTGAAAGTTGATAGTGATTTTCTAGTTAGAAGTCCATTAGGGGTATTGAAGTTTTGTATTTTAAACCTATTGCTTGTTCACTAAAGTGACATATATAAACACAAGCTAAACACTATCTCTTTATGTTCGTGATAATGCTGGATTGAGCATTGAGATAGATTGGAAAATTTATTTCTTGATATTAGTGAATGATGTTATAACCGGAAATTCTTTGTATAGTTACAAGTACCAGCTTCATAATCATTAAGTAAATGAATTCTTAGAAGCATGCTCCTATTGGTGAATGTTCTAGAAATGGTTCCTTGTGCTTGGAATTAGAGATTTTGAACTATCTTATGTTTTGATTAGCTCATGGATGGTATTTTCATTTTGGGTATTGATATAGTACCCAAATAGATTAATTGTTGGAATGGATACTTATTGATATCATATTTCTATTTGAAGAGTCTAGTAAGAACCCTAGAATTGATTCTAGTGCTAGATTGAAGGATCTTGTTGGTAGTCTTATGATTAAAGCCATTGAGAATTTGATAGCATTATTGTTGCTTGGGTCATATTGAGATTGGCATTTTTAAGAGCTTATATGGATTTGATTATCTAAAGATATTGATATTGAAAATGAGTGAGTTGATGAATGTTGTATAATGTTATATGCTAACATGGTAGGAAATGCCAGGAACACTATCAGTTTGAGCTAACTGTTAGAAAAATTATTTGTTGTCATACATAATGAGGTTAAGTATGGGTGTTGTTTTACTTAATATAATTGTGGAATATCGAGTTTTACAACCAAGGACTAACTATGGATGATGTTGTTTAGTACATACTAACATTGCGGGCTTAACTGATATTATGACCATTGCTACAATTGACATACATTATGGTATATAAATCCTCCTGCGTATGTAATTTGCACTCAATTACTCAGAAAATAGTAAGGAGTAATTTTTCTAGATGATTTACAAGGTAATATAGCTCATGAATGACTATTAAAATCGATGCAAATTATGAAACTCAGATAATTGATTATTGAAATTTTGGGTTATCAATGAATGCTTTGATTTACCATGTAGTCGATTCATGAATTGAGACAATGACAGTAAAGTCATGCAAGTACCAAGGAGTGTGCATTGCAATAATCAAGGTTAAATTTATAGTGAATACGAACAAGGAAAAAATATTGAATGCCACGGGAGCACCATGGTGTTAGGCAAGTGATTTCCATGTGATCACATTGGTGTTAGGCATATATGCTGTGGGAGCACAATGGTGTTAGGCAAGTGATTGCAGCATGATCACATTGGTGTTAGGCATATAGTGTGGCAAAAAGACCTAGGAAAAAATTGGACATTTGGAAGACATGACGCTGTTTGATGTCACTAAGGGGAAAACTTTTAACTAGGGGTTAAAAGTGAGAGTAACCTCAGAAATTGTTGTAAGTCCACACAAGAATGGAAAAAGGAAACTCAATGGAGTTTGAAAAACATAACGAACGTAAAACAGTTAAATGAATTTTCGAGTAATTAGACTATTGCATGCTTAACGTGTAATGTGATAAAACCGACACCTAAAAGATAGTAATCATGTTTTACTTATGAATCAATTGCATTATGGAAAATATTTGGGTAATATGATACCAGTAAAAAAGGCTAGAAAGAAATCCATAAATTGCAATTGTGGTGTTGCACAGGGATCTTTTGCGTATGTTTTTTTTGTTGAATTATAATTTATGATGTAGTTTACTAAATAATTTTGGGAAGAACCAAATTGTGATACAGGAAACTACAGGTCCTGAAAAAATAGGTACCTGCGAGGTTGAGGAAAAAGTATACATGATCATGACAGTAAATACTGTTAGAATATAATCCGTCAGGATTATTGTAAATAAATAATTAAATAGGAATTTGAATAGTTTCCTGGGAAGGTGAAAAGGCTGGTTCTCAACCGCCTCATTGTAATCTATAAATTAATGTTTTAGTCATGAATAGAATATTGAATCAGGAGTTATACCTAACAACTGGTATCAGAGCAGGTTGTCTGCCATAACTCCTGCTGCATTTCTACGCCCTCCTTTCTGCCATTCTGCTTGCCATTCCATTGCCAGACTGCTCCATCAGTCTGCCAGTAGAGTCGCATGCAAATTCCTTCATGATTAAGTGTGTGTGCTGGGAAACCCTAATGAGTTGAGCGTTTCGGTGATTATCCTGCGTAGAGTTACCTGAGATGCTACCTCTCATATCACTGCGACCTCTCATATCGCTGTGTGTTACCTAAGCCTAACCCTAATTTGTAATCAGGCTCCCTTCGTCCAGTTTTGTGCTGCGTTATTGTGGCAATACTTCTCGTTATGGTTTCCATGATCGATTTTGCCTAAATGCTGTGTTCGGGCATAACAACCAATTTGGACTGATATATATACTGCCAAGACTGCCGCGTCCTCCATCCTATTAGACTGATATATATATATATATGTGTGTGCTGCAAACTGATATATATACTGCCAAGACTGCCGCGTCCTCCATCCTATTAGACTGATATATATATGTGTGTGCTGCAAATTGTTATATATACTGGAAAGACTGATATATATACTGTGCTGCGGCATGCCTACAATACTGCTGTGTGCCATTGAAATGGGTTGAATACTGTTGATGGTGTAAGAGAAATAAACTTCTGTTTATACCTGCATGAAGAGTGCCTTCACGCGCTGGAGGAGACAGCTGCGTGGTGTTGATAGGAAGATTGGAGAATGCGTTTTGGGCCTTCGTTGAACTATGAACTGTCCCACACCACAATCAATCCCTTTGGAAGTTGCAAACTTCCTCTAGAAAGTGTTGATAGGCTGCGTGGAGGTAAAATGTTTTTTTTAGTACTGCAATATTTTGGGAACTACAAAAACCCTAGTTTCTACCTCAGTTATGCGTGGATATTAAAGACTGCATGGAGATTGATAGACTGCGTGGAGATTAAAGACTTCCTTCTGAATAACATGATGTGCGCCTTAGGGTGCTGATGATTTTGATCGTAATTAAAGACTTCGTGGAGATTAAAGACTGCGTGGAGATTGAAAGGCTGTGCGTGGAGCCTGCATTTTTTTATGCTGCGACCTGCCTGGAGAGACCGCTGGCCGCGTGGAGAGATTGTGCAGTGGGAGACTGCCTGCGTGAAGCTGGTATATATACGGTGTAAGATGGTAACGAATGTGCTGCGTGAAGCCTGGTAATGAATGTGAAGCCTTGTCGAGCTCTGAACAGAGACCTGCGTGAAGCCTGAAGAGCCCGAGCTGTAATGCTGTGGAGAAAAGACTATGGAGAAGAAACTATGTTGTGAAGCCTGAACAATGCGTTGAAGCCTGAATGGTGAAAGCTGTGCGCACAATTAGAGACTGCGAATCTTTTTGATATATTGTGATTTTTGATATATTGTGATATATTGTGATATGGTTTTTGGGGGAATGCACAAACCCTAGACTGTTTTTTGTAGAATGCGCACTATTGTATCACTATTGGAGACTGCCTATTGGTATCTTGCTGTTGATAAATGAGGTAAGATTGGTGTGACTGCATTGAGCATGGAGTCTGTTTACTGGTGGCTGCGTTGAAGAGAGTCTGGTGACTATTTTGAAGGCTGCATTCTACTTGAAGTCTGCCTTGGAAGAACAATTAAATCTTCTAGTTTTATTCTATTGATTGATATAAAAATTGAAGACAGACTAATATATGCTGACTGATATATATGTGTTGCTGGTGTTTTGAGCTTTGTAAACCTAGACTGCTGAAAACCTATTGAAGGGCGAGTTGTATACTGCATTGAAGAGCTGCATAATATTTTTATGTATTGACTGTGACTTTTGGAAGTGCACAAAAAAACCCTAAGTTGTGCGCTAATTCCTCTCGTGATTGATATCACTGAGTTTTGGAGCTGAGTATATATTGAAAGTTGTTATCCTGTTTGTTGGTTTCACCATTTGCATTGCTGCCTTTTGGAAGACCCTGTACTGAATTTCTTCTCCTTGAAATTGCTGCGAATTGAAGCAGCAATACTATTATTGTATCTCTTTAAAACCTGAAGTTACATTGTACACCTTGGCAGAGACTGTAGACCTGCAAGGTTATTGTTTTTCTCTTTGTCATATCAAGTTTATTATTGTAAATTACACTAACGATTGTAAAGATGCACTCTTTGGCATCTAGTATTGGTGTTGCCCTAGCTGGCAAAGACCAATCCAAAGACCCGTCCAAGGGAGATTGCAGCAAAGAGAGAGGACAAAGAAGAAGAAATTTCAGAGGCAGAGAGGGTAGAAGCAAAAGATCAGACTTGCAGTGCAAGCATTGCGAAAAGACTGGGCACACATCAGATCGGT
>LPNX010769528.1:283177-351831 GCA_001517045.1 Pseudotsuga menziesii | reverse complement strand
TAAAGAAAGTTGGAAGATCTGTTGTGTATCTTGTGGTGTATGTAGATGATCTTTTGATGACAGGGAACAATGAGAGCTATATATCATCCATAAAGAAAGCAAAGCAAGGATGACTCAAAAAAGGAAGGAAAATTGTTGAAGGACAAGAACACTGAGGATAGTGTTAATTTTAGGGGGGAAGGATGTAATGTCCCTCCTATATACCCCTAAGAAAGTTGCAATTTTGAATGTTATTGTATGAGGGCTTCTGGGTGAGGAGCTCAAGGCCAAGGTCCCACCAAAAGAAACCTGAAAGTTAGGCGATTAACTTCCTAAATCATAAAACATCAAGACAAATTAACGGCGGGCAAATGGAAAAAAACCACTAGGTTGAATGACGAATGGTTTGGGGAGCCATAATATTTCCTTCAGTATGCAACCCAAAAGAGGAAAGCATAAGTGAAAAACCCTAGTCTCCTGCTAAATTGGTTAGGAGAAAATTTAATAACGCAAGGGGGGATGACAAACACATGTGCAATAAGAACGAGGGTGGTGGAAGGGCGTCCACTAAGGAATCAAAAAAAGGTATGATAAAATACATCTATCTATAAGAAAAATGATAGATAAAAGACATATGATATAATGATAAATTAAATCTTCATAAAAGACAAGTATTATTATTTGAAGTCCATCTATAAGGAAAATAATAAATAAGAAACATGGAGTATTATTATATAAACCATATCATAAGGACAAAGAAAATAGAGATTAATTCCTTACAAAAAGACAAGTATGTGAAGTCTATATATAAAAAAAGGTGGATTTTAGTCTTTACAAAAGACATGTAGTATTATGATACAAAGTATATCTTAAGGAAAGGAAATGATTCATTGAGTCTTTTTATAAAAAGAAGACATAAATTATTACTAGTATATAAAGTATATGGATGGATTAATTCCCTCTAGACATAATGAAGACAGATTAATTCTTTTGACATGAATTAATCATAAGAAAAAGGAAAACAATTATGGGTCAAATCTTCTTATAAAAAAGGGGACGCGAATGAATAATTACTATTATTTTATAATAGGGAAAGGAAGGATTAATTATTTGAGCTAAAGTCTTGGATTAATTGAAGGAGAGGTTCATATTGAATAATGGGAATAAATCCTCCCTGAACCTTGAGAGTCATGACCAAATATTAGGGCTGAAACGGTTTCCATAATCTTGGGAGTTCTCAGCCAAAAATCCTCCCGACAATTGCAATGGAAAAATGCTATGTTTAGCAATACTAGCCGAGGTAAGTGGAAGAGGATGGACTTACTCAAAATAATGAGTAATATATATGTATGTAGGGGAATGGATGAGAGAAAGGAGAGTGCTTTGGGGAAATCCCTTTAGGAAAAGTTTTTTTGGAAAGTACAGACGTCTTTCTTGAGGAAAAACGAAGATGCAGGTAAGGGACGTTGCTGGATGGAGGAACAACTGCGAGGGTGTACTTTTGCAATTGTTGGTTCACTGCAAGATTCAGTTTACAAATTGTTGGTAGGCTATGGTCTAACCCAAATTGAGGTCCGTAATGCTAGACTCATCTCTATGCGTTGAATTGGGGAAAAAGTTAACTAAGTTTTTACTCTACAAATCTTGGTGTGCCTTTATCTATAGAACCCATTTGTTGGTTGTAGTCGCTACATTTGGGAATTAAATATTGGACCCACTATTGTTTGAGAATGCTGGTAATTTTTAGTTTGACAAACCTAGTCCATGTTTTCCTTGGAAAATTTTCCTGATCTTCATTTAATGAGAACTGTAAACCATCATGTCAGAAAATCGATCCAAGAATTTTTTCAATCGTTGGGTATTGCATTACCCTCTATTGGAAGGGAACTGCTGTTAGCTTTTCTCGCACTGATATACCTCTTATCATGCTCAACTCTGGAATAATTGACTCAATCCTTCAAGGACAATGTCTTCTTCACTTACTAGCATCCTTTAACAAGATTTCAACTCATACTTAATCAATACACACTCCGCATAGTTCAAGTGTGAAGCATAAACACACAGCCCAGCCGTGAAACATAAACATATAGGCAAATCATGATAATCGTGAAACTCAGCCTAATTCTTAATGGAAAATGTTGTACACATTTCAACGTTTACTTTGGCATTGGCATGAAAGAATACAATACAGAATCACCTATACTTTATATATTAATGATTTAATCTCTGATTTTCTTTCTCCATCTGTCATGTGAAACAAAACACAACACAAGACAATACTTTGTGGAGACTCTACCCCATGCAAGCAATAGGAAGAAAACCGAGACACCCAGCTTCGTGTTATGATAGTGATTTGTTGTATGAACTCTCATAATGTTTTTATTATAGCTAAGTGGATGGGGTTGATTTATCTTTTAGAACTGTTAAAAATAGTTCAGAGTGCATGATAGAATGCCAACAATGCTTAGGATATTTATATCCATAACATGGGTCCATGATGGATTATTTTTCAAACATTAAATTATTGATAAAGACTTCCCTTTGAGATATGTGATTTGTCTTGATAAAGACTGCACATTGAGACATGCATTTTGTCTTGATAAATATTTCCCATTAAGATGTGTGATTTGTCTTGATAAAGACTACCCTTTGAGATATGCGATTTGCTTTGATAAAGACTACCCTTTGAGATATGCGATTTGTCTTGATAAAGACTGCCCATGGAGACATGCGTTTTGTCTTGAGTAAGATTTCGCATTGAGATATGCATTCATATTGTTATAGACTACCTTTGTCCTTTTGATAGTTGAACTTATATACAGGCTACATACAAGGTTGAAACTTGCCTTCATAGAACTGGATGCAATTTTGTCTTGATATAGGACTGCTATGTGTCTGAATGGTTTGAGCATAGTTATAAAGACTATGATAAGTCTTGTGTCTTAATGATTGGAAAATAGATTTAAAGTCGAATGTATCTCACTAGGTTTGGGTAAGGATTCTTCATGGTGGCACAAGGAGTGCTTTATATTAAACAAAACTCATCTTTCATAGTACTTGTAGTGAAAATTTCTCCTCACTACAGGGGCAGGAATGGCTCCCTTGTGCCTATAGGGCACTAGGGTAGGTTCCTACCCTTTGAAAATAGTAAAAAATGGAATGAAATATGACTTAAATAGAGCAACGAATTGAAACAAAGCTAATCTAAGCAAGAACATAAGTAAATGGAGCACTACTGTAAACTAGATCTAATAGCTAATGATAGAGAATAAAGAAGAGGATATGAAGCACTGTTGAACCCATATGCACATAGTAGGTTAGGGTTCTGCCTCCAAAACCTGCAAAATAAACCTAAGCTACAATGGAGAAAACCTGCAAACAATGTTAATGAAAAACTTGCAAATAGAAATGAGGGTTAGGAAACAAAACAAATAAACAACCATGAAAACAAATTATACCTCACTTAGGTGGAAATGGGCCACCATGCCCTAGCTCATGGGAGCACCCCTCTCTTTGTTGGGAAGCAATGGCTTGATGAGATGGAGATGGAGGAGAGGGAGAGTGGGTGGTTTGAGAGCAAAAGGTCTCAAAGCATCCATGGGCAGCATAACAATAGGCAACTTAGGAGTGTTTTGAGAGTGACCCCCCACCCTCGTTTTATAGTTTTTCTAAGGGATTTTGGGGTTTTAAGCCCTTGCTAAAGACTTTAGCCCCTTCAGCCCTAACATTATCCCCTTTTAGGGTTTTAGCCACTTTTTGAGGGCTTTAGCTCCTAGTGGGATATTTTGGGCTCTTTTTTGGGGTTTGTAGCCCTTTTCTTCATCCTTCGGCTCTTTTGGAGGTGTGGGGGTCAAATGGAAGGTCTTATGGAGTGAAATGAGTGTTGTGAGATGGTGTCCTTTGGTGGTGTAGGCCATAGAGAGCTATGTCGAGAATTTTTGGGTTAACAGATTGCCCCCTGATGTGTGAGGGCAGGAGCTCAGCGTATGGTCGACGGACATCATAGGATTTGTTGTCGATAGGTTGTGCTTCTAAGGCTGGGGCATGGTGGCTTTTGGTTTTGTATTAATTTGGTTCCCATCAATGGGTGAGATACAATAAATGTGTGACATGTATATGGATGAGGTGAGCATTCCCATGCTTGTGACAATGTCAAAAGAATCATCTGATCTATGCTTTACAATAGAAGAGACGATCATATACAACTAATGTTACAATGCTGGTTTCCTCTATGTGAGGATTAGTACAATACTAATCTTGTACATTAGACCCATGGCATTCTCATGGAATGATACATCTTAATGATTGACGGTTTGTTGGATCTGGTACATAGCTCTATGGACTCGTTGATTGAGAGTCAGAGTGTCTGTGGTACAAGTATGTTGTATCAATCATAAAGGTATATCGAATCACTGCTAGGGCTTCTGATCACTGTCTCCAACCCAACCCAAAAATCACAAGGTACATAACCTGTTTAGGACCCTCGAGTGGACTCACCAATGTGCCCCGGAGAGGCACTAAGGACTCCTCTCAAGTGGTCCAAGGAACTCATCAATGATGTAAATGAAACCAAGGTACAGGGACCACTGGTTCTATCCTATGGAATATGTGTGTTGGTGTTGACAGAGGGAGACCTACCCCTAGTCAAGGCAATGATGTTTCCTTGACCAGGAGCACGGGAGATAACCAAAAGGTGTGAAGAAATCTGTGGACTGACTCACTAAATGGAGGGGGGTGGGAGGGAAGGGAAAAACTTGAACAGGGGAAGGGGGGGAGTGGGAGACTCAAAATTCCTTTATTCAGAGTATGATGGTAGGGTGAACCAGGTAGCAAATGAAAATGACTCATGGGAACAGGATCATAGCTGTAATACCGAGAATGTCAGTGCAGATGGGAAATACTTGGAGGAGGTGGACACTTTTGATACTGATGGGATCCAAGGAAGACACATTGCAGATTAATCTGAACAAAGGCGACCCAATGTGGGGATGCTTCCAAACCATTTTCTGTGGGGTGGTGTCTAGGGACACCGTTGTGGTACGATCTCGTGGATTTTTGGTGAGCCTGAGAAGGTAAATGCTTAATTGTGCTTTCAATTTTAGAGAGTCTGAAAGCACGAAGAAGACTCCAGTGGGGGACATTTTTTGTTGGTAGTCTCTTGTGCCCAAAAAAGGATAAAATTATACATAGGATACCTCTCCCATCTTGGAGGGGATGAGAGACTTCTTTACTATTGGTAGTTCAATCATGCCAAAAAAGGTTAAACCTATACTGGCTGAACAATCATTCAAATAATTTTATGAGCATGAACGAAACCAAGTTTTCTCGATGATATTTTCTTCTTGAGATGGGTGGAAAAGAGCTTAACGACAACCGGTGGTGATATTTTTTGTAATGTGCGGCCTCTCTGCCTGAGAAAGCACAAAAGTATTCCAAGGAGAAAGGTCTTGGCTTGAGTGTGCCAAGGATGTCCTTTTTAATTGATGGTCGACATGGTCCGCAAAAGGAGGTAAACGATATGATGTAGATGCCCTTTCCTATACTTTAACGAGCGGGAAAGGAAGCAGCTACGCTCGATGATCTTTTCATTTCTTTAAGGAGTTAGAAAAGAGCTTAAACGAAAATCCAATGTGGTCAACCGACTGTAGTGGCACCGACAGTGCCCCATGTCGGGACGGTGGACAGAGGTCCAAAGGTCATCCATGCAGTATGGAGAAAGCAGAAGTCTCTCAAACATACCAATACATGCGTTGGATAGATTACAACAGAGGCTCGCGAGATGGTGTGGTAGAGGCATGCAAACTGAGGTGGCTCTCGGATAGAGGTCAGGAGAGCATGTGTGTGTGTTGTGGTGGATGAACTTGACTACATGTGATGTGAGTGCAAGTTTAGGGGCACTTATATGCCAAATACATGCAAGAAAAGAAATCTCTTTGTGGATAGTAGTCCATAGGTCTGCGTCAGGTGTGGTGAATAGAAAAGACAACTATGTGTAAAAAAATACAAAATAAAAGTTTTAAAATGACAGTCCTTAACGAGCAGTGGCTCGAGGACACTTCTATTTCAAATACATTGAAGAAAAACAAAGGGTTTTGTGGAATATGGTCGAGATGTCTGCGTAAGATGTGGTGAAAAAAGACAATTGTAAAACAAAAAAAAGGTAAAATTATAGCACAATCCTTAACGGGCGGTGGCCTGAACGCTCGCATGACTTGCGACCGGGAAGTGTGATATGAGTACCGGTCCGTAGGCACTCACATCATTATGTCATGGTTCGTGAATCGAGTTGACTTGTGGGAAATGGTCCCGAAATTAACTTATTAAACATGAGACAATGGTCTCATAAAGAGACAGAAATTTGATCCCGGAGGTGTGAGAGGTGTCTCGAACAGGTTCTGGGTGACTTTTGACTAGCAGCTGATGGTGCTACCTTTGATTTTTGTTGAAAAACAAGAAAAAGAAAATGAAGTGACTCATTGGTGATGTTTAAGCGTAAAATTTCTTGAAGTAGAGCCCATTACGGGGGTTCTCAAAGAGTTGTCCATCACACTCAACGAAGAGGTATGCCCCCTTTCCAAGACAAAGGCCATTAGCAAGGTGGGCTAATGGAATCTGGTCCTTTATGGGAAGATCTGATTCCATACTATGGTTTAAAGGGAATGGAGTAAAACCTAAAGCAGTTTTACATATATGTTCGTCATCATGTAAGTGGTTCCAGGATAGATCAGGTGGATCTTCCACAACCGACGAGGTGAAATGGAAACTGGTGCTTGATATCATGAAAGTTGTATTGGTTGTGGCTTTTGTGGCCTTTCCCCTAGTCTCTGTTAGAGGAAGAGGGGTAGGATTGGAGACAAGAGGAGTCTTTGATGGACCTGGAGGTAGGTGTAACATCATATTAATTGGCTGGACACGAGTCAACACATCCTGGGGCCTTAGAGGGCTGGTAGGTGGTTCGAGGTACCACATAGGATCTCCCAGTGTGAAATATTGTAGATTGCAGGATGCCAAGACAGACTTACTGAAGATCTCAGATGATAGGGTAAGGAAAAGGAAAAGGATCATGTTGAGTGGGAATGAACCCCATTATTTCCTTAGTAACTAAGGTTGAGGTTGCAACTGAGGTTGCGGCTGCAGATGGAGTTGGAGTTGCAGAAACAATGAAAGAGACAGGTCTGATGGATTGTCGGTTATGGTGGAGACAAGCGAATCAGTTGAAGTAGACATCATGTAAATGGATACGGTGTCTAAAGAAGGAGGTGGGGGATGTACTTCTTCGATCATGGTGATCTCAGACTCAAGGGAATGGTGACGAAGGTCAACAAGAGCCGTTTGAAACTTCGGCAGGTCTTGGCAATGGTGGGAGTAATGTCCATAGAATCTGTAAAGGGCACAAGCATGGTTTGTCCTCAATGCCTTGTTCCTGACTACCGGCATCATTGGGAGTTAAACCACATGGATATTTTTGTTCATATCCATGGCATCCAGATGCCCATGGATCACTAGGATTTGAGGGCAATTCTGAGTTCGATGGCCCTGTTGTTCACAGATGGCACAAGGTGGGACTTGTCGTGGTTCTGTGGTGGCTTTGGTGTTCTTTCCCCTAGACCTTTTTAGTTGGGGTGGTGTAGGTACGGGTGCGATGGCTGGCTTATGCAGACCAGGTGGGGGGTGGGACTCAACCACAATAGGTTGCACCTGAGTTAACACAACCTGGGGCATTGCTGGTTGAGCTGGTGGATCTAGATACCACACCAGGATCCCCAACGTAAAGTTGGAAAGGCTTAAGGTGGCCATGATTGGCTTGCTCATGACACCAGGTGGGGGAAACAGGAAGGGAATTGTATGGATAGGAGATGAACCTACATAACTCCGAGTTGGTTGCATGTGGGGGTGAGGTTGTGGTTATGGCTACGCGTAATGTTTCTATTGCGGGTGATGTTGCAGCTATGGACGATGTTGTGGTTGCGGTTGGGGCTACGGTTGTGGTTTTTGTTTGGGTGTAGAGGTGCTTGATGAGACCATGCACAAGTTCATAGTTTTCTTTTGTGTCAATGGTGGTCACACCAACGGGAAAGGAGCTATCATGGTGGTATTAGTAAACAACCCAAGGCCAACATTCAACAATGGGGAGGCTGGTTTGTTTTCAACCACGGTGTTGGTTGCAGGGATGACATTAGCATGTGGAGTCGCCCCTTACAACTCAATGGTGGTGATGGTAGGGATAACATTGGCAGGTGCTGTTAACCCTTGCGTATCATGGTAGGTGAGCTAGTAAACCGTCACAATCTTCCCTTCATGGCGGAAAATCATGAGGAAGAAGATAGTTGACACAACAACTCACACTACTACATTTCGATCCAAAATCTGACGGTCGTATTGTCGGATTTCCGACACTTCCCTGTCGCATGTATGACACTATGATTTTTTTGAAGTGTCGGTGGATTTTCGTCGGTTATCTGACATCTGTTCAATCCATCGGTTAAGCAACAACTTAGTTTATCGTCGGTTAAATATAAATCATCGGTTAAGCGTCGGTTAAGCGACGATGGAGAATTTTTTTTTTTAAACTACACTTACAGGCCGTCGCTTAACCAAAGAAAACCGTCGCTTAACCAAAGGAAACCATTGCTTAACCAAAGAAGATCGTTGCTTAACCAAAGGAAACCATCGCTTAAGTGATGCTTAACCAAAGAAAATCGTCGCTTAACCATTGTGTAACCAAAGAAAACCGTCGGTTAAGCGACGGTATTGATTTTTTTTTTTTAATTCACCTATAGGCCATCGCTTAACCGACGACTATAATTGTTTAAAAAAAAAAAATCACCTACAAGCCGTCGCTTAACATTCCCTAGTCCCAGCGATTTGGCAGCTTGTATGCCATAACGTGGATGTTTGGTCATGTCATGCTTCTAAGAAAAGTATGAAGAAATTTGTTTCGAAATTGCTTGGAAGTTTCTTGTCTCTTTTAAAAGGGAACTGCACTGATGTTAGTTTCCAGTTAGTTGAGAAACAAATGGTAAATGAACACAAGGTAGTCACAATGGAGGGGACATCTTCACATCTGCTAAGAAATTCAGTTCTTTACGAGCAACATGCAAGAATTGACATTCATGCACTTTCCCTCCAAATGTTGTTGCAAACTTGTAATGTTTCAATTTGTCTTTACTGGAAAAAATCTTATATTTTCCATACTCGATCATACTTCTAGGACACTTATGTTAATCATATGAGTTTCAAATAGCAGTTTTGCATATAGGTATATACCGAGGCACGTTGTTTGTTAAGAGGCATCTTAAATAGAAGAAGCTCTTGAGAAAAGAAAAGCCTCCATCCTATGGACCTAATAGGGTTGTCCTATGCAAACAATATTACTAGCATTGTTAAGGAGGCACATCCCATGGAAATAAGCCTCCATGAAAAAATGGATCATAAAGAATGGAAAGCCTCTTAGTACTCTTAATAAACATTGGTGGTTGCATTGCTAAGGAGGTATATTCTATGGAGAGAAAATTTCAGGAACATGAATGTCATAACTTATAAGGAAACAAGAGCTTCTTGAATCTCTTAATATATAATGGTCCCTGCCTATAATCTCATTACAGCCTAGCAAGAATAAGTTGCCACTGGGAATGTCATGGATAATATATTCAATTTCCACCCAAAATTTACGAGGTCGAACCTTGTAACTATCTAACAAGAAATATCTGTCCATCTGACATGTAAATTTCTATACACATGTATTCAACAATCCCACAACTAAAAGTAGGATAATTTTGAAAGAGATGTCTAACAGGAAAGATCTATGTGAATTGAGAATATGCCAAAGAGCATTTATAGTAAAAGGCATAGGTCACATTGCCATTTGAGAGATTATGATTAAGGGCATCTTACCCTATGTGAGGAAGATTTATGGGCTAGTATTAAAAGCAACAAGACAACAAATAGTTAAATATATTTTTCTGCAACCCAAAATAATTGAATATGCCTCCACTTACAAGCATTATTTAATGATCTTTGATATCATGATGTTATGTGATCATCAATATCCTGAACCAAATGATTTAATATGGTTCAAAAACCTGTGATTGCATGATTATATTGAGTATCATAATGTTATGAAGCAGTGGAAGATTTTCCTAACACAAATTCACAGGACAAACTGGAATCAGTTACAACATATCCAAAAATCAATTGGAAGTACTACTTCTATGAGTTGTTTCTCAATTCAACATAAACTCATACATGAAGAGACCATGTCCCTCATAGGACTAAGAACAATGAGATAATATCTAGCCTTGATTGGCTATTGAATATCGTTGTCCAATGATAATTAAAAGGTACAGAGGATTAGGTTGTTATTGTTTTTTTCTATGAGAAATGCACATCTCAGAAGAAATAAATAAGGTAGCGGGACAAAGTGCAACTTTTTAACAATGCCACCAATTCAATCCAGCTACATGATTAATAAGACACAAATAACAATTATAAACATTTGGAGGTTTGGACAGGTTACTCTGAATTCTGAGGAAGATTGAAATGCATCTTTAGGACACACAAAAATATCAATGGCTCTCAGAAAAGATATGTAATTGCCACCATAGCAACCTGGGACTAAAGCATTCTATTACTTGGAAGGGCGCAGAACCACTTGTTGTTCTAACTCATTGACATCTTATCTTCTTACTACATTACTCCTATTGTATTTCCACCCTTCCACATGCTATGATGAAGGAAGTCTATCCATAATCAGGATACAAATAAGGGTTCCATGAAAAACAAATTTTATTTTTATTCAGGTCCATTTATTTAAATTTTTGACAATTTAATAATATCTTGGTAAATGCATTCACATTTGTTTCTATCAGTGGGAGAGTGATCAGTGATCGGGTTCCCACAGAATCCCAATTATGGTCCACTGAACTAAACTCTAAAAGAATAGCTAGATTCTAGAATGAACCTTGAAACAGGTCTCAGTCTTGGATAAACTTGTACTGGAAACTTCAACAACTATAATGTATGACGAAACACATGAAACATGAATCCAACACTAGAATGCCTTCAATGTTATACATTTGGACTTGGTATTGAGGTTGCACACTATATGGCTAAGCATGTTATATTAAACATCCATCTAGATTATTGCCTTTGGTTCATGGTGTTGTCATTAGGAAGGGGATTTTCAGATTATGTCTGTGAGTCTTGAGCACATAATTCTGCACAGGAGTCTTTATTGAATGCAGGAATAGTCATTTATGTCATGGTTTTTAGTTACTTTGAACAAATGCACAACTTATATTAATATATTTATATTATTTGTGGTATCTTCTTGTTTCCTAGCATGTAGACTTTAAAATGCCTCTCCCAAGGAATAAATAGCAAGGGATCAATTACCAGTATGTGTATGGAACATTCATTTCAGGCTAGAACCAATTCCTCATTCAATAGAGAGGATGAAATACTAAAATGGAAAACCACATATCTTTTGTATTTTCCAGTTTTGTGACAACATTAACATTGCAGAGAAGGGAGGGTGAAAGAATCATGCAAGCTTTTAAAGGTAGCATTGAAGAAGGGAATTGTGGCAGATGAAGTTGTTTCTGCAAAATTAATTTATTGCCTCTGTAGAGAAGGTTGTTTGGATGAAGCTTTAGAACTGTGCAAGGAAATGGAATTAAAAGGTACTATGCCTAATGAGGTCACATATAATTCAATAATTGATGTACTTTGCATTGAAGGCCGCCTCATAGAATCTTTCAGGTTATTTGATGCTATGGAGAGAACAGGTGTTACTCCCACTGTTACCACTTACTTGAAACTCATACATGGTGTCGAAAGGAGAGGAATTGCAGCAAATATCTTTTGCTACACCAACCTTATTAATTGGCTTTGCAGTAAAGGCAGGATGGAAGAAGCAAGTAAACTTGTAGAAGAACTGCTTGAGAGGGATTTACTTCTTGGCATAAATACTGACAGTAGATTATACTCTAAATATTTTAGAAGATTGAATTCTATGGGAAATGATAATTTGTTTGTTGGGATAGAGCTTGATATCTCATTTTTTGATTTCATCAAAAGGCTTTACCATGAAGGAAAGATACATGAAGCAACAACTATATTAAGGGAATTGGAATTAAAGAATCCAGCTTCTGGTATTTCAAGTTGTACCGTGCAACTTGATAGGTCAGTCAATGATGATGACATTGATACAACTTCCATGCTGACAGCTAATACAGATGAAGAAATTCTGAAGAAGGTTTTGGCCACTCATGTCAGTTCACAGGATATGGAATCTATCATCAGGCTTTGTAAGGAAGGTAGAATGCAAGATGCATTGATGTTTTATGATGAAATTATTAAAAAGGGGCTAGTGCCAAACTTTAATACTTTTAGTGTTCTCATTAGGTCACTTGAAACAAATGATAAGCTGCAAGAAGCAAACAGGGTAATGAAAGAAATGCTAGTATTCCTCAGCCATATCACTTGAAAGAGGAACACTGTAAATTATGGATAATTTATTAATTTCTGAGGTATGGTAAAAATTTGACTACTTGAAAGAGTCAAGAGAAATGGGAGAGGATTTAGAATCTATTCCATTGCCCCTCAATTCGCTTAGTTGATCTACTTCTGGAGAAACTGTATTGACTCTTGACCGTGGACTTATTCTCATTATTTTTTGAGGAATACAGGTTTAGATATTATCAGGTTGAGATCTTCTTCTGCACTTAACTGAGAACACAATCATAGGGCACTACTATATGTACTATTTTTTGAGTTATCAACTAAATATGAAATTTAATTTCCTCCAGCGAGTAGCTTGCAGCTTTTGAGAAAATAAAATGCTATCATCTTAAGTCTCAAGTCCTTTTTTGCATCTAATAGGAACTCAAGTTTTGGCCCCATGTCAACTGCAGAAACGGTGCCTATGATATCCTGGGAAGAATAATCAAGGTGGAGAGAGCCTGCCTAGATAATATTGGGAGGAAACTTGGAGCAATCAACTGAAACTCTCCTAATGAGAGAGTGTGTTCCACAAAGTCCTAATGGAGTTGTAGTGAGGATGACCCCTTTGGTAACTAGAAAAGAAAAGAATCACTGAGGAGAACCTATAGGACATTGCTCAATCGATAAAGGACAGTAAAGAATCCATGGACATGAATTGGACACCATAGGACAACTTTTGTCTAGGCCACAAACCTCAACCTAGAAGTGAAACAAATTATAATTTGCTTCATACAAAAATTCATTACATTTTGGGAAGGAACATATACCTCATGCCATCCAAGGTATATCTGAGCCATAATTTTCTCTTGGAAATATTCTCTTCCCATCTTAGAATGGAAATCAAATTATATCCCAAGAGTTCAATTTGCTTCATATAAAAATTCATTACATTTTGGGGAGGCACATATACCTCAGGCCATCCAAGGTATATATGAGCAATAATTTTCTCTTGGAAAGATTCTCCTCCCATCCTAGAATGGAAATCAAATTATATCTCAAGAATTAACTCATCTCATCAATGCAACATGCACCTAGAAATCATGAGGTTGAGAACCTATGCAAGCCTATAGCAAACCAAACAATTCGGTCATAGGTAGAAGATGAGGATTGACTGAACTAGATGAGAATTTTGTGATTGTAGTGTGAGCAGAGGCATTCGGCAAGGAAGAACCTTGTTACCCACATTTCTTTGTCAATTTCCAACTATCTTAGTTAGAGACTAACGTACCAAGTTTTCCAAGACAAAAATCAATAAATGGAATCTTCTTGCCTACATTGGAGCACTTGGTAGGATGGATTTCCTAAAGGGTTTTGTAGCAAAGAAGAGAAATGCTTGCACTAGTGTTGTGATTGGCTGAAAGATAGAGATACATGGCTATAAGAAGGATGATTAAGTTTATCGGAGTACCCAATCATGAAATAAGATAAGATAATTTATTAATGTCCAACAAGTGACCACAAATACGTCAATGGGGCCACTAAATACAATAGTATCAATACACTATGGAGGCACAAGGGTCACCCTTATATATGAACCAAAAGCACATCTAATCTAAAATCGAAACTCTAATATCTATAAAGAAAGTGTTTTTGGTAAATCTAGAGGGATACATGGACTACTAAGGGGCCAACAGCTAAAAACAAAACAAAAACTCCCTAAAGGGATTAAAGGGATGCCTTAGAGGAAGGTACAAGGAAAAGGGGTAAAGCCTCAATGCCCCCTCGATTTGGTTAAGGGAAAATGTTTCTCTATGGGTTTTCCACCATTCTACATGTCTTTATCCTAACATTTGAGGCCAAAAAGAAAAAAACTCATGATAGAAGATTGTCTAGAAATGGAAGAATAATTGGTCCACTATGTGTCTCATAGTCTCAAGGGAGGGGATTGTTGTTGTTGTTTGGAAGTTGAGGGCTGCCAACTAGAAGGGTGATCCATGCCCCAAGGTCTGAATTGAAATCCATTGGTTGAGTTAGAACCAATATGAGTTGGATTGAGTGAGAAATAAAGCCCACTGACTTGTCTTACCCTTGTGGTCTCTTACTCTGACTTGTGGGTGGCATCCACAGCATATGCCTAAGTTTGGGGGGTGAATCACTCCTTTCCAACCAATGCGATGGAAAACTCTTTGGGAAAAGCTAGGTATTTATCTCTACTACAGTGTTGTTTGTCCATATTGTGTATTTATGAGCATTAATTCCTTGACTGCTATTGCTCATGTGAATTATATTGATGGAATGGTTAATTTGATGGAAACTTAATTCTGCATATCAATGAACAATTATTGGATATCTCTTAAGATCTCTATTTATGAAATGTTTCCACATTTTTGTAGCATACAAAATCCATGTTGGTGTTGTTGGAAGCCAATCGATTCACAGCCACTAAGTATGACTAGTTAATGGTGGAATTTCATGGTACGGTGAGGTGAGTACCCGATGTCTACCATGGAGGGCATAGATGGGTATGCCACATTCCAGAAGATCAATGACATGCATTGCCATTATCTTCTTCAAAATTTTATACCATCCAATTTTCTATTCTTCAAAATTTTATACCATCCAATAGACCTACAACCCAAATCAACCATATGCAATTAGATAATTTATACAAAATGAGAAGAATTTCTTGTCCTCGAACATGCATTCCAGTTACTGTAAATCAAAGCTATTTCAAGGAAACACTATACAATTTATACGGATACTTCGCTACCAGGTTTCCCAGGTTCTTCATTTTCTTCATCATCTTCCATTTCCATGTCAAATATGTAGACCTTGCTTGATTCTTCACGTAAAATGTGTTCCCATTTTATTTCAACCTAGATTTCAAATACAATAAGAAGGGCATTTAGATTCTAGACAACCTTCTAACACAAATGGTCCAAAAATTTAGAATTTCATTATAAAAACCAAAATTTTAGAAATGAGAAATATCAATGATGCACATTGGTTTTCTGTTGAATATGCCCAGTTACTTACATCAATTTCAATAAGCATGTCCACCACTTCCATAAGTATTCTACTACCAATAATTTCCCCGATAGCACTGCTCTCCACTCTAAGCATGTTCTCAACATACAAAGCATTCCACTGAAAATCATAAGACAAAAAACACAATTATTCCACATAGACAATCATTTTTTATTATAACCATGACATTTATTAGTATGTGCTCGGAACTATAGAATGATGATAGCTGTAAAGAATGACATCATAAAGAATATTCAATTTACAAAAACAACAAACTATGATACCAAGTGTCGTGTACACGTATGCCTAAAGCCAAATGTAAACAGACTAAAATATAAGAAGTTCTAATAAATATTTTCCCCTCATTCATGGCAAATTACATAAACCACAGCATTTTCATTTGGAAGAACCAACAAATTTTTAACATATGCACTGACAGAAATACTATTCTTTAGATGAATAAACTCGGTAACTTCATTAGCTTAGGCATGCATATGGTTACAATTTAAATTTTAAAACTGATGCTAAAAAGATCTCAATCCTTGATATTTTTTTTATGGCACATAAACAACTGTTTTCGATAAATTTTCAAATGCCTTGATTTCTTGGTTCCCAATCCCCAAATATCAATCCTGGTTACTGACAACCATGATTTCCTTTCGAGAATATGCCCAAAAGAAATGCCACACCATAGAATGGACTTTTCTTGTTTTAATAAAATTATCTTGCCTCATCTTATATTCACATCCTATAATCATTGCCTCACAACTTGTTGGACTCCAAATCCTTTAAGATTCATTAATTAAACTCTGTTTTGCATTCTCCCATCATGTACCTTGGGAAATAAATGCTAATGTTTACTGTTTATATATTGGAGTTCAAATTTGAATCATAAGGATGAATGTGATTAACCATTTCCATATTGAATATGAGAATAATCATAACATCCTAGTTGAGGATTTGATTGGATATGTTTGGGATAATGATCCATCCAAATGTGGGCTCTTCTAATAACATTTGTGCATAAGTGAGTGAGATGATATTTAAAGAACCTACCAACCATCTGACAAATTTAACATATCTTGAACAACATATGCTCATTATTTGCCTCACTCCAGCTTCAGTTCCACTAGCATGGAACTCAGACAACATCAAATAGGTCCACAAACTCAAACAATTGAGGGGTGGTAGATGATATCCAAGTAAATCAAAGTATTAGACATGGATATTAAGACATCCTATGAAAAATTGAATGCTCAGATAGAAAAACTCTTTGTTGGAAATGTTTGGAAGATAGGGTTAAAAAAACTGCACCAAAATTATGCCCAGAAAATGTACAATACATACCAGTGAGAATTGAAGAGATACGATAAGATAAGATGATATAATTTTATTAATATCCAACAAATGAGAAAATAGCTCAATGGGACTGTACAATACATAAGTGTAGATACAAAGTGTAAGTGTGGAGGCCACTCCTTTAAAAGGAAAAAAGAAAGCTAATCTATAACATCTAAGCTCTATTGACTAAAAGCTAAACTGCAAAACAGTGCTCTTGAAGACGGTACAAGGGAAAGAGCCTCAAGGCTCTAAGTGCCTATGGTTTGAAGGAGGGCATTGTCCTCATCTGTAGTTACCACTACAAAATGTGCAACTATTCTACCATATGAGGTTGAAGGAAAGGATATCTAGAGAGAGGATTGGTTGGAAGAGTTGAATCTAGCTTGGGGAATGTCTCTCTATCTAGAAGAGGTGCCCCGATTCTAGGAATTGGAGGATGATTGTTACTTGTTGGTTCTACATAGATTGTCTCGAGTTCTAAGTCAATAAATATGTATGGGTCTCACTATGGGGGTTCAAATTGCCTCTCAAGGTCTGATGACTCTAGGGGTTGAGATGGTGATGCTCTCAAGTCTGTACATGCCTCTTGGAACCACTATGCATTAGGAGCACCAGAAGAAAGATGTGATCGAATTAGTAGTCTCTAGCCAGGATGGTACTTGAAGAATGTAAGATTTAAACCTGATTTCCTCTCCCATTTAAGCACTAGGAACCACTGATTTGGATATTGAAAAAGGTAGAGAGGGAATCATGAGATTTTGATCAAGCAATGGAATTGATCACATATCTCATAATACCAAGGGATTTTGAATATGAAGTGTTTCAATATTTTCTCCTTATTCGTATGGCAGAGTTGACATAATTTGTTCTTCTATGGAATTGGTGTTCATCATTCACTTGAAGATGACAAGAACCCCCTCTGAATTGGCTTAAGGGGATCTTGAGCCCATGCATCTAGTGCTGTAGTGTTTAAGGGGGCCATACAATACCATCCCTAAGCTATAGGAAGTGTTTTGCATAAAAGGCCATCTTTGGTCTCAACCCCCCAGGTCATGGTTAGCATGATGGAAAAATGAGAGGGGTATGGTCATATATAGGTATCTAGATAACAAATAGCTAGAGGATACATTGAAGCAAATCCTGGTTGGCTAGGATGTAGTCTACCTTACTAATTCCCCCAAAATGAGGGAAACATGTGAAACTGTTGGAGTTAGGAAAGTAGGGGAGACCATTCAATATTGACAATTCATGGGATTCCTCAAGATGCAGGAAGTGTTTGTTGCACGTTGAGAGGGGTCCCATGGAATCATTTGAGAACTCGTGCAAACCAAGTTGGCTTGATCTTTCGGAGCCAGAGAGCATCCTCTGACCTATGATGCAGGGGAACCTTTAGGGAATTGGTATGGGCATAGAAGTCCTTGAGAATTTTGACTTCCCCATTGCAGAGTATTGCATGATATAAGCATACAGGTCCTAGCACTCATCTCTGTTTGAATCTCTATGTGGAACAAACTCTGAAGAGGTAGTTTTCAAAATAAGAAACCACAAAATAAATGCCCTGAGAGATGGGTTATATGTTGCTGACCCTATCCCACATGAATTTGGCAAATTCATTTGAGGTTACCACTATAGCTCTACCCTAAAGAAAATCCCAATAAATCCAAGCTACTCTTCCTGAGCGTTGAACACCTTCTAAGCTCTAGGTGTATAAGCAGTGGTATTTTGGATATTCTGGGATAGCCTCGGTGGGTCTCTCATGGGCCTTGGGCAAGAAGAGAATATATGAAGTCCTGAGTGGATTGAAGAATGTTATGGGGGAAGACTCAAATGACTCATTGCAATTCCAACATCCAACAGTGACCAGAAGTTTAAGGTTAGCCCATTGAAAATTCTCTTTTTTACTGTGTACATTGAAAATGGGTGGTTTATCTTTTGTATTGTGTATATTGCAAATTAGGTGAAATCTAATTTTTTGTTAGTTAGGGTTTTATTGATGGTATTAAGATTGTGTATGATCTTTCATCCTTGTCGCAATTAAATCTAGCTTTTTTGAATTGTGTTTGGCCTAGTTGGACCTAGTTGGTTGTCAACTTTGGCATAAGGATTACAAAGAAGATTCCAATAGATACCCACTAGCATTACATGATCAAGAATTCTGCATTATGCAAATTCAAAATGCATTACATGATCAAGAATTCTACATTATGCAAATTCAGAAATCAAGAAATGCAATATTTGACAAATTTTAATCACCTGACACTGAGAGCATACTGCATTGCATTCAAGGATCTTGTGTAGGCCTTCTCTAACATGCCACTGAGCTTAATGGCCTTCTGTCTATAAAAAGAACCTGCAGTTTGCAAAAATGGGCCTCGAGTAAATCAAACGGACACTGCATTTACATTGTCATAATCTAAAATCCATTTGGGGTAGAGAAAATAGATATGCTCACGCATGTCCTTCTACAACTAGGTCTAATATGTGCCTCATGATTGAAAAACTATGGGGTGCATGCGTGAGTTTAATATTCGAAATTCCAACCATTTGCCTTAATTCCATCCTTCAGCTTTGCAAATCTGAGGTGCATATCACACATGGGTTGAGAATTCTAGATAACATCCTCGTGCCACACAACTTCAAGGTGCATATCAGAACCAGGTTTAGATGAAAACAATGCATTGATATGCACATACAAAGTATTTATAGATCACGCCCACCCCATCCCCAACACCTCGCTTCTCTCAATGAAGTAAGAAATAAGAAACCCATAAGCAATTCCAGGAAATGAACTCCGTATAGATCTATTGATATGTATTGAAAAATTTGAACAGAATATAAAAGCTAGTTGGGTATAAAACCTAGTTTGGCATTTATCAGAAGAGAACAAAGCTCTGATAAGGAAAGATTTACAGATTCACTTGGTAGTGGCTAGCTCAAAGAAGAGCACAGATTTGCAGACCTATCCCTATGAACAAAAACAAGGAATCAAGGTCCCTTTTGTCTGCTATATACAAAATACAGTGCAAAAATTAAAGCACTGCTATAAGCCTGAGAGGATTCTTTGGATTGACATACCACACCAAATGTCGATGAATCAAAATGCACATTGCTAAGGCGCCTCAGCTCCTCGGCTTTTCTAATGGATGTTTTGTTCTCTGCAAAACCCAACTTCCTGCCCAAAGATTCTGTATCCATCCTTATCCTTCATTGTTGTCTGCAATGTATTATTAAGGGACTTTCTTCTGAGGAGAAATACCACTTCTCTTCGCGGGTCCATTTCTCATTGGTTGTATTAGTTTTCAGGTACAAAATTAAAAAATGGGTAGTGGGTAACTATGGTGGGAAACAATTAATTTTGGATTGGATTCCCATGATCACCATGGACCGATTCAATGATATTGGGGGTTTGTGATAAGGGTAGTTTGTGTTGTTTGTGAACTCGAAAGAGTATTTCCTTTTTATTAAATGGGAACTTAAGACGTGATTTGTTTCATACTTATTCTTTATATTATATATTTAATTTCGATTTTTGTATTTTATGTTTTCTACATTCTCTATTTACAATTATCTTTGGGTTAAAAGATACCACGGAATTAGTCTGTCATAAATTAAGCATAGCAGAGACTTTGTAAATTTTGATGTAAATTGAATTTCGTGGTTTCATAAAACGTGATGTTTTTATATATATTATATATTTAATTTTGATATTTGTATTTTATGTTATTAACATTTCTCAATTTAACCCATTGAAATTATAAAATGTATTTTTTTTTATGAGGAAACCATTACACTTCTCTTTGTGTAACTAGATATAAAATACCATAGGCGATTGACTAATTACAAGGAGTGTTTTACAAAATCATTGTAATTTTTTTTTTATATATGTGACTTCATTTTAATAATGGTTTATATTGTGGTAATTAATGATTCATTTTTTTCAGTAAATATATGGATAGAGGCATGTCTCTATTTACTTCAATGATGGGTATCTTTCCATGTTGGTAGAAGGATAGGACAAGGAAGTTGGGTTCTTTTATTTTAAATGTAAATTTGTTCATCATATAATAATAATGTCACTTAAAATAAGATATAATATTTTTTATTTTCAATTTTCAATTTGATTTATGTGTTGGAAGAATTATGCATGAACCAACCCTAGGTTTGGAGATAGTAGCAATCACTGATGGAAAAACCCTAGATGTTCCAGGCCCACAGGGTTTGGCACTCACCTTGATGGCTCTGAATGGGGGGTGACCACCAAATCCCCACAAGTTGGGTACAATGGGCAGCAAAGACAACACAAAAAGTACAGTTGTCAACCCTGGAAAATGTGATGATCTGTCAGGCTCCGCGGTGAATGAGAACAATGAGGGAAAGAACCCTTCCATTGACCCAAAACCATCTGGTCCCAAGTAGCCTCGAGAGCATAATGATGTAGGTACATGCATTCCCAAGTCATTCGTAGTTCCAAGGTATGATATCGCTTTCACTCGTGTATATGAAAATATCCAATATATGCAAGATCATGCAATCATATGCAAATTTATGGGGTTATGGGCATCTAAAAGAACCCTAACAAGTTGGATCAAGCACAGATGGAACCTCAAGGGTCACTATGACCTAAAATTTGGATCAAAAGGTTTCTTTACAATCAATTTAACCACCCAGAGGACTACATAGCAGACTTTAAGGGGGGTCTATATTTTTTCAACTTGGCAGGTCTCTACATGTGGCACTGAGTAGAGAAGTTTAGTTCGGATAGAGAAGATTTCAAGGAATCCTTGGTATGGATCAGACTTTACTTTCTCCCACGAGAATATTAAGATATGAAAACTCTAGGAGAAATAGGAAATACCTGAGAAGATTTGTTAAAATAAACATAAGTGACTCACCAAGGTCACTGTACCTCATTTGCTTGAAAATCTGTGTTACCATGAACATTTCCCAACCTCTCCTAGAAGCGATTTGTTTGGACTGTAGAGATACGAAATGGCCCCAAACTCTAGACTACGAGCACATTCCCTTTCGCTGCAAAAAGTGTCACAAAACATGTTCACCTCTTTAGGGATTGCCCCCTCAACAAATTGGCTCAGCAGTGGGACCCTACAAAGGACAAGGACTAGGATGGATTTTCAAATGTCACTAACACAAGAAGGAATAAAAATAAGCTCCAACCCCCCTGGTACTACCCCAATCACCACCTCTAATCAATTTAATTATTTTTCAGTCCAACATATGAAAGGAGAAGCCTTTAAGTCTGAAGAACCAAAATTCCTCCAACAAAACATAGACATTAACAAAGAAGGAGTAGCCCTATATGCGGAGATGTGGAACCAACCTGAAGACATGGATGACTCTAAACTATGGGATCTTGATCTTCAAGAAATTCAATAAACCTATAAACAAAAAAGTCCCCATTTTTGAACCACAATTAGAACTCTTCGAGCAAGCAGTTATAAAGGCTTAAACACAACCCAACAAAAACCTCAAAACACTGGTAAAGGAAGCAGGACTTGGAATCAAAAGTGAATGGAAAAAAAATATCTTAAAAGGAAGCAGTGGGAGGATAAGAATAGAGTGCTTCTATAGACTCCCCCAACACCTTAAATGAATATTATGTCCCGAAATATAAGAGGGATAAATAACCCCTCAAAGCAAAGACTTGTAAAAAAACAAAATTGTTATGGAGAAGCCCAATATTTTAATCCTTGCATGAAAATAAGTGCTCAGCTCAATCCTTGGATACACTAGCCAAAAGGATATGTAAAAATGTCAAAGGAATTGTTGTAGACACCTTTGGGGCCTCAAATGGCCTAGACATCTTGTGGAATCCACAAGACAGTGTTATGAACAATTTTATTGCCAGGGAAGGAACCCTTTCAACTGGAGTAACATCATCTATGACAACATAATGTGGCAAGTGTATCAACAACCAACATGATCCTTCATTTCGGAATTACAAAATCATGGACAACATGGGTGATCATTTCCTTTTGGAATTACGATATCATGGACAACACGGGTGGTCCTTTCCTTTAGGGATAATGATGATAATGGGTAGGAAATGAACCTAAGCGTCAGATATGTGATGGCACTTTCCATGTTAAATAGTTGACCAATTAAAGGCGTCGTCGCTTAACCGATGGTAACGAGAATAGTCGTCGCTTCACCGACGCTTGTGGCCACATTTACAATAAAAAATGTATCCTTGTGATTTTTGGTAAGTTTAAAAAGAGAAATCCACGCACCGTCGGATTTTGGATCGAAATGTAGTAGTGTCGCATGGCGTACATGTAACTCCTCCCAAGGAGGAGGTTGTAGTATAGTTGAGCATTGATGACTTCGATGTCGATCAAGACTGTCTTTCCATCTAATGGGATGGGGAGATGGGGCAGGATTCCTTGGGCTTTAGTGGGGTGTCCATCATAAGCCTACAGAGTTGTGGAGGATGGTTGTAGAATTTGTGATCCAAGCTTCTGCTAAACCAAGGTAGACATGAAGCACGTGGATGCCCCCTCATCCACTATGCATCAGTGAACAACTAAGTTTCGGATGGACACAAATATTTGGAAGGCGATAGTGGAGGGCATGTGCTGGTCTCCATGCTCTACGTCAAATGTGATTAACTTGGACTCGGAGGGGTTTACTACCCCTAGAGCGGCTAGTAAGGATTTCCACTGTATTGGGAACTTTTTAAGTACCTCAAGAGCGGACATGGTGGTTGACATTTGGGCCAAATAATACACAATTCTATAGGTGACTACAGCTCTAGCTGTGGCATTATTGGCGATTCTGCATATGAGGGGGCACGGGAACGGGGGTAACTGGAGAGGTAGGTTGGTTGTCTTAGACATGGATGCTACTAACAAGTCAGCAGGTTTGGTGTTGGTACCGTACTGATTTCATCTAGTCTATAAGTTGACCTATTCAATGGTCATGGTCATCAGGTGGTGAACACTTGTTTTGGGCGTGGGAAATGCCCCAGGAGCATTGGGATTGGCCTGGGGAGCGGGAGCGTTTGCCACCAATCCTTGGACTGGTAGTGGGTTTTGAAGCACCATGGGAAGAGGTCCGACATTATTGGGAGGGTTCGGTTTCTGAATGCCTCCGTGCGGTTGGTTATTTCCTTGGTTGTAGGGCATGTTGTTTCTAGCTTACCCTTGTTGATTGTTGGGGCAGGCTAGTTGGGACGTTTTTGTTGTGCAAACACTTGTCGCAATGGAGCGGGTGGAGCGAGGGCGGGAGCTTGAACTTGTTGCACTAGTGGTGCATAGTATATTTTTGGGCGTAATGGTGCCACAAATGTGGGCATTTGCCACACATATTGTTATGTTGGCCAAGCCATGGCCTGAGCTTGTTGTGATGGCACAGGTTGTGCATAAGAGGTGGTTGCTCCGGACTGATACATCATTCTAGCATAGTCCGAAGCTTGGTTTTTGTAAGAAACATTAGCAGTGTTGCTTGGTTGCGGTGCAACGATAGGTGGTGTCAGTTGAGGCTGTGGTTGTTGGGAGATTGACCCTATGATTCCATCCACAGTGTGGTATGTCCCCAGTGCATCGTGGTAGGAGGTAATCGGATGGGGAGCATCTGGGATGATAGTATACAAGTATCCCAACTGGGCATAGATGAGGTCAAATTGTTGGGCCTTCAGTATGGCCTCTTCTTCAGATTGGGGGCATTCAGATGCGATTTCCTTTGCGATGGGCAGGGCTAAAGTCTTGAGGAACCAATCCAAGAAGATGCTATCATCAAGTTGGATCTTACATAAGCTGTGGCGTCATCGCCACTCATGGATATGATCAGTGATGTGAGTGGCAGTGTTTTGGTGACAGGATAGTAGGATCTCCACTCCCTCATCATATCTGACGAGGAGTTGGAAATACTGTAGGAACATGAAGGAAAGGGAGTTGAATTCGGGGTACTTGGCTTCTAGTAGCTCAATGAAACATTTGGTTGCAGCACCTGTAAGGGTGCGTTGGAACAAACTTATCCTGATGGAGTCGTCTACGATGTTGTTGGATGAGCACCATAAATGGAATGTCATTATATGATTTTGGGGACATTCCCCTTCTTTTCCTTCAAACTTTGGGATGTATGATGGTAGCTTAGTTGGCATGGGTGGCAAGAAAGCTTGGTGGTGGATGGGGTCATCCATTAATATAGCCAAGTCAGGCAAGTTCAGATGAGCCATGAAGGGCATATTTGACCCCAAGTTGATGTGGGATGGGACTACAATTGGGGTGGGGTTTGTAGGTACATAATGCATCTACATGGCTGGGGGTGCTTGTGGTGGCACCATGGCAGATGGTCCAATGCCCCAAGTGTCGTTGGTGGGATGGTATGGGTAGCTGGGGCATTTCCCCCATGTATTGCAGTAGGGCCAATGTAGGTGGATGGTGAACTGCCCCCCTGTGCAGCAGGAGGGGCAGTGTGTGTGGAGGGGCCACTGCCCCCATTTGTTACCACTAGGCCAGCTTGGCTGGTCACTATGGGTGGCGGCAATTGGATAATGAAAATCTGCATGACTGTGCTTAGACCGCTTACCAAGTTGTGGGTGACTACTTGTGATGTGGACATGGGTCCACTTACTAAGGTTAGGCCGAAAAATGGATCCGGGTTTTCACTAGCCATGGGGCTTCATGGTCCGGTGTGGAGGTCTGATTCAGATGGATATGGGTCTGAATCAGAATTAGAGGCTGTGTGGCCCTCTGACAGTGTGGGAGATCACTGAGAGTGGCTTCAATGGTACCGATCAAGTGTTCCAAAAGGTGGTGGTTCGCCTCTTAGGAGTGAGGAAGTTCGTGAAGGATCAATTGTGTTCACTTTTGTGTATGAAACTAGTGGGTATGAGATTTGTACCCCATTTTCAATGGCTTCCTATTGGCTGAAGGTGGTCTCTCAGCCACCAAGACTGCCAGAAGAGAACGCTTGGCTTGTTCCTCATGGGTGCTTCTACTCAATCGAAAGGGGTCATTTCCTATTTCACTTGGCAATTCCTCTAAGCGACCAGCTAGTTTGGGCTTCCTGTGGTACTCCTCACAATGAGTTTCCGGGTAAACCCCTAGTACTTCCCATAGTTGAAGTTGTTAGGGACTTATGTCCTCAAAGATTGCAGAATTGATTGAACTTAGTGTAAATTTGGTAAATTATAAGGCTTACTCAGCGTCATGAACTGAGTTGGGTTAATTATTTGGTATGGTGTGTTGGTTTGCTTGTTTGTTCTGGTATTTGGTTTGCAATATGGTTTATGAATTCATGGTGGAGTTCATATCATGGTTTTGTATGGAAACATAAACATAAATGTGTAAGCAAGTATGGTGATTAACCCTGAATTGTTGGCCCAACTAAATGTCTACCTCTCAGTAAAATTATTCTTCAACCAAGAGAAGGTGTTGGGGTCTCGACAAAATGGGACTAATCCCATCCATAGATCCTCAGGTCACCTCCCAAGTGCTAGGTTGGTCAATAGGGAGGAAGCTTAGCGCCATGAGAATCCTTCCTTCTATACCCCCTCTACCTTCCAGGTTACCTAGTTTTAGTGGTTTGGGAAAAATACCATGGAGTGCCTAGATCTATACGAGCTTACCCTTCATCGTATCCCAGAATACCCTGGAGGGTGATGACAGGGTATAGGAGGAAGGGGGTAGCAAGATGGTTATTTTTAAGTTAACTTTTTTTAGACTAATTCATTTTATTAAGCCTTAATCATTGATTTAGCATATACACATTGTTCATGGGTTGATTTGTAGAAAATAAAAATTGGAATTGAAAGAGATCTGCAATGGTGGACAGAGGCAGCTATGCCACACTAACAGTCCTTTAAAACTGAAAATTACTATTAATTAAACTTAAATACAAGTTCTGTGTGACAGGTCGCACATTTCTGACCAAATCCCACCAGGGGATCGTGAGATTTTTCTAGAATTGAGCAAGGGGGTCGCATAAAATGCGAAAACATCCACAATTTGAGCTTCTGGGGTGAAGTTGGGCCTGTTTGAGGATTAAGTGCGCTCTGGGCACACATGTTGGCCAACTAAGAGTGCCGTAGTTTCACCTTTTCCCCCGATAAGAGCGACCTACTTCGTAAAGGGGTTTTTTAGTGATGCAGGGTCAGATCTGGCCGACAGTACCTGGTACTAGGGTCATTCTGACTCGGCTCGACATAGCAGAGGATTCAGCATTGAATAAAACAATAAATAAAAAATATTTAAATAGATCTAACCTAATATTTTTGAAAACTAGGGTAAAATGGAAAAAACTTGAAAACTTGAAATGTTTGGCCCAGTGATCCTATGGGATCGACCCAGCGGAGTTGCCAAAACTGTAGTGAGAATTTATCCTCACTATAGGGGCATTAATGGATCCCTTGTGCCTATAGGGAACAAGGGTAGGTTCCTACCCTTTGAAAACAGTAAAAAACAGAATGAAACATGAGTTAAATAGAGCAGCGAATTGAAACTAAGCTAATCTAAGCAAGAACATAACTAAATGGAGCACTACTGTAAACTAGATGTAATAGCTAATGACAAAGAAGAAAGAAGAGGAGATGAACCACTGTTTAACCCCTCTGCACACAATAGGTTAGGGTTCCGCCTCCAAAACCTGCAAAATAAACCTAAGCTATGATGGAGAAAACTTGTAAACAATGTTAAAGAAAAACCTGCAAATAGAAATGAGGGTTAGGAAACAAAACAAATAAACAACCATGAAAATAAATTATACCTCAATTAGGTGGAAATATTCCACCATGCCCTAGCTCATGGGAGCACCCCTCTCTTGGCTGGGAAGCAATGGCTTGATGGGATGGAGATGGAGGAGAGGGAGAGTGGGTGGTTTGAGAGCAAAAGGTCTCAAAGCATCCATGGGAAGCATACGAATAGGCAAGTGAGGAGTGTTTTGAGAGTGCCCCCCACCCTTCCTTTATAGTTTTTCCAAGGGATTTCAGGGTTTTAAGCCCTTAGTCAGGGCTTTAGCCCCTTCCACCCTAACTTTAGCCCCTTTTAATGTTTTAGCCCATTTTTTAGGGCTTTAGCTCCTAGGGTGCTATTTTGGGCTCCTTTTGGGGGTTTTTAGCCCTTTTCTTCATCCTTGGGCTCTTTTGGAGGTGTGGAGGTCAAATGGAAGGTCTTATGGAGTGAAATGAGTGTTGTGAGATGGTTTCCTTGGCTGGTGTAGGCCATAAAGAGCTATGTGGGGGATTTTTTGCTTAACAACACTCATATGATTTTAGCTCATATTTTTCACGTGATTTGTTAGTTTATTAAATCTCTTAAGAACACACTAAGGTTGTTTATTAAAAGACAATCCGACTCCAATCCTAATATCTGGAAATTCATACTAGTTTATCTGAACATAGATCTAACTTTGTGGACTTGGGTATGGACCTTTAAGTTAGAGTTACATAAATATGTTGTATGGGATGTGACCCTAGATCCTGTTTGAAAAGTTGTTCATTGAATCAAGGGGTAGGGATAAGGGAGTGCTCTATGAGGAGTTCTTGAAATGTAAAACCAAAGATGTACAAGCAATAGATTTGTTGCAGATTGTAACCAATTTTTTGGAAAGTATTATATTGTTGCAACGGTTTGGTGGACATAACCCCGAGTTTGGGGTGAACCACATACATGTGTTGTCTTTATGGTTTCTTGTGAGTTAAATTTTATCTGTGTTGTTTGTATACATATAACATTGTTATGCAACCTTTTCATTATTTAATTTTTAACACTAGTGGAAAATGAGAGATTAGGGACCACGAGACCAGAATTTTTGGTCACCACAGTGTTTTTAAAGGGATAAATGACCAGAATTGATAATTCTAAGTTAGCTAACTAAAAACGACCAAGATAAATGACCACTTTTGGTCATGGGATAAAAACTAACTAAAGAAGACCAAGATAAATGACCAAATTTGATCACGGGATATCTAGACTACAAATGACCAGATACAATTGGTCATTTATTTGGTCGTTTTCAGTTGTGTTACTCGAGAAATGGAAAAAATTACAAATTTGACAATGAATTTGTACATTTTATTAAATTCTAACACTACAGATGGATTCAGAGGCCCGTACATTCTATATGGATTTAGAGAAGGGTCTTTGAATCCATCTGCAGTGTTAGAATTTAGTAAATAAATAATGTACTATCATAATATCACTCCCCTCATAAAAACATCAACAATTTATCGTTATAATTCCTTCTCAAAATACTAGACAACATGCGGTTAGTTTCTCTCGGCTTGAAAAAGAGTACTAATGATTTTGTTTTCTTAAAAAAAAAAACTATCATCATTAACATATAAAACATTAATATATAAATATAAAACTTCATATATAAACAAACATTAATATTTAAATTCACAATTATAAACTAAAATCAAAGTCTATGTTACTAAAACACATTTAAAATATAATATTATTAAAAAAAATTAATATATAAATATAAAATTTCATATATAAACAAAACATTAACATATTCACATATATAAATTAAAACCAAAGTTTAATAACATATTTATGATATAATATTGTAAATAAAAAACAAAATCATTAAAAAAATTTAATACACACCCTGGCCGTGATAAAGATCCCTTTGACAAATGTTGGATATGAAAGACCCCAATGATTATCCCATTCTAGGTGGTTAACCAAGCCTAAAATGCTCTTCCCACAAGCGAGGTGGAACAATTGGTATACCCAGCTATTGGGGAACACTCCAGGTGAAATCCCATAATTTGGTCGCCCACCATAGTTCTATAGCGTGGTTTGATGATGGCCACCAAACCCATAACAATATGTCTCTATCTACTTCACTACATAGATGTTTGGCTCCATTGGCGCCAATTTTGTTTTTTATGATGGTCGTGAAAAGTCTCCATCTGCTCCACTACATAGAGATTTGACTCCATTGGTGTCAACATTTTGGGCATGGCTCGATTGGCACTGATTCCTAGATAGACATACATATTTTCTTTTTGTTGCTGCCGACAAATTAAAGCACCGGTGGAAGCATAGTCACTGCAGGAGGAAGAAGGGAAACAGGGTTTGATGCTCATGTTTGTAATGCATATCCAACAGATGCTTTTTATCTAGCTGTTGATCTAGTCACATATATAATAGAGCCAGATTATGATGTTCGAGATAGAGATGAAGAGTTTGATTTTTTGGATCGAGGTTTTTATTTTATGGATTGAAAGGAAGAGTCTAATCGAGAGCCATGCCCAGTGTACCCATAGCAAGCATCGTTCAACGAGCATCATATGGTGTCGATCAACGATGAGGGTCAACTAGTTGGGTACACAAATTTTCTATGAGGGTTTTATGATGGTAGTGAGGGAAATCCATTGGCATCAAAATTTTGGCCATGGATCGATTGGCACCAAATTTTCGGCGAGGGTTTTATGATTGCAGTGAAATCTATTGTGTCAAATTTTTGGCCATGGCTCGATTGGCACCAAATTTTCGGCGAGGGTTTTATGATGACAGTGAAATCCATTGTGTCAATTTTTGGCCATGGCTCGATTGGCACCAAATTTGCGGCGAGGGTTTTATGATGGCAGTGAAATCCATAATAATATGGCATGATCTACTCCTCTATGTAACAATTTGGCTCGAATGGCACCAATTTTTTGGCTTTGGTAGCAGGATAGGGCGTTTGGGTTTGAGGGGCGATTCAATAACTCAAGACTGTTAGAGAATGTGTTTGGGGTTTGGAAAATTGTCTATATATCTTGTTGTCATTGAAAAAGACACAAAAACACATGACAGAATGTGGAGGCTCCTAAAGAGGCCGACGAGGGATTTGTAGGCACAAAATTCAAATCTACTTCTCCTTCTTAGGTTAGTAAATTCCCTGTTTGCTCTGCCCTTGTTTTTTTATGTGCCTTGAAAGTATTCTCTGTCGATGTGAGGAGGAAATAGATTGATTTAGCATGATTTTTTTCTATACCCATAAAATGGAGTGGACATGAACCCTCTGATATATTGCCAATATAATGATCTAACATGAATTGAACATACTACGATAAACATAACCATGTCGAAGAGTGGTCTAATTTTTTTTGTGCTTAAAGAAAATGAAAAATACTTTGGGATTAGCCAAATGGCCTCTGTGAAAAAGAGAGAGACAATATCCTTAATATAGGTTGTGTCTTGACTAAAAACTCAAGACACAAAGGATCTCATTTTCATTGAGAATTCTTCATGGCTTGGGATTAAACTGCAAGAATGAAGTTCTTTTCCATGACTATAAGTTGAAATAGGATATCGTCGTTCAGTGCCATCTCCATCTGGTTCCTACTATCATCGTTCTTTTCAATATGCTTGTTGTCCTTTCTCTTTCAACAAAAATGTGCTCAATTGTTCCTAGACCTTAGGTGCAATTAAATAAGTTGACTTTCAAAATTTCTTACAAACCATAAAATACTACAGTACTTTCTAGGACCATGCTCCAAATGGTTGGCATAATACATATTGTAGAGAGAAAAAAAGTCTCCAATGCTCATGATTTTTTTGATTCTTGAGACAATGCTAGAAGCATGCTTGTCATTTCTCATTTCCCTAGCATATTTAATGATCAACTGTGGCACATATCAAGGGTCATAAAATTTATTGATCTAAAAAGAACCATTTGAAAAGGATTCAAGGAATAAGATAACAACCTTTCTGTAAGCCTGCAAACCCTTAAGATAACCAGATAAAATATTTTTTTTAACCAACTATCATTTGCTACACATACCATATATTCTAGCTTTAATCTTTCTTAAGGGACAACAAAAGTTCCTTGCATTGGCGGTTTAAATGCAGACTTGAATTTGAAGAATCAAGTCCTACATTAGTTCTACATATGACAACTTAAAACTGATTTGATATAGAAGGAATTCCCTTTATTTATTATTTTCTCGAGCTTGTTATCTTGCAAGTTGCTAGAAAAGGGTTATTTTCAACATTGGATACTACCCTTGCAGTAGATGGAGTACTAGCGTTAGTAGAGATATATGAGATTGGAGGTTGGGGGACACCAACACTGACATTCCCATATTTCTTTTGACATTTACCGACTACCATTGCTGATTGTGCCATGATTTTTGTGGAATGAATGAAGAAAATCACCATTGTTGAAGAAATGGAAAATATGGTTTGCGAATTCGCCTTCAAAATACATGGAATCCCATCAAATCTTGGTTTTACTATTCATCTGCACAATGGAAAATTTTGAGATATCTTTCCCCCTCTTTAGAAAGTGAGAAAAATTATTGAGATTTTTTTTTGAGAATCTTATATGTCACTTTTCTACCCACATGTGTTGGACATGTGAGACACGTCTAGGACATGTCTTTGACATGTGTTTAGTATGAGTCTTGTTTCAAGACATGTACTAAACATGCGTCGAACAGGTTTCATAGCGCAGCCGTGCCAAAGACGGAATATGGATATGGAACCCCTAAAGGATGTGTCTTGTTGCTTATATGCTTAGTGTAGCACTCCACTTGGGTTTTTTTTGTTGGCTTAACTAGCCTACTATTTACTTGTGGACTTAATCCATGTATTATTGTTGGACTCCCTCACCTAATTATATATAAAGGGAATATAGTGTCTTTGTTATAACTACGTTGTAACTTAGATTGATATTTGGTGTGATGCTAGCCAATGTTTTAAAGCTTGAAATCGGGCTTGGAACTGGTCAAGGGTCAGCCCCACTCAAACCAGAATCGACATTGAGTTAGATCAATTTGAAATTAATGACTCAGTTTACTAAAAAATACATAAGATATTATAAATTTAATGAAAAAAAATAAAGATTCCAAACTATGATCCCAAACCATTAGATAAAAATATGCAAAGTGTACTTGTGTGTGTGTGTATGGATCAGAACTTAATATATCAAAATGGCACGAAGTGCACTACATATAATAATCTGAAACAAAATACAATATCAAGGAGGCTCTAAATAGTCTCTAGAGTCTTGAGGGCCCTTGAAATTTCAATTTGAAGTTGGAAGATAGGCTATAGTATACCCTCCTAATATTTCCTCCTATGTCCTAATTGAGATTCCAACAAGGCACAAGAATTGCCAAGATCAGTCTAAAATTTAAGTCTATGACTCTATTCTAAAATCTCAAGCCTCCAAATGATCACAAATGATGAATGAGAGAAGTGACAACAAGTGTCGAGTATTGAAGCCTGTGGGATGCATGTGAGAATATGCTTGATGGCTTGTGTGATGCACATGGGAGAGATTGGGTTTAAATTTTGGTGCGATACTGGCTTGTTTTGAAACTCCATGGATTGGATTGTAGAGCTTGGCAGGATTCCTTACTTAGCCTTTGTATTGTGGGCCACAGTTTGTGGCAGTCACAAATGAACATTGTAGATTTTGGAATGCATTGAAGAGTCCCTGCTTGAGATGAGTTGGAAGGATCTATTGTACCAGCTTGGGATGAGCTAAGGTTTTGTACTTTATCTTCATTACTACGATAATATGAAGTGTACTATCATTGTTTTCATGAATTTGTGTTGCAGAAATGATTTTTCTCATGCACTGAGGAAGTTTTATGGTTGTTTTATTCCAATGATTTATTAGGACATTGGGGCTGAAAGCTATGTTGTTTTAGCATGTTTAAAGAAAATTTCATATCAGATTTATTGTTGTTATGTTTCTGTTGTAATTGAAGTAGTATTTATATTTGTGTATTGAGATAGATCTTTCCATAAGGGTTTCTAAAATGATCTATGCTTGGATCCTTTGCGGTGTCTACATTTTTTGAGTTTTCCTAGAAGTAGTGCTAGGAAAAGACGGTAGGGTTGGAACAAATCCCTGCAACAAGGTACCCATATGGATATGATACTTGTGAACTGTGGATGCTGAATGATGGACTCCTTAATGTAGATTCCATGTCGTATAATATACATGAACCATTGATGCACAATGGAAAACTTTTCAATGTCAAGTTCACCCTAAATATATCCATAATCGTATGTGGGAAGCTCATATTGATGTAGTATGGTTAACATGACATTCAAATTGAGTGTCCCCAAAAAATCCACTTAGCCATACAACATAAAAATTGAATTTCCCGCAAAATATTGTTATTAAGGCATAAAATGGAATGACAACAAACATTGAGAAGATTCATTAAAGTTGTTGTTGTGATTAGGTCTGCATGGGGATGCGAGGATCATTTTTATCATTATTGGATGGCCTCTACCCATGATTTGTTGGTTCCATGTGATGTACGAGTTACAAGATCATCCCAACTAGCACAAGAGTCAGGAATTTATCATTTAATGAGGGTTGTAGGAGAGTTGTGTGGCTAATTTTGGTGACACTCTTGCCTCTCCTTCATGGCTTAGGTAGATCTATGTCGTGGCCTCCCTCTCTCCATTGAGATTGCATGAATTGAGGAAGAGGGGTGAGAGACTTGGTAGGGGGTTCCCTGATTATGGTGCATGGATTTCCATCTAAATAATTTAAGAGTTGGAAAAATTGTACCACTTCCTGTTCCACTCAATGTGATTTATAGTGAGACATTAGCTCAAATAAACATGTTGCTGACCCATGAAAAAACTTTATTTGTTTGGGGCCTGGGCTTTAAATAAAATTTCATTCAGTGTATTTCTAGATTAAAAACAAAATTTCAATTGTAATGAGTTGTGACTCTGTGAGGCAAGTTGAAACTCGACAGTTCAGTGTAATTGATCTCTTAACATGGTAGTCTTTTATGAAAAGGGAGTGGAGAGGATATGGATGCATGATTTTGAGACTTCCAAGTTCACTTAAAAAAAAACCAAAAAAGGTTCTTAAGTATTTCAATCTATTGATAGAACGAACGCAAAGGATGTAGGGTTTCTAAGATCTAGTCTATGGCAAACAACAACCCAACCCAAGATGAGGGACCAAACAAAGGTAGCATTTTCAGGTCCACCAAAGGTTTCCAACTTTCCACACTCTACAAATTTTGAATATCTAGGTATAATGTTTAGGCTTGAGTCTTTGAATTTTATTAAGTTGGGTGTCTAGAACATGTTTGTGTCACTACCACCTATGCCCATTGATTGAATTTTCAAGTCCTCCCATCAGTTAGGGGAGAATTGAATCTCCAACTTTAACAAGGATTATGGAATAAGCTCTTTAATCCAATCCAAACCTATCTTGTCAAGGTTAGATATTTTGAAATCCTCCTTTAGCTTTTGGGTCGAGGGATCTAGCGATTGGTATGAGAGTCAAAACGTCTCAACTAGTTCTAACTTTGTCTATTGAAAAACCATAGTGATTGGGTAGAGTCTTGCTTTCGTGTAATAGGATAGGAAAGTGTGACACTAGACTCATTGGTTTTAAAAGACATGCCAAATTTGAACCCTTGGACAAAGTTTTGAAGGGCTCGATAAAATCCTGGAAAAAAAAATATTAAGGAAAAGTTGGAAAAACAAAACATTCATTCCTATGATTTACCATGTTTTATTTCATCTTAATCACTTAGTTTGTTACTGAAATCCATTTTATAGTAATTATGCCCTCCATGAGATATTATCCTTTTCATCATGGAAACAACCATTTTCTTTTTGGATACACCACTTTGACTCACATGATTAAACTCAATGTGAGTTTCACATATAATTTAAAGAAAGAAAAATGGAGCAATACAGATTATTGTCTAGTATCAATGGGAGAAAAATGCATGTATCTATTTTAGAAAGCATATATACCTTCTCTTCTTCCCTTCTTCCGAAGCATAATGACACCTAAATAGTAAAAACATTGTGGTGGATGCATTAAAACTAAGTCAAATCTCGATAATTGAATGCACACAAACTTTGTCTCTTAAGGAATGCACACATCTAGTTGTGTTATAGATACTCACAAACAATACCAATGCTTCCCAACAAAGTGGGATCTTTGTGATGAGATAAGTGAGGTGATATACAACTGGAGGGGTGAATATGTTTGTGTGTTTTTCTTCTTGTGTGCATTTCTCCTACTGACATAAAAATGTCTGACTAGCCAAGCACACTAAGCACAAATCCATATTAATCTAGACTCTTTTAATTTTAGAGGTTTGGACCTCATAGTTTTTTATCCCTCTTGGAACTTAATAGATTTAGGGTTGAGATAATTAGAGCTAATTAGACCTCATTGAAGTCTTCATTGTTGATTTTCATACTTGGCACATCCTTTTAGGACCATGTTATGATACTTAGTGCCTAAGGAGGTCAGTTCCCTATTGGCACTCAAATCAGTCCTTGTGGATAGCTTAGGAAAACTCTTAGACTGGAAATATAGAATCAATGGTATGTATGTGTCTCCTTGTTCATGGATTGGAATTACATGTAACAATGAGTCTAGGGTGGTGGAACTGGATCTGTCAAGAAAAAACCTCACTGGCACATTCTCAGTATCACAAGAAGTCCAGTTGCTTACCCGCATTTTGAGCTTCAACATTAGAGACAACCAGTTTCATGGGCCATTGCTAGAAGCCATTTTAAGGATTTACAGTATGACAAGCCTTAACATCAGCTATAATTACTTCAATGGATCCTTCCCTGGGGGAGTTTCAGGGTTGAATAACCTTGTGAACTTCAATGCTTAGAGAAATGATTTTACCGGGCCCTTCCATGGGAGTTTGCCAAGCTCGCTAATTTGCAGATGTTGAACTTTGCTAGGAATTACTTCAATGGGAGCGCTCCCAGCCAATATGGTGAATTGTCCAGACTGGAGTACCTGAGTTTGGCAGGAAATTTGATCAGTGGTTTAATCCCTCCAGAACTTGGGAATTTGCAGCAACTCAAGCATTTGGAGCTTGGGTCCAATATTTACAAGGGCGGGATTCTATGGCAATTGGGTAACATGTCAAAGATGGAGTTTATGCATATTTCAAATTCTAATTTAACCGGTCCTTTGCCTTTGGAACTAGGAAAGTTAAAGAGGCTAGAGACAATGATACTGTACAATAACAAGCTTACTGGATTCATCCCATGGAAGTTGAGAAATATTGAAAACATGGAGTGATTGGATTTATCTCTTAACATGCTCACTGGAAAGATTCCTAAAGATATTTCGATGCTCAGAAATCTCACATTATTGAACCTGAATTGCAATAAAATTAGGGGAGGCATCCCTAAGGGAATTGCTGATCTTCCTAGTCTGCAAATTTTGTATATCTGGAAAATTCTCTGTCATGAAGCATTCCTGAATAGTTGGGTAAAAATTCTGGGCTAGTAGAATTTGATGCATATACTAATCAATTAACAGGACCCATCCCCTCTTACCTGTGTGTAGGAAACAAATAAGAAAGGATTATCCTCTTCTCTAACCAATTAACTGGATAAATCCCTCACAATCTTACAAATTGTGCCCCTTTGTATAGGGTCCGGATGGCCCATAATAATCTTAGTGGTCACATTCCTTTAGGCCTTGGAAAGCTCCAAACTTAAATTACAGGGAGTTCCGTTGTAACAATTTTAGTGGGCCTATTCCTTCCGATCTCTTAAATTCACCTAGTTTGCAATTGCTTAATGTTTCTCATAATTCTCTCCAAGGCAACCTTCCTCCAAAAATCAAATATCTGGTCTTCTCCGAGCCTGCAAATATTTTCAACATCTTTCTCAAATTTATCAAGCATGCTTCCATCCTTTGAACATTGGAATTCTGTATACAACCTTGAACTTTAGCGAAATAGCTTTTTAGGTATTATTCCCAAAGACATTATCAATTGCCAAAAGCTCTTGACCATTTCCTTGAGCCAAATCACTTGACTTCCATTGCAGCCATAATTGATCAGTATGAATTAATTAATTTAATTGTTATTTTTTCCTTGATGTTTCACCACAAATATTTTAGTTCATTCATTTAAATAATACACTACATATTATCTGATCTAAAACTAGTGCTATCATGGTGCTTTTAAAGTTTGTCTGTGGAACTAGTCAAGACCCATGGATGGTGAATTTTGAATTTTTGTGCTTCTCGTGGTACATATTTTAAATATACTATCTACTGAGTTATTATTAAAAGTCTGTTAAAATGTGCATATAGGTGGCAAGCAATAGAATTTGCAACATTGTTGTTTCACGCTGGTCACGTGGAAGAGTAAAGGCTGCAAAAGTCTTATGCTTACTTTGTCATTTGTTCTCTTATTTCTTTTGGCTGCAAACATTCTAAATTGGTTTAACAAGTTATTTTGGAATTGTCTAATAATATATTGCATGTGGGCATTTCCGAGTTTGCGCATTAAGATAAGACACCTATTTTCACCTCATGATGGACTTTTCCTGCAAAAATATGCCGCCGTTTATGCTTTTGGAGTAAATATTAGGGGACTATTTGCAGCCTAGAAAGGGATTATCCAAGGATGAGAAAGGAAAGTGAACAACCTTTCAGCATTGGCTTGAAGTTGTAAGCTTATCATCATTCCCGGAAACATCATTGACAGTTAATTCGAGTGTATGTTGTCTGTGAGGAACAGTTCTTCAGTCCTTGTCTAATTTGAAATGTTTATTCGGTATGTATGCATATTGATCCATGCCACCATTATGGGCATAACTTGCATTACTAGTATGATGAATGGTATAAATCTAAAACCAAAGCACCAATGCACGAGTTAGCTAACAGATATTGAGATGGTTATTTGCATTTGATTCCCATCTCTTAGCTATACTACTAAATCGGTTTTCAGGAGGAGAGAATATTGTAGGGTTGTCTTTTAATCACAACTCAGAACAATCATGAGAGTTGATTCCTCCAAATGACCAGTATATATAAGGATAATCAAAGTCAGAGAGACAATTGGATCTATGAATTTTGCAAATTTTCAAATATTATGCTTAATGTCATAATTGGTAACACATCAGCATTACTTCCACAAGGATAAATCTATCCTAATTCATGCACTAGGTAATTGTGTAGTCTTGGTTTATTTTGTTTGTAGGAAAGTATATAAAAACACACACACACATTGACACAGAAAAATCCTATTGTATAGTGTTTGACAAAGGGAAATCCCATTTTATAGGGTCAAACACATATATCATCAAAAAACATCCATTTCCTACAACTTCCTTTGTTTGCTTGGTCTAGACAAACAACGAGGGGAAGAAAGCTTGGTGAGGTTTGAACTTGGGCCATGACTATGACCAACACTCTACTTTACTTCCAGACCATTGTCTGTAGACTATGGAGTTGCATTTATTAGTTCTAATGGCTTGTTAAAGTGGAATATGTAGAGTTTTTGAGTCTTGACAAGAGCTAGGCAGAAGCCATAATCATGTTGATACTTATAAATAGTTATAGTGGCGAAAATTACTTCACCCTAACTCTAACAGTACCCTAATTGATAATTTGTTTGTTAAAGGAAATTTTCTTTATTAATTATTAATTATTGTGTCATTCTTGTACTCTATGTGGGTTGAGGGAACATCTTACTTGTATCTTCATCATCTTGAGATTCCTTTTTGTTAAACCTCAATATTATTCTCGAAGTGATTTTTTATTCTTGTATACAGAGATTCATTCAGACTTTCGAATTACTATAGAAGTCACAAGTGCCTGAGCCATAGACGTACTTTCAATTCAAGCAATCAACAAGCTGTACAAATCTAGCCTATCTTACTATCATTAGTGTAGTAATTTGTGTTTCTCATTATATGCAAAACCTCCTTTCAATTGCTGTTGTTGATATGTGCGACATCAATTTGATTGATTTTAATAATTTATGTCAAGAGAATGGTTATTAGGGTTTAAAAGTATAGCCTTGCATTGGTGAGTGAAGTTTCAAAATAGTTGACTCTTCTTGTTTTATGGGATTTGCATTCTTTTAGAAAAATATGTAGTTTGATTATTTTGAAGATGTCCAGAAGGATTTGAACAAGCTTAGACATTATTTTCCCAATAACTCCATGAAAGTACATGAAATTCAGCAATTGGAGCACATGGCAGAGAAAAAAAGAATAACACTTAATGTCATTCGCTTTGCAAGTCAGGGTGGTAATTTTCCGAGGGTGTCATTCGAATTTTCACATCACCCATTATTTGCTATTGCGGTTATCAAGCGATCATGATGTTCTCCAAGTCTTGATTTTTGTTATTTGGGCATCATTATTGTTTTGAAGAATCCTGTAAAGGAAATTCCTTCCTGTCATAATTTCTGTAGATTACAATGTCATTTCTATGTTAAGAATTTCTTTCCTTGTTATTACCATTTGTAAAAGATTTGATTTCAATTTCAATATTTACTTGTTACATCAATTTTATTTATTGTTTCTTTAAATTATATTAATTGTTTTAATCAATTGATTTTCTACTTTTAGTTATCCCTTAATTGTTATTTATTTCTTCCTCATTTTCAATGATTTTATTTATATTTTCTCCGATGGTAGAGTATAGTGTTCACCAATAAGTTTGGGTAGAAAAAAATTACTTTTGTTATGTAGAAAAAATATGAGACGTATACAATGTATATCTATCAAAACCTTGTTTAATATACAGATTCAAGTTCTATACAAGATATAATATTTAATCATAGGTGTTATGACAAGCTCGAGTTTGCTAGCTTCCTCATGAGATAAGAACATTGTTACATTTTCCTAGATGAGTTTCATAAATTAGAGCCTTCCTATCTTATGCATGTTGCAGGTATGTGGAGAATGTTCTTATGATGTTGTTTCACTATAAGGTGTTCAAAGAAAGATCAGTCATTGAAAATGAGCATGAGAGGATGCCGATGTCTGTTGATCCATGTATGGTCACCTCCCAAAATTATTTAGTATTTGTTGTTATTTGGTGCATATTATGGATTATGGATACCCTTAACCGTGTAGTTGGGCCTGAAAAAGGATAAGTTGCAATCATTAAAAAAAAATTACAAATGTCAAAAAGCCAATGAAATTTAGATCAGGTTCACACCTCTTAAATGTGAATGAAATTTCAAAAAGCCTGATCTATTTTGCATGCTTGTACTGATAAAAAAGCCTGATCTATTTTGCATGCTTATACTGATCAATGAGATGTCATTTTATGCAGCTTCTGTTTCTATATTCCCATTATGTCAGTGTGATTGTGGTTATTTATGCTTTGTAACTCTGCTTATGGATTATCCTTTTGTTACTTTCCACCTTTGTAAGGAAAAATACCAGACTTGATAATGTCCATACATCTCTACCTATACAGCCAATGAATTAGAGGATTTGAAAACCCTTCCAGCTAAATTAATCTTTAACAAGAATTCAATATTAACTCAATACATTTAATCATAGGTGTTATGACAAGCTCCAGTTTTCTAGCTTCCTCATGAGATAAGAACATTGTTACATTTTCCTGGACGAGTTTCAAAAATTAGAGCCTTCCTGTCTTATGCATGTTGCAGGTATGTGGAGCATGTTCTTATGACGTTGTTTCACTATAAGGTGTTCAAAGAAAGATCAGTCACTGAAAACGAGCATGAGAGGATGCCGCTATCTGTTGATACATGTATGGTCACTTGTCAAAATTATTTAGTATTAGTTGTTATTTGGTGCATCTTATCTCATATTCATTATCATCATATTGACTTGACTCGTGATCTCTTTGAGCACGGCAAAACCCTGAGTAGTTTGAGGGTTAGTTGCATCTTTACCTATCGGAATGTGGAGGTCATTAGTACCCTAATTTGCAATTAAGAGGGACATATGCATAATCCATGTCATGGTACAACATAGCTGCATACAAGATCATGTGGTGACTTTTTGCGTTGCCTCAGTAGGATCATAAGGAAGGAATCACTCTGTTCTTATCATCATCAACCAAAAAGAAGGGGAAAGAAAAGGGGCAAGGAGGAAGAAAAGGAGATTCGAATTTCACCCCATTATATTTCTATTACAGTGTTGTATTCATATTAGCAAAGGACTTACATGGGTATGACTAAAAAATGCTTTTCCATTAAAAGAGATTTTTTTGAATTTTTTCTTGTGGGAATAATTTTCTCTTCTGATAAATAGGACAAAATTGATCAGTGTATGATTATGATGTTGTGTTTGGTTTGTCATGTTCTATCAGATGCTTGCTTCCTTGATCAGTGACCACAAATTTGTTCATTGTCCAACTATATTCAACACAGAACAGGAGGTTTGTTGATAATTTGTTTGTTAAATGAAATTTTCTTTGTTAATTATTAATTATTGTGTCATTCTTGTACTCTATGTGGGTTGAGGGAACATCTTACTTTTGTCTTCATCATCTTGAGATTCCTTTTTGTTAAACCTCAATATTATTCTCAAAGTGATTTTCGATTCTTGTATACAGAGATTCATTCAGACTTTCGAATTACTACAGAAGTCACAAGTGCCCGAGCCATTGTCGTACTTTCAGTTCAAGCAATCAACAAGTTGTACGAATCTAGCCAATCTTACTGTGAGTAGTTTAGTAATTTGTGTTTCTCATTACATGCAAAACCTCCTTTCAATTGCTGTTGTTGATATGTGTGACATCAATTTGATTGATTTTAATAATTTATGTCAAGAGAATGGTTATTAGGGTTTAAAAGTACAGCCTTGCATTGGTCAGTGAAGTTTCAAAATAGTTGACTCTTATTGTTTTATGGGATTTGGATTCTTTCAGACACAGATGCAGTTTGATTATTTTGAAGATGTCCAGAAGGATTTGAATAAGCTTAGACATTATTTTCCCAAGGGATTCGAGAAAGTACATGAAATTCAGCAATTGGAGCATGTGGCAGAGAAAAATAGAATAACACTTAATGTCATTCGCTTTGCAGGTCAGGGGGGTAATTTTCCTAGGGTGTCATTTGAATTTTCACATCACCCATTATTTGCTGTTGCGGTTATCAAGCGATCTTGATGTTCTCCAAGTCTTGATTTTTGTTATTTGATGTTCTAATTTATAGATGCATAAAGTCATTCTAGGTCTTTAATTTTTCAAATTCACATTGATGTTTGGGATAGTACTATTAACACATGGTATTGTCTTTTAGATTGTATAGAAATCTTTGTCTGCTGAAGAATTTAATCAGAGTCATCCTGAGTAGGCCATTCTGCTCCAATAATTGGGAGCTATGTTACCAGAAACAGGACATATGAGACAAAACGATAAAAATGAGTAACAGGGTTTAGGGTATAAGAAATGGTGTTTTATATAACCTAGGGCCCTTGGGTAATAATCATTATCCCTTGGTCATAGAAACAAGACTTTGTATAAGTGTGTGAGTAATCCCGAGTTGACTCTGGTGTCAAAGTTGGCTAGCTGAGTCAAAACTCCTCATCAAAATCGGCCAAACTCATTTTTACTGAAATTTTGGTGAGTTTTATTGAGTTTATGTTCCCTATTGTTTACTAAGCTGAGATATTGTCGAGTTTTGCTGAGTTACCAGTTCACTCTCCACTTTGGGTTGTCCAAGTCATTGTCGAATTCAGGTCATTTGACTTTTCCCTAGGCACACAAAATTAGAAAAATACAGACAAATGACAATAAAAATAAATTATGATTTTTTCCAATGAGGTTGTGGTCCAATGCTGAGGGTGTGGTCATTTCAAGATGACCACTAGGGTTTCAATCCCCTTGAGGAATGTGCATGGCATCATCCTTTATGGGATAGTTAGCTTGTCAAAGCAAGATAATCTGTGATTTATTTCATAATATCAAATGTGCATTGGATTTAGACACTACAATCAAACTTCAAAACTCATAGTCTAAGCACCAAAACAGATAAACAATATTATGTATAGTGTCAAGTTTCAAATGAAAAAATTGACTAGCCCATGTTGATTGTAAATTTATAAAATCCAAATGGACTAGAGTCTTCTGCCTAGCAGACAATAAATTAATAGTTGAAATCAATATCCAAGTCCATGTTTGTCATTTGGTGCACTAGGCAAGTATTCACTGAGCCAAAGACAATAGTCCATGTTGGTTCATAGGATCATGGGTTGGGACTAAGTCATCTGGTATGCTCTCTACCTTCTCCTTGCTATACAAAGTGGAATGGTATCTGGTTTGTATTCCATTTTCTTTCAGAAACCATTTTTTTTGTTATTTCTCCCAGAAGTGTTACCCTCTTGTATCATGCTTGGTAGTATTCCCATTCGAATGAGCAAGGGGATTCTACCTTAGAAGTCCTTCGGATCAGACCACATGGATGGAGTACAATGGATGGAATTATATCTCTATACACAAGAAAAACCATCTCTTTTGTGAATGCGCATTTGTATATAATTTTCCAAGGGGATTCACATAATTTAATTATAACAACATTAGCATGTTGATGGTAAAAACTGTAATTCTCTTTTGTAATTTTTGAATTTTTGACATTATTTTTCTGATTGGGATTGAATTCTAAACTTATACTATTGTCCTTTAAATTGAAGAGTTGTGATGCTCTGTTGAAGAGCACAATCAGAATGGGATCGAATCAATAGATCTGCATTTTGAAATGGGTTCTTCACTTCCATGGATTAGTTTGTCAAGGGTTCAAGTTAGTGGTGTGTTGGAAGTTCAAAATAAAATTGATGAAAACTGTGAAATTGATGAAAGCTACTAGAAAGATCCAAAGGCCCTCTTCTTTATGCCAGTTAGTGGACAAGTCAATAAGGTGCAAGTTAGGGGAAAATTGGAAGTTCAGAGTGAAATTATCATCGATGAAAGATACCTAGAAACTACAAACCTCCTGAGCATGCCAACTAGAGGACAGTTAAATAAGGTACAAGTTAGTGGGCAATTGGAAATTCAGAATAGAATTTCCATAGGAGAAATCTGCCCAAATTTCTTTCAAGCTTCAATCCAAACATTATCCAAAGCTGCCCAAATTTCTCCCTTCAATTGTCCAATTTTTGGTTCTACATATCTAAAAGTATTCCTACAGTTTCCAGAATCCATAGCATTTACTTTCTTATTGATAATAAAACCTTTATTGGTTTTATGTCCAATCTATCCACCTGCAATATGTCTGTCTTATTTGAGCAAGGCAACTTTTTGTGACTTAACATCATAGTAGTTTAATATACTCAAGTCATGATTCTCTCTAGTTCTGCAGAGAGAAGGATGCACAAATTTTAGATGCTGCACTTGGTCTATATGGATTTTGTGATAATATTGTTTTCATAGTTTAACATGCTACCCTCTCTTCTTTTGGGGCAAGTTGTAACTCACTTCTTAATAGCTTGTGCTGATCAATTTATGTGTTGGATGATCATGTTCCATATCACATTTTGAATCATTAAAGAGTTTTTTTGGAGTTGGTCAAATATATTTGTCTTATATTTAAACTTACCTTCTTTTTTACCATAGATGATTTCATACTGATAAGAGTTCTATTTCGTTGTGATATGCTTCAAAGCACAGATTCAGATGATGAGGTGTTGTTTGATGCCACACAAGGTCTAATGGAAAGGCTTGCAATATAAGCATATGAAGTTTCCATGGTAATTCCAATAAGAAACCTTGTAAATGTAGTTCTTAGAGAAGGTTAGTCCATTGGTTCTGACTGCTATGTTGTCATTTTTCCACTGAAAAGGTGAAAACAGAAGCTAGGATTATGGAGGGTGACGTAGGTAAACCACTTTGCCATTAAACTGTAAGAATCAATCCCGATGCACTTGTAATGGGAACAAGAGGACTGGGGATAATCAAGAGGTAAGACCCTTTTATTTTGAATACTCTGCATCTCCTTGTAAGCTTAAAGTTGTGTTTAAAAGTTAGAGCATATCTGAAATGCAAGTATGCTATTTTTGGTTCAAATGTTTTGTTGTTTCTAACATCTTCTATGGTTTAAAGTGTATTGCAAGGGAGTGTGAGTGAGTACTACTTTCACCATAGGATCTTCCCTATAGTGATTGTTCCTCCCAAAGGTAAAGTTCATTTACATTTTGTTTTCTCCTTATCAAATTGAAAGTAGTTGTTATGCATGGAGGTCTAGACCTGCATACAACATTTTGTTTTCATACAGCAACTTGTATCCAAATCATGTTGTTGGTTTTCAAACGGATTCAACCTGCAAAAAAGTAGCAGTAAATATAGTTTCACAACCAAGTGTGTCATTTATCATGAAGTCTAAGAATAGAATAACGATATAACCATGATTATGATAAACAATCGCAGCAGATCAATAATATTATCATCAAACAAAATAACAGTAATGAAATAATGAAAACAATAGCAACATACACACTATAGTGTTTGGTAGAGCTTGTGCCAACTGGGTTGTTGAGCTATACAGACCAGAAAATCCAGTGTGTTAATGCAATATAGTAACATGGTGTGAATGAGTCAGATATGCCAAAAATACTAGGCACTTGTGCTTCCCCTCCTTCTTGCTTATTCCATTCTCTTGCTACTTGTGCTTCACCTTGATCTTGCAGACGAGATTATTTTACCTTATACAAACGAGTAGTCTGAGTGACTCTGTGATCTAGCTGCCTCCATTGAGGATGGTACAAGAAGTAGCAGTGAAGTATGAAGAATTCATTTCCCCCTTCAGTTGTCCAATTTTTGGTTCTACATATATAAAAGTATTCTTACAGTTTCAAGAATCCATAGCATTTACTTTCTTATTGATAATAACACCTTTATTGGTTTTATGTCCAAACTATCCACCTGCAATATGTCTGTCTTATTTGAGCAAGGAAACTCTTTGTGACTTAACATCATAGTAGTTTGATATACTCAAGTCATGATTCTCTCTAGTTCTGCAGAGAGAAGGATGCACAAATTTTAGATGTTGCACTTGGTCTATATGGATTTTGTGATAATATTGTTTTCATAGTTTAACACCCTACCCTCTCTTATTTTGGGGCAAGTTGTAACTCACTTCTCAATAGCTTGTGCTGATCAATTTATGTGTTGGATGATCATGTTCCATATCACATTTTGAATCATTACAAGAGTTTTTTTGGAGTAGGTTAAATATATTTGGGCTTCTATTTAAACTTACCTTCTTTTGTACCATAGATGATTTCATACTGATAAGAGTTCTATTTCATTATGATATGCTTCAAAGCATAGATTCGAATGATGAGGTGTTGTTTGATGCCACACAAGGTCTAATGGAAAGGCTTGAAATAGAAGCATATGAAGTTTCAATGGTAATTCCAATAAGAAACCTTGTAAATGTAGTTCTTAGAGAATGTTAGTCCATTGGTTTTGACTGCTATGTTATCATTTTTCCACTGAAAAGGTGAAAACAGAAGCTAGGGCTATGGAGGGTGACGTAGGTAAAGCACTTTGTCATGAAGCTATAAGAATCAATCCCACTGCACTTGTAATGGGAACAAGAGGACTTGGGATAATCAAGAGGTAAGACCCTTTTATTTTGAATACTTTGCATCTCCTTGTAAGCTTAAAGTTGTGTTTAAAAGTTAGAGCATATATCAAATGCGAGTATGCTATTTTTGGTTCAAATGTTTTGTTGTTTCTGACATCTTCTATGGTTTGAAGTGTATTGCAAGGGAGTGTGAGTGAGTACTACTTTCACCATAGCAGCTTCCCTATAGTGATTGTTCCTCCCAAAGGCAAAGTTCATTTACATTTTGTTTTCTCCTTATCAAATTGAAAGTAGTTGTTATGCATGGAGGTCTGGACCTGCATACAACATTCTGTTTTCATATAGAAACTTGTATCCAAATCATGTTGTTGGTTTTCAAAAGGATTCAACCTGCAAAAAAGTAGCAATAAATATAGTTTCACAACCAAGTGTGTCGTTTATCATGATGTCTACGAATATAATAACGATGTAACCATGATTATGATAAACAATTGCAGCAGATCAATAATATTATCATCAAACAAAATAACAGTAATGAAATAATGAAAACAATAGCAACATACACACTATAACACACTTGGATTTAAATGGGAAACCTGAGTAGGAGGAGGAAAACCCACGGTCGAAATGGCATAGCTTGGTTATATTTCGGAGAATAAGAGTACACTAGTACATCTAATAGCATAAGTTCGTAATAGAGATAATAGCTAACCTATTCAGCTTGGGACTAGGTCTCTACATAGCCTAAGGTTATTGACAATATCAATAGATTGATCAATGACCCTATCTAATGGTTTGTTTGATCTTGACAATATTGATCATGCACTTTATTTATAAATTATTACATTGTTTGCGTCGATACCTTATTGTCTTTACTTACAAAAAATGGCATGCATTCCCACAAAACATGCTTATATAACACTGAGCATTATCTTTATCCGAATGTCTAGATTTCAAAATATTCTACCAACTCTTATCTCTTTTGTGCTATTTTTACAGAGGCTGGTGACCAATCAGTATTATAGAAATCTGGCCAGATCTCTATTTCACATGGACACAAGGAAGCATGCTTGCATTTGGTATGATTTTAGTGCCAGTATTAGGTGATTATGGACTAATCTATTTGGAGAAATTGATTGTGTGTATGTGTTCCGAACAACTGATTCTAAAGTTTATCAAATCAAAAGTTCATATTTTGAAGGCAAAGTTTATCAGATCAAAAGCACAGGTCAGGACTGATGATATTGAGGCTGTTTCAAACAATTTTATCACCGGTATGCAAATATTACATTCCTAGAAGTCTTTTACTATTAGGAAACCTGACTATCCAACATGCCAAATGAGTTCAAATGGAAAAATAAATAACAAGCAGTAGTTCTTTTTAGATTCGTGATTATAATTCATAGAAGTATTTTTTTGCATATACTAGTATATATGATTTTATTCCAAAGTGGCTAGGTTGTATGGGTGTGGTTCATGTATGAATTTCGTTGTGTTTTTATGGCATGTCACAAGAATATGTATGTATATATAGATAAAATTCATGAAATTTTTTGAGTGAATATAAAGTGAATTTTCCAGAGTCCAGAGTCCAAGAAAGAAAAACTCATGAATTTTTTTGATTATATATAGATATAGAGGGTAAAATATGATGGTTGTTGGCTTGATGCCTGAACTATGTCATGAACACTTTGAGGCTAACAAGTTAAAAAGAACTTTTTATAATTTTCGTTTCTTTATATACAAATATATGTTTGAAACAAGGACAAGGTAGGCATGTAGGAAATTGGGAATGTTGATGCTATTTGATGGGTTTTGATTATATTGGTGGTTGAGTATAACATCACAATAGTTTGATGGGGTTCTAAATCATTCATTAGTTTCCACAGTTGTCATGTCATTCACTAACCACATGACATATAGGGGTGAAACTCCTTCATAGATTGCACTATGTATGCAGGTTTCTACCTGTGCAGTCGAGCATAATTGTTTTGTGGATTCGTTGATGATCTTTCCTATTGAAATCCATTTCATAGTTTAGAGATGAGTTTTACTTTTCTTAGGTACTAAATAGTTGTAGACTTATCCATTCAAGTTTAATTTTAACCAATTCTTAAATTGAATTTGTTAGATTAGATTTTATTATTTTGCACATGATCTTGGTTATTGTTGTTAGCTGTTGAACAAGATAAATAATTTGTTTCATTGTTTTTCTACTTTACAAGTGATATTTTTTATTGTATTTTGCAGGAGTGAGCTTAACTTATAAGTGGGCCATTGAGTATGAAGAGCCTGCTATTGAAGATTTGACATTCAGTATGAAGAACCCGATGTTAAGGCTTTCAAGCTGCTAAGTGTGGTTTTGAAGCTGCTGACGTGAAATCTAAGTATAGTTTAGTGCTGAGTATGGTTTTGAAGCTGTTGACATTGAATCTAAGTATGGTTTTGCAACCAAGTGCAAGTATGATGGTTTAGCCATTGTAATATTTTGAAAAGTGATGATTTTCCTGTAAAGTTATATGGAAATTAATATGAATATTTGAGAAAACTCATATTTATTGTAATACTTTTGACATCTCATATAATATAATTTGTGGTTTAAAACATATATATATGGTTGTACTTTATGTTATGTACCAATGTTGTAATTATTAACTAATTAATGTGACATTGTATGATTTACATGTGTAATAGATATTTCTTTACAAGTGTTATAATTAATTATAATGTGGCATTACATAATTCACAAGTGTATTAGATGAGAATAAATGTATGATTCCTTTTTTTTAATTAAACATAATATCATATTAAAAATTTATATTGATTAATAATGGACACCATTTAAACTATTAAAATATAATGACCACACATAAAGCGACTAAAAATGACTAAATTAGTGACCAATAATTGAGAGATATGTGACCAAACAATGAGATATAAATGACAAAAAAAATGACCAAAATTCGCATATCAATGACCAAAAAATAGTTTTGGTGGCTAATTTATGGTCTTTTATTACGCGACCAAATTTGGTCATATTCTAGCTTGTCATGTGGTTATTAATTTGGTCATATAATTGGTCATTGATTCAAATACATGACCAACTTAATGACCAAATATGTGGTCATATAATTGGTCATTGATTCAAATACATGACTAAATCAATGACCAAATATATGACCAAATTAATGACCAACCGACAAGCTATAAATGTCCAAAATAAAAATGACCAATTTTGGTCGCGTAATAAAAGACCGTAAATTAGCCACCAGCGATCGCCAAACCAAAAGTGGTCATTGATATGCGGATTTTGGTCATTTTTTTTGTCACTAATCTCTCATTTTCCACTAGTGTAAATAAGAAAGTTTAATTTTATGTGTGTTGTTTTGTACACATATAACATTGTGCTACAACCTTGTCATTTATTACTTTTAAAAAGGAGAGTCAGGGTTACCTGAACGACTTGGTCCATGTCTTGGAGTGATTTTGATGGCACCTTAACAACTAAGTTCTTCTATTATGAATGATAAATTTATTGCATTTACTATGGAAACTAATAAAGGGTTGAGTCATGAAATAATGCTGTAAATTGTAAGTGATAAAATAATGCCATAAATTGTTGAGTCATGAAATGTTACGGTAAATTATTAAGTGGTGAAAATAATGATGTAAATTGTAAGTGATGGAATAATGTTGTAAATTGTAAGTGATCAAAAAATTCCGTAAATTGTTCAGTCATGAAATGTTACAGTAAATTATTGAGTGGTAAAAATAATGCTGTAAATTTTTTAGTCATGAGATGATAATGTCAAGTGTGAAATATGATGTTACAAATTATAGAGCAATCTCACATGAGTGTGAACTAAAAAATAAGATCTTCATTCCATGGTTATGATATGTTGTAGGATCGGATGGAATCAAAGGTAGGTACTCGCTTGCGACATTAGAGTTATAATAATGCACCATAGGAAGGATGCAGTTTAATTGTATGTTTCATGTAACGGTGTAAGTTGTAAAAATGATTGTTCTACAAGGCGTGTACTTTGATATTATCGAATTTAATTGGACTTTCTTCTGCCACTAACATGACCGGCTCATGTCATAGTAACAGTGAAACAAAATGTTACCCCTTTTTCACACATAATGGCATTGATGACATACATGTATGTTACAGACTCTCTCAAACAATCCCCCCTCTAATAGATGAGCTAAGGCACCTCAATGACGCCAAACGTGCAATAATCTATGAGTTTCGATCTTGTTCCCCCTCCGGGTTTCGGTTTGGGTTAGGTTGTTGTGGGTTAGGTTGTGGGTTCTTAGAGGGTGGGTTTTCCACGTTGTCTTGTTCATTTCTATTATCTGTTAATATTTAAACAAAAAAATTCAAGTTATTCTACTTAATCATTCTTTGATTTCATTCAAATTTTTTTTATTAAATTTTCTTAAAATAATTATAAAAACTATGAAATTATGGAAAACAATAAAGAATTTAAGAGTAACCGAAATGGATAAGAGAATTTACCTGCCATTGGAGCCAATCCACCTCCAACTCGACCTTGAACGCGACCTCCAAAAGCTTAAATGCACATCTCCTCTGCACTATTTCACCCACACGATTTTTTGTTGTCCCGATCCTATGCAACTGATATTTGAGGGGCTTACGACCTCTGTTTTATTTCTTTTTTTACTTTTCAATATCACATATGCGATATATATCGCATATGCAATATTGTATATGTGAAATATCACATATGCCCCATCCTTATTCCTACCTAAATAATTAAATAAAAGAATTCAAATTTAGTAGTCTATAAGTCACTTTAGTGGATTGTAAATCACATTATGTAGTCTATAAAATATTTTTCGTAATGTAAAGTGTGCAACTAGAAAGGTTATTTTTCTCATTATATTGGTGTAAACATATTGTTATTGTTCTAAGCATTTACAAACATGGTTTTGGAGCCATAGTAAAGGCCATCCAAACCAATTGAAAGATTAATTTAGTGTGGGAATACAAACAAGATATTCCTAAAATAATGTTTTCCAACAAGCATGAACTTGAATAAAAATGAGAAGGAGGTTACTAAAATTTCAGTGAAAATTTATTAGAGATGGGTAACGGCAAATGAACTTGACAAAAATTTACAAGAGGAAATAACAAAACTAAGTAGTCATTTTGTCGATAACAAGTAGAGGATGCAATATATGTAGAGCAAAGCTTTGTGGAGGCTTCAATCTTTGTTGATTTCAAGCTAGCATGAAATAATAATTATTTCCTTAAGCAACTTACTTAAATTACTAGAGATTTCCATTAAGAGTGGTGTTAACAACACAAATAGAACATGGATATTTGAGTGACACTCTACAACTTGAAAGTTTTGTGAGGCTATGGGAGTCCTTTTTACGTAATGGATGAAGGAATACCCTCTCCTCTTTCATTAGCATGTCGTTGAAGTAGTCACATGTGCAGAGAAATGCAAGTGGTGTGATAGAAAAACTAATATTTGAAACATATACTAGGGCCTTTTGTGTTGGCCATTTATCATAGGTTATGCTTCTTGTAATAATAGAAGATGAAGAATATTTAGGTGACGCTATGCAACTTAAACCTTTTGCGAGGCTATGTGACTCCTTTTTAAATGACAGATGAAGGAATACTCACTCCAATTTTGGCATTTTCATGGTGTAGTCACACATATAGCTAAATAGAGATGATGTGATAAAAAAAGAAATAAATGATACTTGAAGTAGGCTTTTCGTTTGGTTGTTTCTCCTTGGTAAAAAACCTATGTGAAAATACATGTAGAAAGTTACAAATGTCAATAGTTTGTCAAGAAATGGGTTTCCCATCGAGGAGGAAATGGAAACAAATGAAATACATACGATTGTTATGTGGTTTGTTATTGAGGTGGTTTTGTAAATGTTGAATATCGCATATGCGATATTTAACATTTCGAAAACATATATGCGATATATTGCATATGCGTTTTGTAAATGTTAAATATCGCATATGTGATATTTAACATTTAGGAAATGCATATGCGATATGTCGCATACACAATACTTTTTTATGAACCTTAGCCTTGTGTTTGGGCTCGGGTTATTCCGAACGTACCATCAATAGCGCATATACATTCTTGATTTGCAGTTCGGAAGTGCGTTTCTGATTTCTTAAGTGGCAATAAAAATGGAACCAACTTCGTGTGGGCGCTTATAAGCATGAATAAAAAACACTCATCATAAAAAATAACCCACACATTTGACAAATACTAATACAATAGTGCCAAGGAATTTATGTAGAAGGATTGCGGAAATTGCAGTAAGGGCATGTGCAACATCCAAACCCTAACATCAATGGAGAACGACCTATGTGGGTGACCTATATCCCAGACAAAGTGAGAACCATGAGTAAAGTAGATTAATATTCCATCAACAACACAAAATCCCAACCATGTGAAAAAAATCACACAAGTTAGGAAGAGTTACACATCGAAATTAAGTGAGTCAGTGTATAATGAGTCCATGTTGTACTACGATGGGGATCGAAATCAAGCTGAGTGTATGATGAGTTCATGTTGTAGTACTGTGGGGAGGGAAATCAAGCCCAGGGAATGAATATGAATTAGTTATTTAAGTTAGAGGATAAAGAAAATCTCATGCCAACTAAGAGCTAGCTGGTCCTGTTTATCCAAATCACTAGAAATCGCTCATTAAAGTTCTCTTCGGAAAGCTTATTTCGACAATTCTAATTTTGGAAAATATTTTTCAGCAATTTTGTTTGAGTAGCTATGTTTGCACATATTATATTTCTATAATTACGGATTGTGGATTACAGGTCGAATTTTTTATTTTTCCTTGAACTGCTTTCACCATTCGTCTAGTGCATTTTTTCTTTTGCAATTAACTTTTTCTAGCTTTAACAAGCTTGCATCTTTGCATTACGGAATCCATTCTTGATTGTTGATATCTTGTAGCTTATTAATTATCCGTTGATCTATGAAATAATCAATTTATTTACTGTTGCATTCACATGAACACATCTCTGTCTTCATGAATTATTTAAACATTTCTATCAACACTGAAGATTCATAGACACATAGAATTTCAACATGCTTCTGGTTATTGAAAAGAGGACAAAGAATTTACAAATATTTATGTAGAGGATATTACTTTGTTCTTTATTTCATTAATCATTAACCACTTCCACACACACTCTCATACACACCCACTCATATATCTCTATGATTATTACATTCGACACTTTAATATAGAATTCTATAAAACTGTGAGATTTGAATAGGCATGATCTCGATTTCTAAGAAACTAAATCTACAACTAACCTATCCTTGAATAACCTATTGCATGATTTGAGGATATGAGTGACAAATTGCCATTATAACATCAAAACTAATTCTATCCATAAAACAAATTATAATTAATTAACAACTAATCCTATCCTTCATAGAATCCTAAAAATAACATTCCCTACTCAACCAAAAATTCCTTCGGGATTGTCAGACATTAATGCATCCCCTTTTCACCATCAACCACGAGAGACATGGTTAGGGAACATGTATTATTAAGCATTAGATCACATCACCATAGTAGCAAATTGGGCTAGAATTCAGTTATGATTAGAGAGTTATAATATCAAATGATAAAAGTATCATAAGTGTAAGAGAGGAAGACAATGACATTAATACTATATCTTTCTAAGTATATGGATGTGCTAGTTATATTTTGGGTATCTTGGGGAGTTATTAAAAAATTACATAGACTCCCAAATTATATAATAGATAATTTCCTCTCACATGTACATTTTTTATTTTTTCAAAATATTTTGATTAGTTAATATATGATGCCATGGAATTTGTTTTAGGGTTAGGCTAACCATTTTTTAACCATATTTTTCTAAGGAACAAAATTAAAATTAAGATATTTGATGCAAAGGTGTTCACTAGAGTTGAATGGTCATGTCCATAGGTACAAAATGTTGCTTACTTTTGTGAAGGCAGTTGGCTATTAAATAAAGGATTAAATATATATTTTTATATCCATTATTCATACTAGATTGTTAGAGTTAATATAAGCACAAAACAAATGCTATTTAATAAACAAAAAAAAACTAATCTGAAAAAACAAAAAGAAATTGTTACTAGTTTCTTTAACCTTTAATCAAGATGAATTTAATCATAAAAAGATACGACGGCCATCAAATGAATCCCTATTTTAGACGTGTTACAGTTCGATTAATCATGTTGATCCGCTCAAGAAAGTCCAAAATCTGAAATAATATCTAAATGCCTATTGACATAACTAAGGATAAATTAAACATATTTCCTTTACTGTCATATGATGTTTCAAAAGGCATGGATTGATTCAAAAACCATAGTAATTTTAAACTATTTTGAAATGACATTCACATGTACAAATGATGGAGGAAAAACTAGAACTAGAAAATGTATATCCCAAAGTAAGTGTAATGCCCCTTTCATGAGTAAACTTATACAACCAAAGTAAATTGGATCAAGCCACTCTATACGGATAGGTTAATTGACTATATGCTAAGGTGTGATGTCATACATAATGACTTTTATGTGATTTGTGACTAGTATTAAGTGATTGATTTTTAAGATGCAATTTGGATAGATGTATAACTTAATTTTGGATTTTTTGTTATGATACATTAAATATCATGAGAGAATTTAAGGCTATGATTGGGTTGAATTGTGTGATAAGAGGGCCACAAATTATTGAGATCATTGGATGACACTCAATGAAAAGTAATCTATATTGATTTCATTGGATGACACTCAATGAAATCAAAGTTGTATATGAATGATTTAAAAGTTTATTATATATGGTATAAAACTATGTATTAAACTTGTCTTAATACATCAGGGCTTTGGATACATATTGTATCTTTGTCATTTAAATTGTTATGATTTTTCATATATTGTATTTTTGCCTTGCCTTTTGAATAGTTATGCATTTTCAAAATAAGAAGGGAAATTGAGTGATGAAGATTTACACCTATGTTGCTTTAGAAAATTGTTGTGACTATGAACATTAAAAAAATTGAAAAATGTAAAACCGACACAAGGATCTCAAGGTTATGTTCATGTCTCTTTGAATAATCTAATTAGTTGGTTTTTAATGGACTTGGGCTCTTTAAGAATAAAGAGCCCCTTTAAACCTAAAGACAGTGATTAGTTGGTTTCATTGTAACTTAATTGAATTGTTGTGTGTTATGATAATTCCATTGGAAATCCTAGACACATAAGGTACATCTATTTTCCATATCTAGTTATTGAATGCTTCAGTTCTCTTAGGATTTGGCCTTCCGTTACCACTGCACCACAAAAAAAATCTTCCTTAAAGTGTTTATCTAGATAAAAGTTCCTTATACTGAATGGATATAGGTCCATAGATATTGTTCCTTTATTTTCTATACATACACATATTCATTTATATGGATAGAGATTGAAAATGAGGGCTCACAAATAATTTATTATCTTTGAAAATCGACTCTATAAACTCAATCCATGGTTGTATTGAAAACTTTTACAAACTAAAAATCAAATTATATTTTGGGAGTCATGGAGTGTTACTAAAGATATTCCCACCTATAAAAATAAGAGCCATGTAACAAACCTCAAAAATCCATAAATAAATAAAAAATTTATTTAGATAACATATATCTAAAGACACATTATTTAAATCCCTATGTGTAACATGGAATTATTAACCATTGAGAGTTTATTGCATATTCTTGGCATTTACTTGTTCTTTCAACCTTTCCCAATCTTGAAATGCATTTCTGAAAATTAGGCTTCAATTCATTTAATTGTTTTAATCCCGATTTTCTAAGATAATGTTCTTCCCGCAATGACCCTTCCTCCACAATCATTACACGATGATCATTCCATAAGGACCCTTCCACAAATGCAGATTGTGGGTTGCGGGTCTCTGTTAAACAACAAATAAAATTAACCTTCCATAAATATCCCTCCACAATCTCAATCTTTCTGGAAGTCAATATTTCTGAAATTTCCTTTCCATAATTTCCATTCCCCAAGAACCTTTCTACCATATTCTTTCCTTATGCAAATTCCTTTCCACAATTTCCATTTCGTAAGAACTTTTTCATGAGAACCTTTCCGCAATTAGTCTTCTGCAATGTTCCTTCCGCAATGTGGATTGCGTATTATGGGATGTATCTTAATTTTGTTTAAATTATCCCTCTGCAATTGACCTTCCGTAATGTGGATCGTGGATTATGGAACATTTTTTAACTTGTTATAAATTATCCCTCTACAATTAACCTTATGTAATGCATATTGCGGATTGCAGAACATACCTTAAGTTTTTATAAATTGTCCCTTTCCAATGAGGATTGTCGATTGCGAAACATATTTTAAACCTTTTAGAAAAAATACACCGCAATTAACTTTTCACAATGAAGATTGCAGGTTGCATGTTGAATTTTAATCTTTTTAACCTCATGATAACTCTGCCACAATTCACCTTCCACAACTGTCGATTGCAAATTGTGGGTGCCTTATAACTTTGTTGTGGAAATGTGCTTCCGCAAAATTTCCTTTCGCACTTTAAGAGGATTGAAGTTTTGAGCTAGTATAAGAGATAAATTGTAGTTTTGATAGGAATTTGTTCATGAATAAAACCGTAGATATAATTGTACAATTCTTTTGTAATATATTGAATTTTGGACCTACCATTTATAGGCATGAGCCTATTCATTATGATGATTATGTTTATGTTTTATTTTTATATTGCGTCAAAGACCCCACTACATATGAACATGATGATTTTCTTTGTATATTGAGCATAAGCCAATTGTTGATGATTATATATGTATATATATGTGTTGGTTGTGTTGGGCATGGACCCTGAAGCACATGATTGATGAAATGTTTTGTGTTGGGCATGGACCCTTAAGCACATCATCGATGGGATGTTTTGTGTTGAGCGAGAGGCTCTGGAGCACATGAGTACTTACATTTGTGTTGAGCATAAAGCTCTGGAACACATGAAAATATAATTGAAAATGTTGGGCATAAGATCTAGAGCATTCCATGTTGATGTTGAGCATAAGCTCTCGAGCATCGGTTCGTTGACCATTGTATCCCTAGGTGTATCATACAAGTACATCCTAGCATTTAGTGTTGAGCGAGAGCTCTTGAATTGCACTATGTTTGTCAATCACTCTTATAAGTGTTGAGTATGGGATCTGGTAAGCGCTAGGGGTTACTGAAAAGATTAAAATCACCTCTGAGTGAAAACGACTCGAGAATAATATCGATCTCATCATACTTATTTTTAAATGATTAAATGAAATTTCAAATTTTTGTATTCTAATCAAGTACTGAATAACTACCACGTTATACGAGGGAAATCCAACATGCAACGATGTTTAGAGTTGGCTAGCCTAGTAGACCTAAGCCATCTATCTACTTGACCTTCATGAAGAAGTGTCATTAAATCTAGGGATCATAGTACATGATTCCCAAAGAAAAATGCTAACAAGTATTATAATACTATGTATTTTATACATAGTATGTTTAAAGAATTAATTATGACTAATTAAATAATTGAATAAAGAAAAAAGAGAAGCTCCACCAATTATTATTTATTGTTAAAGGTTTAATAAATAGTAAAATAGCCATGAAAGATTAACTAGAAACTAATTAAAAGTTCCTAAGTTAAGTATTGGAAAAATTACCCCAGTAATTAAAAAAAATGATTAAATCAAGACATCATGGATTTCCTCATTTAACTGTCCCTTTGTCTAAAAAGTTTGTCTATAAAGACTCAATCCAAGCGAAGGCTTGGGGTTCTAATTTTTCTCTTGGAGAATTATTATTCTGCATGTTTTTGGCTCTCAAGTGTTTTCATGGAGAACTTTCTCCTGCAAGGAAAATAGGACTGATTCAGAATTGAATACCAATTAGGAAACCTTACCTTAGGAGCTTTAAGCTACTTGCATGTTGGAGTCCATCTTGGGGGGATCTCGATTAGAACGAGGAACGATTCCGGGTGATGGTTGGTAGGAACGTGGTAGTTCCCAAGTGATTTCGTCATCAAAACCATAGGTCAGATATGTCTTAAATTGATAATGATGGTTATTTAAAAAGTGTGCAGGTTGAGCCATTAAATGAGCTTCAAGAAAAAAAAATACAAGTATGAGTTGTTAGTATGTCAAGTTCATTTCTAGGGTAAAATTTTGGCTGCTTTATATAAATGCTCTTTATATATTTTAACTCTTGAAATGATGGTTTTTTCCATATCTACTAGGGTTACTTTTTCTTGAAAATCTAACCGTGGACTATCCATGCTATCTTCTAGATTATATAATGAATATGTTAAATGAATTTTCCAATGTATTTACGAACCCTATGTAAATGAAGTTCTCTCTAAGTTCTGCTAGGGTTTGTATTCTCTTCAAATACTATATAGGGTTGTAAATATTATCATAGGCTGTATATAGCTAGGTTTCCATCTCTAAAGTCTGTTTCTGTACTCATTCAATATTCAGAAATTTATTACTATAAAACTAGGTAAATCCAGACCTGCTATTTGTTTCTCACCTCTTATTTATAACTCTACTCACATATTACATTTATGGGTAAAGANTATATATATAAGGCCATTAGGTATAAACATATATGAAACCTATCTATATATTTAATTCCAAAATTAAATAACTCATCTAAGACCTTTCAAGGTCCCTATCCATATTACAAATTTACATTAACAATACTCCACATAAATGAAACAACATTATAAATAATAAGAGGAGGCATCATGACCATCCATGTGGTCCTTTATAATTCTTTGATCATAGTTCATATAACAGAATCCACAGTTCTAATTTTTCCATCTACACATAACCATAAACAAAATTACATAACTCAACAAACATTACCATATGCAAATTAAAATAATATATCTTATACACTAGATCATATCATAGTAAAAAAACATCAAAATCAGATCATAAAACTATATATTGCAAATAGTGATGGGAATCAAATTGTATAGGCATGTAAGCCCAGTTTGTTGTTATTTATTAAAATACATTTCATTACAACTCGTTACATTAAAAACCCTACTTGCCAACAGAGATCGCATAATCGATCCCATGGATGTCTAGACCAAGGCAAAGCCATAATAACAAACAATAAGTAATGTATATACAAAATGACAACCAAATCCTATAACCATTTTACATAGGCCATGCTATACACGAAATCATATGCGGGTTGTGGTTATTAAAATACAACCATTACATATTAAACAACAAACACCATCGAGGGTTTTTAAACCCTCGCACTATGAAACCAATTATTACACATCACTCACTTAAGTAACAACCTCAGCTAAACATTAAATTTAATACACAGTCTCTACCAAATTAACCCTACGCTATACTATCGGAGCATGGTGGGAAGGTTCATTCCATTCAGGGCATGGCCTACACCCACGCTGTCTATATCTTTACATTACAAACTAAGTAATGTCGAAATACATAGAACCTTCAAGCTAGCAAATGCCCACATAAATAAACCATAACAACAGAATAAATGCAGCGAAATCGTGCTATGTACATCATAAGTTAAACCATGGTAATCAATTAATTAAAACAATATGCATCAAGATTCAAATGCTTGCCAAGTAAACTACATAGTCATCATATTAAAATTTATCAACAAGTTTACAAAGGCATGCCAATGGGCTAACTCACCATTGCAAAAAATGATGCAGCCCATGGCTAAAATTCCCTAACAAAAACACGATTTGCATAAACAAAAACAAAGTATCCTAAAAGCCCAAACATTCCTCTTTTTGCAGCTAACAATCCAACTAACTTTTAGAAACCCAAATTTATACATAGAACCATAAGGGGTGGGAATTCACTGATGACTGAAGCCATTTCAACATTGTTCAAAACTGAAGTCTGTAATCGTATGCCCGGAGGTGACATTTAAAACCCCACATCAAAACCCACAGCATAAAACCTAAATCCAAGCAAAAATATATGCATAGTCTTCTTAAGAGGGTTGAAGGGTAGCAATTAAAAACTCACTCACATGCTTTCTATTGCAACGAGTGCAAACATTTGGAGGGATTTCACATTTCACCAAATGCATTGAATGCACCAGCTAGAAAACATTAATTCAACATAAAATCCACTTTCCATAGTTTTGTTTTGTTGCATTACAACGTGACCACCTCTCACTTAAAGCCTAAACACTGCTACCATATGTTTATACCATACAATATAGTTTCGCCACCCAAACTCTATCCCAATGTTAACGCGTTACAACATTTTCATTATGTTAAGTCTACAATAGTAAATAGTCCATAGGATGCGTTAGCCCAAGGTGTAATGCAATAAGGCACACCCCTTATAAGTTAAATGATATACAATTTAGGCTTACAACCTTATATTAAAATCTAATACAAGATGTGTTAAGCTTAAACGCTTACTGAACATGGCATATGCAATATTGCATGTTAAAATTATGGAACCTCCTAAAAAACTCAAAGGTCTTCTCTCGATCCAATATAATAACCTGCCAAATAAAGGAACATAAGACATGTTAATAGGTATAATAAAAATATATATATAGAACGTAGAATGTATTAATGACTTATAGACTAGTGAATTTAAAACATAACAAAGATTAATTAGTGTACAAGAAATTTAGCCGTAGTAGTTACATTGACGCTAACAACGCTTACCAAGTTTAAAACCAAGTCTATAAGCAGCATAACAACTAGTAGCAGGTCCTCTAGGATCAAGACGGTCAACAAACATTACACTAGATCTCGTCACAAAGTAATGAACTACATAAGTAAATAAAAGAGGTGCCTTAGTTCGATTGAACTAAGTAAGCCTGCATAACCAAATAATACCTTACCTCTCAGATCGTTAGGGGAGAACAAGTCCCGCCACTCCACAACTTTGTTCCCATCAACAAAGTTAAGTTATTTTTTATTAAATAAACAAAGTACACATATGCATGACTAAAACAATGATCTATACAAATCACTAATTCACTGATATTAATAACTAAGATGTATAAATAGTTTAAATAACAAAATTAAGACATAAGAAGTAAACGAACTAATACTCATTGAATGGATAAGAGATTAACAAGATAGTATGGGCACTTTCTGAAGAGAGCAAAAGTATAAGTAGCGCATGTAATCTGCACCAGTAATAATGATCCCTTTGGGGTAGTTTTCACTAGCCTATAATTGTTTTTTTCAATTTTTGGCAACATTACAAGTGGTATGAGAGCCCAGTGTCAATACTAAGAGACTTATGGGTGCACCAGACATTCATGCAGAGAAAATAAAGTATGATGAGTGTAACACCCCTTTTCTACGTCCACCAAAAAACACATACTGTAAGTAAATCGGCACAGTAAGCACTCATTCTAAACTTCTGAAAATTGATAGGGTTTGGAGACTGAAAACTTGACACGACTAAGAATGATTTGGAACGAATCCTCAAGGAGGAAATGTAATACATGAGTGAAACCTTGGGGTTATAGTGAGGATAACCTAGTATCATCAGTGTTTATTCAGTTACAAAATTTTGGAATTTTATACTTAAATTCAATAATAATAATTGTTTGACACACTCATTGGGGTTCCATTTTTATCGAAACAACTCTTTACATAATTAATCATGATCTACACATAAAAGCTAAGTTATTCATGGTGATTATGAAGGTTAGAATCTACTATATTAAGAGATGAGTAGAGGATGAAATTATTTTCTTTAGGTGAAATAAATTCTTTAAAAAAAAAACTACACTACCATTGTAGAGCATCCTAAAAGACTGAAATGGTGATAAACTAATGAGTGGAAAGACTTATAAATACCTATATATATATAGGATCCTTTACACAAATTAAGAAGTGAATTAGGGTTGTTGTAATTACATTTGCCAAAAGCAAGTTGTTAATGTATTTTATGGAGGAAAAAGTAGATATTTATATTAAGAAAACCCAAAGAAGTGATTTAAGGTTGTTGTAATTAAATTTTCCAAAAGCAAGTTATTATTATATTTTCTCGAGGAAAAAGTAAATATTTATATTAAGAAATCCAAAAGAAATGAATTAGGGTAGTTGTAATTACATTTTCGAGAAACAAGTTATTATTGTATTTTTATGGAGGAAGAAAGTAAATATTTATATTAAGAAAATTAAAAAAGTGAATTACTTTCTTGTAATTACATTTCCCATAGCAAGTTATTATTGTATCATCTGGTGGGAAAAGTAAATATTTATATAAAGAAAACCAAAAGAAGAATATCTTGGTTGGGCACATGACTGGAGGAAATTATTTATCCCGGAAAAGAGGCTATTTGCCTCTGGTAATTGATGCCAGAAATTGGTAAAGTCACTGTTATTTTGGCACTGGTTCACTTTCCAGGAAATAAAGGAGGAATGGGGGGCATTGCATGTAATTTTTGTCCTATCTGTGTGATTATTTATGAGTTACTGTTCTCTTAAGAAGGGGTGCGCCAGTCTTTCTCCATCTACAAGAATAGAGAAGGATCTCAAGACGAAAATATTTCAAACCAATAAGGATCTTGCCTCCATTGCATTTAACGTCTTAAGGGTTTTGCATATTTTTTTTTAAGATAATCCACCTCCATGAGGGCGCAACCCTGTTATTATCATCTTTATTTTGGCTGTAGATAATGCTTCCTGAGAAAAGGGTAAAAACCCTACTTGAAATTCAATGGCTAGATAAATGTTAAAAAACCTATATTATTTTATTTCTTTATCAATGGAAAACCTCCACGATATGGCTGAGTTTAGCTACAGAAAATCATAGCTAGCCTCTCTCCATTTTATTTATATTTATTATCATCAGGAAGTGGGAATAGAGTGTTTGTCTTTTCATTTGTTTCATCCTGTTGGATTGTTATCCTAGTATTTCCTTTCTGATTAGAATAGCTAAAAGCATTAATCCTTTCGCTGTTTTTCTTTGATAAAGCATGTAGGGTTAAATGGGTTTTTCCTACAGTGGTCGGTTGAAGTGAAGATCCTCTAGGCACTTTTTCTGGTCTGAGTTGTTGTGATGTGAGGATGGTGAACTTTTCCTTCTAGGTCTAAGTGTTTGATTTCCATGTTATTTTTATTTTTGTGGCTTTATATATTTGGAATTCCTAGAAATGTAATTTGAAAGATCGTGGAAGGCAAGCCTGCATTCTAGATCAGAAAATTGATGTCTTTAGTTTCTAGGGATATGGATAGGTTTGGATTAAGTTTGTGTACAGATTGAGTAACATTTAAATTTTTGCGATTTGCATGTGACTGAGATTGCCAAGGATCTGGAGTTATTAGATTGCTGCTAGGAAATGACCTTTTATTGATATCGCTTACAAACTGTTATTCTCTGTCTATGGAATAGTGCAGATCCATTCTCCTTAGATCCTGCTGCACTGTTCTATTCATAGGTTTTGATTTAAAAGACCTATAGTTCATGGTATGCTAGCATATCGGGAAATCCCCTTTTGTTGATGTTGAGCTAGAGCTCAAGTCTATAACTCCTTCTCTGCATTTCATATTCTTTGCGATTTTTCATTTATTATGGATCAGAAACATGAATGATGGATCCACGCGATTTGATTTTATTATGGATCTGAATTCTGAGTGCTGGATGGATGCATTTTTAACTATTTTCTTAGATCACATATATATTAGAATCTTCTCTAGGTTGATCAATTTTTGGTGGCAGGCCATTATCTACATTTGATATTTGTTTGTATTAGAATTATCTGCCTTGATTGATTTTGTGGCAGATCTATTACCTATGTTCAGATAATTCTTATAGATCTGAGGTATGCTAGATCCTTTCTCCACCGGTTGATTTTGAAAAAATGTCTCCATGTTTTATTTTATATGCTAAGTGGATCTAGAGAAGAATAGTTTTCTCAATGTTATGATCACTTGTTAGACTCAATGTTAAGTGCTTGTTAGCTAAATGATATATGTTTGTTAAGACTATGGTAAATCGTTTTCTGATTAGATCAAAATTTTTTGATAAGGATCGAAAGGTTCATCATCTGTTGACATTTCTAACTTGAAGGATTTCATCCCCTATAATCATCCACTCGGGATGGTTCATCAGATTCATAATTGTTTTGTCTCGTTGTGTTGAACCTTGAGCTCATTATTGGTTTATAATATTTGTAATTATGTTATAAGACCGAATGATCTCGTGCTGGAAATATTGGAGGAAAGGAAAAGAACTGTAGCAAGTAGGTTGCAGATGTGTACCTATTAGAGGGAAAAAAAATCAAAATAAGATTTACAATGATTTGGAAGACTTAACCCCAAGGTTGAGGTGAGCCACGTATTTCCGTGTCTCTCTTCTGCTGGTATATTCATGTTATTATATTTATGTTAAAGGTTTTGTTCGTTACATTAACACTGTGAGATGCTGTGGTGGAATCTATTAATAACAAAAATTGACTTGTCTTCTAGTAGACTAACTACTTGGAAGTAAATGTAAAGAAAGGAAGGAAAAAAATATTCCCCATTCACCTTACTAATTACATTGAGGTTAATGGGGTATGTTACAAATGGTATCAGAGCCCAAGTTGCAACACTTGGGCCTATATGGGAAGAATGCAAATCAAAAGGTACAGTTGGGAAACACAGTTTGGGTTGATAGACTTAAAAAAGAAATAAGAAAAGGCAATCCATGGTCAAAATTTCTTCAAAACTCTGCGAGAGAATGACGAGTATGCGCAAATTCAATGGATGACAACATCATAATAGATGAGATAAGTACCCTTCCATGGTTCTTGAACATGGATCAAGTATTGATCACCTTAGGGAAGGAAGGTGTTAGGAAGTAAAAGATGTACCATACATAGGTCCCTTACAATATAGTGTTTTGGACTATTTAGGTCTCATGATATCATAATTGGGAATATCAAGGAACTAAATTTTCCTCGAAAACATAGCAACCTTTGTAAATGTGTATAATCCTTGTAATATCACTCTTAATGCCATAAGTATTTTGTAATGGCTAATGTTATTGTACTTGTTTTTATGGTGAGGAGCTCAAGGCCAAGGCCCCACCAGTAAAAACCTCAGTAAGTAGGTGATTAATTCCCTAATGTGTAGAATTGGAGAACAAAGAAATATATTGGCGCAACCTAAAACGACTCGAAACTAATCCAATAGGGAAGGGAAACAATAAGAGGAAACTCAGAGGATGAATAAAGGTATCATTGCGGTGTGGACGAGGAAACCAGCCACTGTCCCCACCTTTGATCTTAAACCACTTATTAGATTTCTCAGAGGCTTAATTGGTATTTTTCCTTTTGCGGACATGCGAGCCTAGGACTCAGTCATGAGGGATTTATCGCATAAGGAGACTTTTCACTACAACATGAAAATTATACAAGTAGATTATATTGTGGGTTTACAAGGAATAGAGACCCTCACCCTAATATGGTTACTTCCACCCCCCCGCCCCTTGTTGGTCGAGGGGCATTGGAAGGAAGGAGACATGCATATTATATATAAAACGTATATCTATATATATGTATATAATAGCAGAACATATAGATATGAAATGAATTTCATTATAATGGTGGAAGCAGTAAATAGTGAAAGAAGTTGAACATGTTACGAAACACTATATAATAGTAGAAGTGCATATACAAATGGAACACAATACAATAAAGGAAATTGTATATATTATATACATACATATTGGAATGAATATCGACAATGCTTTTCATGTAAATACACACATATATGTACACTATTATACATATATGAGGCTTATAGAACAAATAATCATATTCAATGCAGTATTATTTTATCTTGAGTAATAATCAAGGGTTTTCGGACCCGTTACCTAATTTTCAGTCATCAATCAAGGAGGCATTACTATTTAATATTGAGAAACGTAGATTGACGAGGTGTTACTATTTTTGTATTGAGGAAACTTAGATTAAGGAGGCATTACTTTTTAATTCAAGAACATTGATTTTGAAAGCATTAGATTCTCTGACTCATTCGCACCGATGGTGGAGACGTTACCGGGGATTCATGAGTCACTGATTTTTGGGGACATTAAACTTACAAGAACTTATAATAGTGAGGGTATATGGATTTAAAAGGGGGAGGCATACTGGTTACCGGGGGAAAGAAGGAGAGGAGTGACCATCTTTTAGGAGAGGTCTGGTTGCGTGTCAACCCTACCTGCATCCCTACAGATCTGAAGGGGGCCTCTGAAATCCAAAACCTCAGGTATCTCGTCTTTCCTATGTTGTATTTGAATTCAAGTAGAATCTATTTTGTGTGCAAGTTTTGGTAAGGTATCCATTTGTTTGGGCCTTCTTCATTTGGTGTAGTAAACAAGTCTCCGAGCCTCTATCTAATCATATGTTGCCTCAATGGCTTTGTTAAATTTTGGGTTTGTCTGCATGTTTCATTCCAAGTCTCGAGTAAGAATTGCAATTAGGTTTTCTCTTTTGAAATTTGTTAAGGTGTGGCAAGAAATATTTTTGTTTTCAATCTTTGCATTGACGAGTTCTTCTCTAGGGCTGGAATGGTTTCCTTTTTATTCATATTACATCGTATGTTGGATTTACTACGCCTTTCCTACAGTTTTCCATGGAATCTACCGTTTTTGAGACTTCAGTATTTAAAATATTGCTAGGGTCTCCCACTGTCATCGATAGGTGTTTACAGAGTTGACATTTTTCTTTTTGCAAGGTTCACTGCTAGATGCGCTTGCAAAAATCCAAACAGCCCTCGTCTCTACCTGCATCCCTACTTTGTTTCCAATGAGAAGCTTTTTGATTTGTCTAATCTACAGAACGATGGTCCGAGGATTATTTCTATCAGTACATTCTTGGAAATCAATAGATTGGTTTATGCTCGGCACTTAGCAAGCCACGGAACCCCAGGATAGATTTTAGACCCTTCCCTTTTAATTTTTTCTTTCGAGCAATTGCAATAAAAACAGACTGAAATAAAATGTTCGTGTATTTCCTAATGAAGCGGATTGGGTCACAGTGTGAAAATACATACTAGTTGTTTCCTATAGGATTGGTCTGGTGGTTGAATTTTTCATAAAATTGTCCCTAGTTATGCAATGCTTCCAAACTCGAGTTGAACAAAACATGGATCGTGGCCTTGGGTTTTACTTTTCTAAATGTGATTTTGATGGCGTCAGAGTTGAGATTGATGTCTTCCCTGTGTAAATAGCTATGTTAGGATATGTGCGACTATGTGTAGTGTAGAGGAAAAAATTAGAATGGAAAGCTCTTAGTGGTTTGGGATCTCGAGCCAGGTTCATTGTGTAATTAACAAGAAATCCAAGGGGTCTTAAAAAGTTTTAAGGTTGTTCCATCATTTTCCAGTTCAGGTATAAACAGTTCATTTCATGAGAAGTAGGTCTTCCTTGGGTAGGAAAGTCGCAAATTTCCTTAGGGACCTTTACTCTGCTAATTTTCACTTACAGTTCATAAGTTCTAGTTCTTATAACATTGATAAAGATAAAACCTTCTTTCTCTTTCTCAATCTTGTGCTTCTTCCTGTCTTGAGT
>LPNX010769528.1:265778-280544 GCA_001517045.1 Pseudotsuga menziesii | reverse complement strand
TCCAGTAGCAAGGACATTTTGAGGATTTTTAAAATCCTTGATTACAACTTGGTGAGGTGTAAACATTACAGTTTTACCTTCATCTGAATGAGTAATTTGATAGACTGAGAACAAATTGCAGGAAATTTTTGGAACACATAGTACATCACTGAAATGACCATTTTCTACTGGAACTGTTCCAGATCCTACAACACTTAAAGATCTATCATCACCAACAAATATTTGTTTGGTGTTACATTCATGCATGGTAGAAAAGATGGCTTTATCCTTAGCCATATGATAAGATGCTCCCGAATCAATGAGCCATTCATTTGAAGTAGAAGAAGAAGATGCAGTATAAGAGTAACCAGAAGCACAAAGTGCATGTCCATGAGAGGTAGATTCGGAAGACGAATCTAGGCTGATGTGGTGCTTCTTCATTGCTGCTTCCAAGGCTGCCATCTTCTTAAAACACTTAGATTCATCATGATTATCTTTCCCACAAAAATTGCAATGACGCTCAATCTTCTTTCCTTTTTGCTTGGATCCTTTATCATTTTTTAAGGGAGGAGCTGACTGAGAGGGTTTGGGACCCTTGTTGTTTTGCTTTTTATTGTGAAAATTCTGTTTCTTGGGAGGCTTGGACTTTTCTTTCTGTTGGGACAATAAGGCTTTCCCAGATGTATCTGCATTGTTAATTATTCCAAGATGAATGAGCTTGTCTTGCTCTCTAATTAAGGAATCACAAAAGGATTCAAGACTAGGCTCTACATAGCTGGCTGCAGTCAAGGATTCTTTCATGGAGTAGAATGTAGATACAAAAACAGAATATGCAGGTCCAAGTTTGGAAAGAATATGATAAATACATTGTTTGTCTTCTTTCTTAATCTTGCATTCTGCACATAATAGTCTAAGAGTTTTATACTTAGATAAATAGTCTTGAATGCAAGAAAAATCATTGGGATTCAAGGAAAGAAACTCATTCTCAAGTTGATGACCCCGAATTTCATTGTGTTTACCAAACACAGATTCCAACTTATCCCAAGCAGCATCAGGTTCATCAATTCCAGATATGTGGAATCGCAAATCAGTAGAGATTGACATCCCAATTAATCCACAAGCTTCATCACATCTATTTGCCCATTTAATTTTCTTATCATTATCAGTGGGTTATGTTTCTTTCCCTGAGGTAATCCTGAAAAGTCCCCTACTTTGCAGAACATCCTCCATACGAGATTTCCATGAGAAATAGTTAGAACTTGTAAGTATAATATCACAAGGGGCGGACATACTGTAAGATACTGGCTGAAAGAAAAGAAACTAACTGTCTGGATGCAAAGAGCTCGAAAAAATATGCAGTTTTAAAAAAAACGGCACTTAAAACTGATTCCGAATGATGAAGTTATGCTTGATCAAAGGAAACGTTGAAGATGTCCCAAATAGTGACGTGGCAGATATTAACTTGGCCAACAAAAAAAATAAGGCCCCTCTTCCCAAAAACAACCTTTGACACTCACTTTTACAATAAAGTTGCGTTTGAAGTGGATCACTTTTGTAGAATAAGTGATGTCCACTTTTACAATAATGACTTTTAAATAGTGCGGCAATAAATTTAAAGGACTTTAAGTGACTCACTTTTATTTTATTTTATTAATGTGAGATGCACTTTTACAATAAAGTAACTTGAAAATAGAAATTGCATGCACTAAAAAGTAGCTTGATGAGACTTGAACTTATCAACGTGTAAAGCAACTTTGGACCAAGTAAGTTTAAAAGGTACGTAAAACTATGGAAAGAGGAAGGGGCTTTTTTTTTTTTTTTTTTTACTCTTCTCTCTCGTTTTCCGTGCTTGCTTTCTTGTCCTGCAAATCACAAAAAAACGAAAAACAAAAACAAAAAAACTTTTTCCACACAATGGGGTTAGATCTTGGTTAGCTTACCCGGAAAGTCTACGTTTTCAAGTTTTCTCGCCGTTTCTGATTTGCCGTAATCGCACAAGGTGCACGGCAAAGAGCATACGTAGCCGAGAAGACAAGAAAAAAAAATTTCCCTCACTGTTTCTGATTCGCCGCGATCGCGCAAGGTGCACGACAAAGAGCATACGCAACCAGGGAAGGGAACAGTCCGAGACTAAAACAAAAGGATCTAATAATAATACTGATAAAATATGAGAGATTTAAAAAAAAAAAAAAACCGTCACTGTAACATTATACCTTCAGATTTCCCGAAATGGGTGTTTCTGGAGCAAACGGAAACGTTTTTCGATGAAACGAAAACTGTTTCTAAATGGAAACGACGCTCCAGACACAATGGAACAGCTCCCACAAGCCACAAATGCACAGAAAATCCAGAACCAGAAACCATTAAAAAAGTTTCGGCAACACCGGTTTTAGATCTTGATCAAAACCGAAAGCGGCTCTTCATAAAAGCTCTGATACCATGTAAGGGTACACAGGGTACTCCCAAAGGACCGAACACCAAGAATAGCCACTTCACACAAATAGATCACAGATCAATACACCAATGTTTGTCACGTGGTTAAAACCCTCGAGAGGGAAACAGTCCACGGCCCCGGCCAAATAGCTACTCGGAGCAATTTATTATGCAAAAGAAAGAAAGTTACATGAGCTTCTCATAATCGATCAACTAGCCAAGGACCCTCTATGCTCTTTAAATAGAGATCATAGACCAATCGGGTGTTAAGCCACGGATCAATGGTAGGTATGATCTAAGAGAAGTTGAACCGTCGGATCACTCTATGTCTAGAACATATCGTGACCGTCGGATTAGAATATTTACAAATGCATACTAATGCATACTAAAGAAACACACTTTTACCTAACGGATATATTACACAAGTTGATCTTAACTAACTCCTAAGTGTCTAAATATCCTAACAGAGTTTTGACCCAAAATAATCCAAGTTACAGGTTAGTATAATATGATTAGGGTCTACATGTATATGATGGGTTGTTTACAATAAGAAATTATGTTATGGCTATGTGTAAAAACCAAAGTATGATACTATTGTTCAAAGGTCCTTGGTTTTTTTAAAAGGTATTTGACTATACTAGAATGCCTCATCATAATGATTGATATATATACAAACATTAAGAGAAATTATATTATTGTTTATGATAAGGGATTTTCTTTACAGTTCCTACATTAACCTAGTACACAAATATGAATATTTTGGTTGACAAGAATCTTGGGAATAATAACAAGTAGTGTGATATACCCTGTTCCTGATAATTGTATAGAATTCAAGCCATAGCTTGATAGTAGTCATGAATAGCTTGACAATACTCTCCTAAAGGGAGAGAAAGTAATGCAACAAAGTTGTTGTGGATTGTAGCCTGATATTTGTATACATATTAGACGATGAAACACTTTGGTGGACGTAACCCATGGAATGGGTGAACCACGTACATTGGTTCCGCTCTTATGCGCTCTGGATGTGCTTGTTATGTTCTGTCCACTTGATGTTCTGGTTATATGTTTTATTCTCCTGACAATGAACTTGTGAATAGTGGAGTTGTGCCATGGGAGTGTTATATATACAAGAGAAGTTTATTCTGATGTTTATGATTTCAGTTAGTCTAATATGGTGCAGATTGTTTATTTCGATACTTAAAATATGTTAGGCCACTTATTTTATGTGGAGTAAAAAGCTAGAAATACTGAAGGGTCCGTCCCTAACATGTTAAGAATCATACGTACTAGTCTTAATAAGGATTGCAATGACTAACTGTTGATTTATGATGCATAGGTGGTTGTTTTACTTTATGTTTTAACATGCTTTTGACCAGTCACAAATCTCAATGAAGATTGCTCAAGGACGGAAATCATTTTTCTAAAAGGAAAAAATTTTGTTTCCCTAATTTTGGGTTGTTAAAACTATATCATTACGATTAGTTGTATTTAACAAAAACTAAATAGAAAAATAATCCACCCCGTATACATAAACAAAATCTTGCAGTAGATTATTTGGTGATGTTACAAATAATATGCATGTTTGGTATCAATAGGGATCCTAGTAAATTTTGGATGCAAATTGCATGTTTGGGTTCTATAGAATAGGGTGGATGTAAATAGTCTAATGATTGTTTTACATTATCGAATTTGATTGGACATACTTCATTGAAATGCATATAGAATCTGCCACTAACATGATTGACTCATTTTGTTGTAACAATGAAACAAAAATTGACCCCTTTTTCCCACATGAATCCATTGAGGGATAATGTGTATGTTACATATGGTATGAGAGAGAGATTTGAAACACTCGGGCCTATTGGGCTCTAAATGCTCCTACATATTTTGTTTCAGAACTATGATTGAGTTTTTCCTTGTGATAACAGAAAATCAACAAGTTCACACTGGTCTACAATACAGGTACCTTAAGATGTATCAAACACATATATTTATTGACCTTGTAGTTGTGCAAGAGGAGGTGGAACGCCTTCTCAAAATTACGATGAGCATGGCCATTACATTGCCACTTCCAAGTTAGGCCAGCGGGTACATAGGTATCTAGCTATTTCCCTGATTACTTTCAAAAAGGTTTTATAAATGGTTAAGATGATTGTTTCGTCTCAATTTGAATGGCACCAATAATTTTTTAGTGAATAATAGAAATATTCTTCAACAAACTCATGGTCGATGAAAGTACTTCTAGTATAATGGTAATATGGGATTTGATTTGCTGAAAGAAGTGACCTTTAGAACCTACTTTCATAGCTGAATTGGTCGTTAATGACAAGATGTATGTTTAAAATATTCTTAGAATTCCATATCGAAGAATAATGTTTTGTGATAGGTTACATTGTAAGACACTATGAATATTGTTGTTAAAATAGTAGTATTAAAAGGGTTACCTAAGTACTGATCGAATGTAGGACTGCTAAAAGAATTGAATATAGATTATAAGTCCTCTAGACCTAATTTAGGGTTCATTAATGTAATAAGTAGATGTAGTGGCTCGTGAGAGTATACTCCAACATATTAGAGGTATCGTCATGTGGAGAATTATGCTTGTAAATGTAAATGTATGAATTACCTAAATCCCTTGAATATATCCAGGTAGCGGTTAAAAGGAACTTGGTAAGTTGATCATTTAGGAGTAATTGTATTACCCTTGAAAACTCTTTAAAAATATTAGCCACAAACTATCAAATATAGTAAAATGGTCTAATCACAAGGGTAAGTAATGCTAAAGGAACATATTATATTTTCAAGTTTTTTGCAAAATACAAATGGCATCAAATTAATGTTAGTGGTGTTAAAAATACTAACATTATATTAAATATGAAGCACCTCTTTGCACTTGGAGTTTCATGTAAACCTGGAACAAATAAATTGCACTAAATCGTATGGATACACTGGTACATGTTAATCGAATGACTACGATTGCATATAGATGTTGGTCATAGAATGACTTGGTTAAGGTGCATGAATTATTATAGCCAAAACAAAATTTTAATGATTGAGCATTAGATCAAAAGTAGGAGGAAATAATGGTTCTCAAAGATTTGGGTCCACTAGTTTTGGACAAAACTCTTTCACATATATTTATGCACATGACTTGCATACGACTTTGGGTCCTAAAAGCATATGGCATAAGGAAGAATTATGTTTTGTTATTATAGTCTAGCTATCCTGAACTAATAGACCTAGAAATGGTTAGTTGTTATGCATAACAAGTGAATGATGACAGAACTAAATTTGTTTTCTAAACCTATGTATATCAATAAATTCTCAGAAAGTGAATGTTAACTTCTTTATCAGAAGTTGTTGGTTAACTTGTGAATGTTGAATACCGCTAGCATACTAAAAATGGATGCTAAGTAAGGGTAGGACTTGAATTCCAGAGTTGTTGGGAAAGAGAATTCAAGTTAGTTAAAATAGTACCACTCTCATAATGTATCCACTAAATATAATTATTAATGTGTAGGAAATCGGGTTATGCACATAAAGACTATTGAGCTATTTATACATTTTCATTGGTATTCTTATACATTTAACGAAAACAAAAAAATTCTTTACATTATTTCTTCAAGGTAAAGAAAAGAAAATTAGATTGCTTACGAACTTGGACCACAATACCACTAAGGTAAATAGCATGATGTGTTGTGCCTAAGGTTACGGGTCGTATGGAAGGAGTACACCTATATAAAGGCTCTTAGTTTGAGAAAATAGAAGAGTGGAAAGATTGACATAAGTAGTTGAGGTATGGAATTATGGTAAGCAGTTGCTTTGTTTACTTTGGATTACTAATGTTATTTTCCCTGCCCCCGGCATTGCCAGACATGAATGTGGTGTAAAGTTGGAATATTCCTTCACTAGCAATTATCCCAATTATAGGTGAGTAAGGATGTCTAAACATATTGATAGTGAATTGATGAATGTTGTATAATGCTATAGGATAACATTGCAGGGAATTCTAAGAATACTATAAGTCAGAATTGACTATTAGTAAGAATATTCACTGCCTCAAATAATGAGGTTAAGAATGGGCGATGTTCTACTTACTATAAATTGTAGAATTTTGAGGTTTTATAAACCAAGGATTAACTATGGATGATGTTGTTTATATACTGACATTGCAGGATTCACCAAGATTACGAACACTATTGCAATAGACGTGCACTACGGTATATAGATCCGCCTATGTATATAAGTTGCACTCAGTTTCTCAGAAACGAGTAAGGAGTAATTTTTCTAGATGATTTACAAGGTTATGTAACTCATGATTGATGATTAATTGATTAATTAATGAAATTTTTGGTTATTGATAGATGCGTTGACTAACCATGTAGATGATTGATGAATCGGGACAATGATAGTAAAGTCATGCTAAGCACCAAGGAGTGTGCATTACAAATAGTCAAAGTTAAAATTTATACTAAATACGAACAAAGAAAAAATTTGAATGTTGCAGGAGCACCATGGTGTTAGGAAATTGATTGCCGTGTGAGAACATTGGTGTTAGGTATATATGTTGCAGGAGCACAATGGTGTTAGGAAAGTGATTTCCACATGAGCACATTGGTGTTAGGCACATGGTATGGCAAAAGACCCAGGCAAAGCTGGACATCCGGAAGACAAGACGTTGTTTGATGTCACCGAAGATAAAACGTTTAACTGGGGTTTAAAAGGGAGAGTAACCTCAGAAATTATTGTAAGTCCACATGAGAATGAAAAAAGGAACTCAAGAGAGTTTGGAAACATAAATGAACGTTTAATGTGTTAAACACATTTCCAAGTAATTAGATGGTTACATGCTTCATGTGTAATGTGAAGAAAGGATTTCCTCAGGCCAAGGATGACAGAACTATCCAAAGGTTGGAGATAAAAACAACACCCAAAGGGTGGTAATTGTGTTTTATTGATGAATAAATTGCATTATGAAAAAAATTGGGTATTATGATACCAATGAAAACTAGAAAATTGCAGATGGTTAAACTGCAAAGGGATCTATGACTTATGTTTAAGATTGAAATATAATTTTTGATGTGAATGACTGAATAAAATTTGGGCTAGACCCAATCTTGTTGCAGGAAACTGCAGGCCCTGAGCGATAGTGACTTGAGAAGAAACAAGGAAGATTGATGACGATCGGGATGGAAAAAGGCGAAGCAAGAAAAGACGCCTTAGGAAAAAAAGAAAAAAAAATAAGAACACTGAGGACGATGTTATTTTTAAGGTGGGAAGGATGTAATATCCCTCGTATATGTCCTAACTGTTAAATTTTCATATGCTAAGCTATATCATTAGTATTTCATTTCAATTTCATAAAAAAAGCATATAAAGAGGATCACCGAAAGATAGACAAGCACAACCATACAAAAGGAACACAAAGATTTATCCTAGGAAAAACCTAGCAAAAGCTTCCTCAATATAGATGCCCCAAAATATAAAAGGTAAAACCAAAAGGGAGATCAAATACTGATCTTCCACCCTCTCCAGCTACTTCTCTCTCTTCCACTAATGCACTACACAAGTGAGAGTGTGTTCCAAATGAGGAGCGCCACACCTCTATTTATATTCATCTGTTCACTTTAATAATTAAATCCAACATGTAGGCTCGAGTTAATAATGTAGGCTCGAGTTACACATGTAGGCTCAAGTAACCACACTGGGGTGCTAATGACCCACCTTTACAATTAGAGGGGACTACCTCATGACTCTTATTAGTTCTTTCGATTAGAAGCATCGGGGTACAAAGTAATACAAGTATTTCTCCTGGTAGGACCATCACGGACCACAAAAATATACATTTAGAATATTCTTTGAAGTTACAATATTTCAACACTACCCCTTAACAAGAAGGGTATTCTACAACAACATCAACAACAAAAATGGTAGGAGAGAGATAGAGGACATCATCAACATCATCAGGGTAACACATCTATAAATCATTGGAATCTTTTCAACATCATATAGTATTTGTCTTCAATATTCAATGACAACAAATCTTTGATCAGCATCAACATCTTCAGCACTTTGACCTTTAAATCAACAACAACATCTTCAGCACTTTGACCTTTCGATCAGCAACATCTTCAACACTTTGACCTTTCGATTGGTAACATCTTCAGCAATTTGACCTTTCAATCAGCAACAACATATTCAGCACTTTGACCTTTTGATCAGCAACATTTTCAACACTTTGACCTTTCGATCAACAACATCTTCAGCACTTTGACCTTTCAATCAACAACATCTTCAACACTCTGACCTTTCAATCAGCAACAACATATTCATCACTTTGGCCTTTCGATCAACAACATCATCATCAAAACATCAACATGATCCTTCCTTTCTGAATTATGGGATCAACACATTTGTGGTACTCAGACAATCCTTCCTTTAAGAATTATGGGATTTAGGTCTTTATGGAGTTACCAACGATCCTTCCTTTCGGAATTACAGGATCAACACATCTCTGGTACTCAGACGATCCTTGCTTTAAGAATTACGGTATTTAGATCTTTACGAAGTTACCAATGATCCTTCCTTTCGTAATTACGAGATCAACACATCTATGGAACTCAGACGATCTTTCCTTTCAGAATTACGAGATCAAGTCTTTATGGAGCTACCAACGATGCTTTCTTTCGGAATTATGGGATCAACACATCTATGGAATTAAGATAATCCTTCCTTTCGAAATTATGAGATCAACACATCTGTAGAAATCAAACAATCATTCCTTTTGTAATTATGGGATCAAGTATTTACAGAGCTACCAACGATCCTTCCTTTTGGAATTACAGGATCAACACACGTTCTCGAGTATCGAAGTCACCAGATCACTTATGGACATATGTCCCGGGATGATCCAATCCCTTTTCATTCTCAAGGATCAAGGTCCCTGGATCACTTTAGGGCAATTTCCCAGGGATGATACAATCCCACTACAACATCACTACTCCCCCTTTCAGGGAAAGTCTTTCTGAACCACACCAAGCTTGTCCCAAAAGTGTTTGAACTTTACTCGGGATAGAGGCTTTGTCAACACATCAGCAACTTGTTCATCAATAATCACATAATGGAGCTTTATGGATCCTTTCTACATCATATCTCAAATGTAGAAATACTTGATTTCTTTGTTCTTCGATCTGTCATGGAACATAGGGTTCTCTGTCATCTTTATACAACTTTGGTTGTCACATATAATCATGGTAGTGTCTAGCTATAGGTTGAATAATACTGACATTAGCTTTCGAAACCATATGGCTTCATGACTAGCAAAGCAAGCTGCTATATATTCTACTTCGGCTGTACTTAGAGCAACACTGGATTGCTTTCCGCTAAACCATGAAATCATAACAGATCCCATACTATAAGATCCACCTGATGTGTTTTTTCTGTTGGAGATACTTTCGGCCCAATTTGCATTTGTATAACCATAGAATCTATACTCATGGCTATTATCATAGTGTAGACCAAATTCTATAGCCCCTTTCAAATATATAATCACATGTTTTGTAGCTACCAAGTGAACACGTCAAGTTTGAACTAGATATTGACTTAAGGTGTTCACAACAAAACAAATGTATGGTGTGGTATTTTGTTTTTAGATACATTTAACAACCCAATAATATGTCTGTATTGAGTCACATCCACTAACTCTTATGAGTCATCAGCTAACAACTTCAAGTTGGAATCCATGGGTGTGGCCATGGATTTGTATTCCAACATATCAAATCTTTTCAATATCTTTACTGCATACTTTCCCTAATCGAGAAAGATTCCTTTTGAATTTTGCCATAATTTTAGACCTAGGAAATAATGCATTAACCTAAGGTCTTTCATCTAAAATTCTTCAGCGAGATTCTTCTTGCATTCTACAATTTGTTTCTTATTCCTTGTCAAGAATAGATTATCCACATACAGCAATAGTATGACATGTTCATATTCTGTGACGTTGAAGTAAAGGTTAGGATCAACTTTACTCTTGGTAAAGCCCATGCTTGACAGGAAACTATCTATCCTATCATACCAATCTCGAGGAGTTGGTTTAATACCATACAATGCCTTCTTCAACTTGCATACGTGAGTATGTCTATCTTCAACTTCAAATCCTTGAGGCTGATCTATGTATACTTCTTCTTGAATCACACCATTCAGAAAAGATGTTTTCACATCCATCTAGTGTAAGTCCCACTTCATCATGGATGCAAGTGTCATGATAGCTCTAATCAAAGTATACCGTGCTACTGGGGAAAATGTCTCTTCATAATCAATTCCCTCTTTCTGAGAGAAACCTCTGGCCACAAATCTTGCTTTATACTTGTCAATACTTCCATCAACTGCATGCTTTATTTTGTATATCCATTTGTAAGATACCACATTCTTTCTTTTTGGTTTGAGTACTATATCCCAAATATCATTCTAGTATTCTTATAACATCTTCCATGAGTTCGTCTATTTAGGTCATCAACATATCCTAGTCTTTTGAATTCAACCTTGAAGGTTGGAACCCACTTTACTCTTGGTAAAGTCTCGATCCATCAGGAAGTTGTCCATCATGTCGTACCATGTTGAACTGAGATATATTATGTAGTCATTCCGAGTGAAGTGGATTATCATCTTCTCTCTTCATTCTGTACAGGTGGTTGTATGATTGATATATACTTCTAGTAGGTCTGGTCAATAGAGTATGTCATGGTATAGTCTATTCTTTTTGAGGCAAATCACAAGCCTTTCTTTGTACACTTGTTCTTGTAGATCCATATGGAAGATACTACGTACCTCCCTTTATGTCTCGAAACCATATCATATACATCATTCCCCATGATCAACTATTACTCTTTGATCATAGCTTCTTTCATAGTTGAAAGGGTTAGCATAAATGATGTCACCTAACTATGTTACACAACCAGAGTGTGTCCGAGGCCTCTTAATTTGGTTTGGAAGTCTCTCCATTATTTTCTCCATCTTGAGTTATATCTTGTACCCATGGTGGTATTCATCCTTCGAGGTGGATCTACCGCTCTCTGCAGCTCTTTCTTTCGTCATGGTGTCTCTGACACTAGGAGCTTTAGATTCATGTTTATTGGAGTGAATCTTGAATTGTCATCACTTGTTCTTTGGAACAAGTCTCATCCTTCTTTTCTTGTAGGAGGTTGTACAATACCTTCCCTACAATTCAAATGCACCAGTTTCATGGTTAGAACTATTTCATAAAACATATGCATAATGACAAATTCTTATGCATCATGCAACTGTTTAGCCAATACAACATTCACCCATATCTCACAGAAACTTTCTAGATTCCTTCCATCTCTACAATGACATCATTGAGATTGTGCACTAATCCAATATGTCAGCAAAGAGGTTTCATTCTAGATAAGTAGAAATGGCGAATTGTATAGCACCATGATCTACTTACCCATCACATGCATATTAGTAGTATACCGTCACTAATGCAAAGAGTCTCTGAGGCATAACAGATCAACTGAATATAAAACAATATCATGAAATGACAATTGAATACTAATCTTGTATTTGTTTCATGGGTAGACTCCTTCTTGATCATTCTGATTCATCATCTTCTTCATTCATGAAATCATCATTTCTTATCCAAATGATAAGATGGATAAGAGGTTCTTCAAGAATTGAGTTCTTCATATTCCTCATCGCTTGAGGGATCTTCTTTGAATGGTGAGACATTGATCTTCAATTGCTCCCAGCTTCTTCTTCCCTTCTTATGAGTCGAGCTTCTTCTTCCTCCCAGAGTCAGCTGAAAGTAATCACTTCCTTCTAGCACACGTTCCTTGAATGAATGAATCCCATGATCTTGGGAGGCCATTCAAGGTGGCTATCACCACTTCTGCATTCTTCACTTTTTATTTTACCTCTTCAATTTGTTTCTTCAGGTCATCTTCTGATCTATGTTCTTTCCTTAAAATATCTCGGTTAAGGAATCAAACATCTCTTTCGGTGTCTTTAGGGAAGACACTTGTGGTACAAGTTGATCCATGCCTAAATCAGCAATGATCTTTTTGTCCTTGACCAAGTTCTTCTGGTGTAAGGCTTTGAGCCTCATCTCCCTCTGGAACTAGATCCTCTCTACTCATGTAGGTGTCCAAATCATTTTCTTCAGAGAGATCAAATACTTCCATGCTTCAAATTTTTCAACTTCACCAAGCTTATCATCAAGCTGAGGAGAACCTCAAATGGAAATAGCAAAAGATTAGATCTTACCGATTTGAGGTGTCCGTCCTTGTTCTGGAGCTGGCTGATCTAGGGTTTGTCAGAGAAACCCTAATTTTCAAAAATTGAAATATTTTCGATCTGATTGGATAGAAATATAGATCTCTTCAAGTTGAGCTGTCCAATGTACTCCCTTTTTGAAAACAATGGAGGGAAGCTCCTGGAACAAGAAGCCCTAGTGTTATAATTTCTCCTGCAGAAATTCCCAATACTATTTCTATGCTATATCTGAAATTACTACTCCTCTATGTCTAAAACTTCGTATTGAGGTAGCCTCACATGTCCTTATTCCAACACCATAGGTTTCATCATAAATGGTTTCACCAATTGGGACTTATGATCATTTTCCCAAGGTGACCTGTTAGAGGACTGTTTATATTAACAAAGTTGTACGAACTGCCCTGTGTCCCTGTTTCATCTTCTGAGACTGAAACATGGACCCTAGAAATTAAAGTCTATGCCGTTTTTGGAAAATAGTCCAAAATTTAATTTGGACCTTTGTAGCCCAAGATATAGCAATTCTCCCCAAGGGTCCTTTTTAGGGATGAATCCCAGAAGGGGCTAGAACCCTAACTTGGAGGGATCATATCTCCCAGAATATAGTGAATATGAGGAGGAATGTTGGGCACAGTGTATATCATGATTTTATCTTCAACCTCTGCAGTTTCAGCTCCTGAGCCTTTTCCAATCTTGACATATACCGAATTTACCGAAACTTATCAATTTTAGTATTTAGGGTTTTTTCAGCTCGGAGTCAAACTAGGGTTTGACTTTCCTGGAGTTTCACCCTACCAAAAATATTGATCCAGGTCTCTAAACTTAGATTTTGATGAGGATATTAATCCTATACTGGGCTCACTCAAAAATTCTTCTTCTGTAGAAAGCCCTAATTTCTCACACCGAAAACAGAAAATACTCGGAATCGAAATTTGCTTCGACAGAAAGATGCGCCCTTCAATGGAGATTCAACCTATCCTTCTTTTACTGATCGATTGTGGAGAGAGACCCAAAAAGTAGTAAGCCATAGAATCTATAGCTGCACAATGTCTTCTTTGAGGGTGGTTTTGATACCATGTTAAATTTTCATACGCTAAGCCAGATCATTGGTATTTCATTTCAATTTCATAACAAAAGCATATAGACAGGATCATTGAAAGATAGACAAACACAACCATACAAAAGGAGCACAAATATTTACCCTGGGAAAACCCTAAAGGGAAAAACCCAGCAAAAGATTCCTCAATATAGACGCCCCAAAAGATAAAAGGTAAAACCAAAAGGGAGATCAAAGACTGATCCTCCTCCTTCTCTAGCTACTTCTCTCTCCTCCACTAATGCGCTACACAAGTGAGAGTGTGATCCAAATGAGGAGAACCACACTGCCATTTATATTCTTCCATTCACTTTAATAATTAAATCTGACATGTAGGCTCGAGTTACACATGTACGCTCAAGTAACCAGACTGGGTTGCTAATGACCCACCTTTACAATTAGAGGGGACTACCTCTTGACTCTTATTAGTTCTTTCGATTAGAATCATCAAGGTACAAATTAATACAAGTAGTTCTCCTAGTAGGACCATGGGGGACCACAAAAACATACATATAGAATATTCTTCGAAGTTACAATATTTCAACACTTACTATTTTGTAATGGTTAATGTTATTGTACTTTTTTTTCTAGTGAGGAGCTCAAGGCCAAGGCCCCACCAGTAAAAACCTCAATAGGTAGGTGGTTAATTCCCTAATGTGTAGAATTTGAGAACAAATAAATAAATTGGTGCAACTTAAAACAACTGGAAACTAATCCACTAGGGAAGGGAAACAATAAGAGTAACTTGGAGGATGAATAAAGGTATCATCGTAGTGTGGATGAGGGAACCAGCCACTGTCCCCACCTTTGACCTTAAACCACTAATTAGATTTCTCACATGCTTAATTGGTATTTTACTTTTGTGGACATGCAATCCTAGGGATCGGTCATGAGGGATTTATCGCATAAGGACACTTTTAACCACAACATGTAAATTATATAAATAGATTATAATGTGGGTTTAGGAGGAA
>LPNX010769528.1:156116-257565 GCA_001517045.1 Pseudotsuga menziesii | reverse complement strand
TAGTAGGACATATAGATATGAATTGAATTTCATTATAATGGTGGAAGCATTATATAGCGAAAGAAGCTGAATATCTTAGGAAACACTATATAATAGTAGAACTCCATATACAAATGGAACACCATATAATAAATGAAATTATATATATTATATACATACATATTGGAATGAGTATCGACAATGCTTTTCATGTAAATACACATATATATGTGCACTATTATACATATATGAGCCTTATAGAACACATACTCATATCCGATGCAGTATTATTTTATCTTGAGTAATAATCAAGGGTTTTAGGAACTGTTACCTAATTTTCAGTCATCAATCATGGAGGCGTTGCTTTTTAATTGAAGAACATAGATTTTGGAAGCATTAGATTCCCTGACTCATTCACATCGATGGTGGATACGTTACCGAGGATTCATGAATGGCTAATTTTTGGGGACGTTAAACTTACTAGAACTTATAATAGTGAGGGAAGATGGATTTAAAAGGGGGAGGCATACTGGTTACCAAGGAAGAGAAGGAGAGGAGAAACCATATTTTAGGAGAGTTTTGGTAGCGTGTGAACCCTATCTGCGTCCTTACTGATCTGAAGGGGGCCTCTGAAATCCAAAACCGTAAGTATCTCATCTTTCTTGCATTGTATCTGAATTCAAGTAGAAGTTGTGTTGTGTGCGTGTTTCGTTAGGGTATCCATTTATTTGGGCCTTCTTCATTTGGTGAAGTGAACAAGCCTCCGAGCCTCTGTCTAAGCATATGTTTCCTTAATGGCTTTGTTACATTTTGGGTTTGTGTGCATGTTGCATTCCAAGTCTTGAGTCAGAATTGCAATTAGGTTTGCTTTGTTGAAATTTGTTAAGGTGTTGCAAGAAATATTTTTTTTTTTAGTATTTTCCTTGATGAGCCCTTCTCTAAAGTTGGAACGGTTTCCCTTTTATTTGTCTTACATGGTATGCTAGATATATTATGCCTTTCCTATAGTTTGCCATGGAATCTACCCTTTTTGAGACTTCAATGATTAAAATCTTTGCTAGGGTCTACCGTTGTCACCGATAGATGTTTACAGAGTTGACATTTTTCTTTTTGCAAGGTTCTCTACTAGATGCACTTGTAGAAATCCAAATAGTCGTTGTATCTACCTATATCCCTACTTTGTTTCCAACGAGAATCTTTTTGATTTTTCTAATCTGGAGAACGATGGTCCGGGCATTAGTTTTATCAGTCTATTCTCAGAAATCAATAGATTGGTATATGATCGACACTTACCGAGCTAGGGAAACCCAGGATAGATTTCAGTGTTAGTTTTTCAACATTTAAGCTAGCATTATGATAATATCTTTTCACTGAGAGAATAACAAGCACAGCAATCACATAAGCACATCACAAGAGACAAGAGACACAAAGATTTTAGGAGGGGAAACCATAAATGGAGAAAACCCCTCAACTTCCTCTAAGATAGTATCACCACAAGATGTGATCCCAAAACAGTAAGATGACTTCCCAATACAACAGCAGCCTTCTGTCTTCTGTCAAACCAAAGAATTTCCTTCTCCAAAAGTGCGCCACACTTGAGAGAGCAAGTGATGTAATTCACAAGTGATAAATAGAGAGACTCTCACTCTCTATTTATATTCTTCCGTTGACTTGAAGTGCACTCAACCATGTAGGCTTAACTTATAATTAATTACTTGAGCCTACACCTTAATTAGTGTATAATAACCCAAGTGCCCCTAAACTATGGGGACTTACCTAATGACTTGATATGACTTGTTTACATTATTAATCCTCCTGATTGAAACATCGGGGCATGACCACATGACTCAAATACATAATAGAAACATCCCGGAATAAACATCGGGTTACAATACATAAGATACATAGAAGAATACATTCCAAAGTTACATATACATCAACACGCCCTCTTAACTAGGAAGGTATTCTTTCGACACAATTTTTCAGCACTGGTCTTCTTCTCTGCATCACTGGATCATGTTCGTCTTCAAGTAATCTCTATGATCAAGTATTCTTAGTCTTCAAGTCATCTGGATCTGGATCATCATAAAACATCATCACAGGATCTAGATCATCACTCGATCTAGATCAATATCACTGGACTAGATCTGGATCATCACTCGATCTGGATCATCTCTCTGTACTGGATCTGGATCATCACTCGATCTGGATCATCACTGCTGGATCTGGATCATCACTCGATCTGGATCTCTCGGAGTCATCATGACTGGATCTGGATCATAGCTCGATCTGGATCTCCACTGGTCATCATCATGTGTGTACTATCTCGTCATAGGAAGTTCTACAGATCCAGCCCTTTTTCATGCTGGTTGTAGGCCCACCACCTACAGGTCTTCATCATCACCGGCCATACTGTGGAATCCTCAGGACTTATTACGTGCGTCACAAAACCTTGAAAGAGCATCCCAGGCTGTTACGAGCACACAGCTCTACCTATAGGATCTCCTAGGGCTCCGAATTACATGTGACCTCACCACAAAACCTCGCAAGAGCATCCCAGGCTGTTACGAGCACACAGCTCTACCTATAGGATCTCCTAGGGCTCCGAATTACATGTGGTCATGGAAAAACCTTGAAAGAGCATCCCAGGACTGATTACGGGCACTCAGCCCAACCTAACGGATCTCCCAGGGAACCGAATTACATGTCATAGGACAAAACCTCGAAAGAGCATCTGCCAGATATCCCAGGGAACCGAATTACATGCCATAGGAAAAACCTCGAAAGAATATCTGCAGATCTCCCAGGCCTCCGAATTACATGTCCTCCCCGAGCAAAACCTCGAAAGAGCATTTTCGAGATGTCCCAGGGCACCGAATTACATGCCATAGGAAAAACCTCGAAAGACCATCTGCAAATCTCCCAGGGCTCCGAATTACATGCTGATCTGCACAACCTGATCCACGGCCATAGAGTATCAAACTGATACTCACCATACATCATCCTGATGTACTCATGATCATCCTGATCATCATCACTGCAACATCCTACTGCATATCATCTGGAGCAACATCCTGAAGCTCGTCATCCATGATCATCTTAATCATATAGTGCATCTACCTGATGCATACCAAGTATCTATCATCATACATGATCTACCTGACCATACAATGTATCCACCTAATACATATATAGATATATGGTCCAAGCACACATCATCCAGTGCTTACATCCACAGCCATGTGAAGGATCCCCCTTCCAACATGCTTGGAATGGCTTCAGCAAATGTGTCCAACACTTCTTCCTCGAAGTATCCTCGATCTGAAGCACGCCAAGTCTCTCTCTGAAGTACTCGAACTTCACCCTGGCAAGTGGCTTCATCAGCACATCTACAATCTGCTCGTCCGTCACAACATACAGGAGCTTCACAGCTCCTCTCTACACTATATCCCTGATATAGTGATATTTTATCTCTATGTGTTTCGACCTGTCATGAAACACTGGGTTCTCGGACAGCTTCACACAACTCTGGTTATCACAGAATATACTAGTAGCCTTCAACAGGAGATCAAATAACTCAGACAGTAGCTTCCATAGCCATACTGCCTCACAACTAGCTGAACAAGCTGCGACATACTCTGCTTCAGCTGTACTTAGTGCCACACAGGATTGCTTCCTGCTAAACCAAGAGATCACACCTGATCCCATACTGAAGCAACATCCCAAAGTACTCTTCCTGTCGATGGCACTGCCTGCCCAACCTGAATCAACATAACCCTCCAGGTTAATCTTCAGATTTGCATCGTACTTGAGCCCATAATAAACCGTACCCCTGCATGCTTTGCAACCATCAGGTGAACATGTCTCAATGTGTTCACAACAAAGCAAATATTTAGTATCAGGTACATCAAGGACCCAATCATCTGACGATACATCGTAGTATCAACCGTCTCTGAAGAAGCATCACTCAATAGCTTCAGGTTTGATGCCATAGGTGTGGTCATAGCCTTGCAATCCGTCATCCTGAACCTCTTCAGGATCTCTACTGCATACTTCCCTTGTCCAAGGAATATTCCATCTATACTCTGCCACACCTCCATACCTAGAACAATAGTGCATCGACATATAATAGGAGCATCACTGGTCTTCCACCTTCAACCTTGGATCAAAGGTTGATATCCACTTTACTCTCAGTAAAGCCTAGAATCATTATTAATCTGCCCATCCTGTCGTACCATGTCGAACCTCAGGATCTTCTGCAATCACTCCCTCTGAAGCGGAGCGTCAGACTCCCTCTGTCTTCCGTACTCTATGCACTGAAACATTCTGTACTGGAGTGATAAGTAGTATCCATCTAGGATCACAAGATACTAAGATCCTCTATCTTGGACTTCTTCAAAAGTTCATCTTTCACCCATCTGTGAGCTTTTCATTCTCTATCAACCTTGTAGCAAAGGTTAAGATATTCATCAAGCTCATCATGTATGTGACATCCCATGGGTGTCTTCTGAACTCATACAAGGCCTTCTTTCATTTGCACACATGATTATTCATGTCATGTGACTTCACTTCTATTAGCTGTAAATGTTTATTCGTAGACTATGCCTTCTCTTCGTGAGAAGCCTCATGCTACGAATCTTGTTTTGTATCCCACGATGTTTCCATCTACTACATGATGGAACTATGAACTTCTCTTCAGGTCTCGATAATACGCCCAGACATCATTCTTCTTGAACTGATCTTCCCTTTCTTCTTGGTGGCTGGAAGGTTCTGCATCAATGATGTCACTGCACTCGTCATATTATTCTTTGTCTTTCAATTGTCGTCACTTTCTCTTTGGAACAAGTCTTCATTATTCTTTGCTTGTAGGTGATTATGTATGCGATATTTCCTACAAGTCAAATGCAATTGTATGGTTAGAAACATTTCATAAGGAATATTTATACTGGCAAACACTTATGCATAAATATATGATCATGCAACTACTTTAGCCAATACAACATTCATCCATATCTCATTGAAACTTTCTAGATGCCTTCCATCTCTACCAGGACAACATTGAGATTGTGCACTAATCCAATATGTCAGCAAAGAGGTTTCATTCTAGATAAGTAGCAATGGAGAATTTGTATAGCCCCATGAGCTACTTACCCATCACATGCATATTAGTAGTATACTGCCATTAATGCAAACATCCTATCATGCATAATACAAAAACTGAATATAAACAAATGCATAACAAAATAATATAATGAAATGACAATTGAATACTTATCTTTATTTGTTTCGAGGGTAGACTCCTTCTTAAGCCTTTAGCTTCATCGTCTTCTTCATTCATAGTCGCATCATTTCTTATCCAAATGCTGAGGTGGATAAGAAGTTCTTCAAGAGTTTAGTTCTTCATATTCCTCATTGCTTGAGGGATCTTCTTTTCTTGATCTTTAATTGCTCCCATCTTCTCTTCTCTTCTTATGATTCAAGCTTCTTCTTCTACCCAAAGTTTGCTGAAAGTAATCACTTCCTTCTGGAACACATTCCTTGAATGAATGAATTCCATGATCCTCGGAGGCCATTCAAGGTGGCCATCATCACTTCCGCATTCTTCACTTTTTCTTTTACGGCTTCAAGTTGTTCTTTGATTTGAGAGACTCTTATGACTGCATGGTCTCTGCATTCTAGATCTTCGCATTCTGGATCTTCACATTCTTCAACTGGTTTCTTTAGGTCATATTCTGACTTTGTTCTTCCCTTCAAATAGCTTGAAATTCAGGAAGACCTTCAACAACATTGCTTGCAATAGGTAGTGCACATGTGCAAGCATTCTATGCCAAAGCTCATTTGGCTCTACATGGATCAAGGCTTGTTTTGGATGGCCCTTCAATTCATACAAGCCTCCTTCTTATTCTCCAATCACTACCGCATCATCGATAGTCTTTCCTTTTGGCCACATAATGATTTGACCATCTATGAATGCAACCTGCATTCCAGAGTCTAGCTTGTATGACGATTCCTCACTACCTTTTATTGGATATTGGTAGTCATCTACAAGTTTCACCTTGTGAGGTGATTCATGTTCTGATAGTCTTACAAAGGATTCCTTGAATCCCATCATATGATTGGAAGCCCCACTGTCTATAAGCCAATCATCACTTCCATGAATAATGTTACCTATGAGAGCTTATATTAGAACATATTCATCCTCAGTTGAAGAATCTTCTCTTTCATATCTGGATCTCTTTTTGGATGGTTCATCATCCTCTGCAGCATGAGCATGATGTCTTCTTTGGCCTCGTCTCCCTCTAAAACTGGAACCTCCATACTCATGTAGGTGTCCAATCCATTTTCTTCAGAGAGATCATATACTTCCAGTTTTGGAAGTTGTCAACTTTCGCAAGCTTTTAACTAAGCTGATGTGATATATCATATTTTAAATGAGAACCTCAAATGGAAATAACAAAGGAGTAGATCTTACCGATTTGAGGTGTCCGTCCTTGTCCCGGAGTTCGTTGATCTAGGGTTTGTCACAGAAACCCTAATTTTCAAAAATTGGAATATTTTAGATCTGATTGGATGAACAGATAGATCTCTTCAATTGGAGCTGTCCAATGTACTCCTTTTCTGAAAACAGTGAAGGGAAACTCCCGGAACAGGAAGCCCTAATTTTCTGATTTCTTCTGCAGAAATTCCTGTTACTGTTTCTGTGTTATCTCTGAAATTACTGATTCTCTGTGTCTGAAATTTCTCACTGGGGTAACCTCGCATGTCCCTGATCCCACACCACAGGTTTCATCAGCATTGGTTTCACCATTTGGGATTTATGATCCTTTTCCCAAGGTGACCTGTTACTGGACTGTTCAGAACAGCGAAGTTGTACGAAATTCCATGTGTCACTGGTTCATCTTCTGAGTCTGAAATTCAGACCACAGAAAGTAAAGTCCGTTCCCTTTCTGGAACATCTTCAGGAATTCTATTTGGACCCTTGTAGCCCAAGCTATTGCAGATCTCCCCAGGTGTCCTGTTTAAGGATGATTTCTGGAAGAGGATGTAACCCTAACGTGGAGAGATCATATCTCCCAGAATACAGCGAATCAGAGGCTGCCCTTTGGACACTGTGTTAATAAGGATTTTATCTTCGGCCCTTGCAATTTTTAGCTTCTGAGACATCACCAATCTTGGAATATAGTGACTGTACAAAAACTTAGCAGTTTTAGTATTTAGGGTTTCTCCTAGCTCAGGGTCAAACTAGGGTTTGACTTTCCCGGAGATTTACCCAACCAAATTTCTTGATCTAGGTCTCTCAATTTCGGTTTTGATGAGGAGAAAAATCCTATGCTGGTCTCACCCAAAAATTCCTCTTCTGTAGAAAGCCCTAATTTCCACATCGAAACTGAAAATGATTGAAATTGAATTCCGCATCGACAGAAAGATGCACCCTTCAATGGAGAGTCATCCTAGCATACTTTTGCTGAAAATATGTGGAGGAAGATCCAAAAAATAGGAATCCCTAGTTCTTGTAGCTGCACAATGTCTTCTTCTCAGGTTAGCTCTGATACCATGTTAGTTTTTCAACATTTAAGCTAGCATTATGATAAGATCTTTTCACTGAGAGAATAAAGAGCACAGCAATCACATAAGCACATCACAAGAGACAAGAGACACAAAGATTTTAGGAGGGGAAACCATAAATGGAGAAAACCCCTCAACTTCCTCTAAGATAGTATCACCACAAGATGTGATCCCAAAACAGTAAGATGACCTCCCAACACAATAGCAGCCTTCTATCTTCTGTCAAGCCAAAGAATTTCCTTCTCCAAAAGTGCGCCACACTTGAGAGAGCAAGTGATGTAATTCACAAGTGATAAATAGAGAGACTCTCACTCTCTATTTATATTCTTCCGTTGACTTGAAGTGCACTCAACCATGTAGGCTTAACTTATAATTAATTACTTGATCCTACACCTTAATTAGTGTATAATAACCCAAGTGCCCCTAAACTGTGGGGACTTACCTAATGACTTGATATGACTTGTTTACATTATTAATCCTCCCGATCGGAACATCGGGGCATGACCACATGACTCAAATACATAATATAAACATCCTGGAATAAACATCGGGTTACAATACATAAGATACATAGAAGAATACATTCCGAAGTTACATATACATCAACATTCAGACCATTCCCTTTTAATTTTTTCTTCCAGCAATTGCAATAAAAATAGACTGCCATAAAATGTCTGTGTATTTCCTAATGAAGCGGAGTGGGTGACAGTGTGAAAATACATACTAGCTGTTTTGTGTAGGATTGGTCTAGTGGTTAACTTTTTCATAAAATTGTCCCTAGTTATGAAATGCTTACAAACTCGAGTTGAACAAAACATGGATCTTGGCCTTGGGTTTTACTTTTCTAAATGTGATTTTGGTGGCATCAAAGATGAGATCAATGTCTTCCCTGTGTAAATAGCTCTGTTAGGCTATGTGTGGCTATGTGTAGTGTAAAGGAAAAAATTAGAACGCCAAGCTCTTAGTGGTTTGGGATCTCGAGCCACATTCATTGTGTAATTAACATGAAATCCAAGGGGTCTTAAAAAGTTTCGAGGTTGTTCCCTTGTTTTCAAGTTTATGTATAAACAGTTCATTTCATGAGAAGTAGGTCTTCCTTGGGTAGGAAAGTCTCATATTTCCTTAGGGACCTTTACTTTGCTAAATCGCACTTACACTTCATAAGTTCTAGTTCTTATAACATTGATGCAGATAAAATCTTATTTCTCTTTCTCAATATTGTGCTTCTACCTGTTTTGAGTTTTGACCCAAAATAATCCAAGTTAAGGTTAGTATAATATGATTAGGGTCTGCATGTATATGATGGGATGTTTACAATAAGAAATTATGTTATGGGTATGTGTAAAGCCCCGAAGTATGATACTCTTGTTCAAAGGTCCTTGTTTTTAAAAAAAAGTATTTGACTATACTAGAATTCTTCATCATAATGATTGATATATATACAAATATTAAGAGAAATTATATTATTGTTTATGATAAGGGATTTTCCTTAAAGTTCCTACATTAACCTAGTACATGAATATGAATATTTTGGTTGACAGGAATCTTGGGAATAATAACAAGTAGTGTGATATACCTTGTACCTGAGGATTGTATAGAATTCTGGCCATAGCTTGATAGTAGTGATGAATATATTGACAATACTCTCCCAAAGGGAGAGAAAGTAATGCAACAAAGTTGTTGTGGATTGTAACTTGATATTTGTATAAATATTACACGATGAGACAATTTGGTGGATGTAACCCATGGAATGGGTGAACCATGTACATTGGTTCCCCTCTTATGTTCTCTGGATGTGCTTGTTATGTTATGTCCACTTGATGTTCTGCTATATGTTTTATTCTCCCCACAATGAAGTTGTAAATAGTGGAACTGTGCCACAGGAGTGTTATACATAAAAGAGAAGTTTATTATGATGTTTATGATTTCAGTTAGTCTAATATGGTGAATATTGTTTATTTCAATACTTACAATATGTTAGACCACTTATTTTATGTGGAGTAAAAAGCTAGAAATAATCAAGAGTCCCTCCCTAACATGTTAAGAATTATACCTACTAGTCTCAGTAAGGATTGCAATGAATGACCGTTGATTTATGATGCATAGGTGGTTGTTTTACCTTATGTTTTAACATGCTTTTGACCACTCACAAATCTCAGGGATGGTTGGTCAAGGACAGAAATGGTTTTTTCTAAAAGGAAAAAAAATTGTTTCCCTAATTTGGGGTTGTTACAATTATCTTGTTACGATTAGCTGTATTTAACAAACACTAAATAAAAAATAATAATCCACCACGTAAACATAAACAAAATTTTGCAGTATATTATTCAGCGATGTTACACAGAATATGCATGTTTGGTTTATGTTATTGTAATGTCCCTCTATGCTCTTGATGATGATATGTGTGGAAGAGTGGTAATGTTTTTGTTTTTTTTTTTTTTCTTTCCTTTAGTACTACAAAGGGGTTCACCCTGTTAGCGACAGCTTACAAGAAAGTCTTAATTCATCGTGTCAAAACCATGTGCACTATAAGGAAGTTTGTCTAGTTCTATTAACCGTACATCAACAACATTTAGTGAAAGAATCCTGGTTAGATGTATACATCAGCATTACGAATTAAAAGTGGCCATTGCTCTTGCTACCATTTATGTTGTTAGAACTTACTACCTTTTCATCATATGAGGCAGTACCTATACTTAACCATATCTTTTCTTTGCATTTAAAAATATTCATAGAAAATCACTCAATCATTTGTGTCATAACAGATAAAAGATTGACCAAGAACATCGAGGGACATAAAAAATAGTACACATCAAAACACATAGTACGAGTAATACACATCAAGGCACCAATATACGTGGTTCACCTCGTCCACGAGGCTACGTCCACCAAAGGTTAGGTCTTCAATCTTTATTCATCAAATAAAAACCACCGCTCAGGGTGTACAACATTCATCATATCATGAAGTGCCATCAGCTTCTTATACAAAGAATAAGGGAACCTCGTCCTGAGGCCCATATAATTCAGACAACTCTCGATAAGCTGCTAGAGTGGGTACAGCCTCTATTGACCTGAGGTAATTAATTCAAGTCTCCCAAGATGAAGATGTTCATAAATTCTTTTGCAAACAATTTCCAGCACAAAGTATATTCTTTGCGTGTCTTTCAAGAAATACAAGTTTCAACCTTAAGTTCTGTTATCAACCAAATATATTGTGCTGTAGATATAGGTTCTTTCATCAAACCTTACCTTTACACTATACAATAGTACATCTAAGTGCTTTAATCATTTAATCCATTTATGCCATAAATCCAGCATAGTCAACAAAGGGGATCAAGGGTTGATTTTCCCAAAAGAGAGTTTCCTCAGTATAAATAAAATAAGCAGACATAATGTTAAAAGTTTCAAGGGTTAGTTCCCTAAACCAAGATTGCCCTCCCCAACAGGAACCAACATCCTATAATTAAGTAACTGATGAACAGGTAAAGTGTTCTATGGGTTGATCCTCCAAAGGGATCTGTTACACAAGAATAAGAATGTTTCTCCGAATCTTTTAGCAAACGCAAACACACAAGGTATCACGACCTCTTAACAAAATGCAGTCACATAATGCATATTCCAGATCTGTTAATGCAGGCATAAAAATGTATAAAAATGTTTCTGCAAGTCTTCTATAATTATTTTTAACACAGAAAGAATCCTTTATAACTATGCTTAAAACCGTCAGACAAATCGCAGTCCTTGCAATCGTGTTCATTACCAGCAAGACCAAAACCGCCTTCCATCTATGTTTCATTAACATTAAGGAAAAATCGCTACCTTAGGTCGCGGGGATTATATACATAAACGTATCATGCACATATATATAGCGCATGCTTAATCCTCCCTTATTACCTTGAACAAATAAAACGTCTCCGCTTGGCCAAACGAGGCTAGGGTTTGAATTTCTAGACCAAGAAAAAGGAGAACGTTTTTATTTTCAAGGAAAGGACCCAGTTTCGACTTAGAGCAGAACAATGGGAAATGAGGACTCAGATCCTTACTTTATCAAAGCGCCTGCAACTATATGGCAGAGATCACGAATTCGAACATATATAAAATAAGTAGACGCAGAGGTGTACTTCATATCACGTACTTCATATCAAATTTACATGGCTGGTTGACTCTACACCATAGCACAACCACACAGAGGTTTACAAAACCTACAAGAGTAAAACACTTAAACATCTCCATCCAAACGGAGTGGATTCGACAAGTTAATCCAAAACTTTCAGCGGATAATAAAATGAGGTTAGCGCTCTGTTTTATGACATCGATATAAGCTAGTTACCTGGCAGTCGAAACAAAACTCATGATCATGCGCTTGGCCAGAATGCCAGATGGACGAGTCAATAGGTAAGGTGCATATAACAAAATATGATTGCTGGTTCTCTGCCAGGAGATAACTAATACAACTTACGCACAATCTTGGAGGGCATGCGACTTGACCATAATCAAAACACGCCTAAACTGCTGGCAAACATAAATTAGAACCTACAATACCCAGATTTGGGTATCAATTCAAGCACACGCAGTAGGGAAGACAATATCATGGTACAATCCTCTTTTTAATTAGTCAAGCGTAAATCAGAAAAGATCATCACAGCTCCTATATTTACCAACCCAGGTGGAGGAAGATCAGGGCTGTCACTATATATATACACAAAACGATTAGCAGCATGGCCATCAAAATATACATGGGTTCTGACCCATAAGGGTGTAATCAGGGTTTGTAACCAGAACCAAGGACATAACAGGCCGTTGACAGTAGACGAATCTGGGCAGATGGGGTTTTCTAAAATAATACTAAATCCACCGACAGAGTTGACCATACCTGGTAACCTCGATTGATGATCGCTACTCACCAAAGTGGACGTCAAGTGGAAAGGGAAGATCAGGTACTCGTTGGTCTGGTGCCTGTGTCCATCAATTTTCTCCTATCGAGTCCAGCAATCACCTGAATGCTAAGATATCAAGGCAGAAAAAGAACAATGCTGAGCGAAGAGATTGAACCGGCATGCAGATTCCGGTCAGGCGCAGGCAGAGGACCCCCCCTCTCCAGAACGCGGCCACTCTTCTTCTGGATGTTTTCCCCATCCCCCCCCCACGCAGAGAGCTTATGGATATATATAAATATCAAACACCCCGGTTAAAGGTCATCCTTCCCTCCATTCAAAGTTTTCCACGCCCCCCCTCTAACACGCAAAGATAATTTGTTTACCTGTACAAAGCTCCAAGATTATTGCTGATAGACGGCGCAGAGATTCGCCCCCTTCAAGGCGTAGATTGCTCTCTTCAATTCTAGTAACCGTTGGACTATTTACTTCTTCCCCCTTCTTAGCTACTAAAAATCAACGTGGCAATACAGTCCTTCGAAAGGTCTGCAAAATTTTAATGTACTAACCTTCAATTACGGGAATAATTCCCTAGTTCGGAGTTTATTCAGCTAATAAACAGCTGCCAGGTTTTCCCAGCGTCAAGGAAAGCTAGCTCTGTAAATTTCATCGTCATAAGGTTTGCAATATAGAGGCAGAAGCAATAGAGATCCGTGCAGCAAACAATGAGCATCTCAATAAGTTATGGAGTCCGGTTTTTCTTTCAAGCCGAATCTATATTTAAGTCGCCCCAAAATCAAAGGGGGAATAAAACTTATTTTTTTCGCTGAAGGAAATAAATCTCTCTTCAATGTCCCCAAAGAAATTACAGCATATATATATAAGATTAAAAAATGTTCAATCCATTATTTTTCATTTTTCCTTACCATAAGGAAATTCATGTTCTCTTGTATTCTTTAACGGCTAAATCCATCGTAACTTTTATGATACCATTTATGTAATAATAATGGTTCATTCATAATCCATAATATATATATAACGCAGGAAATTACACCATATATCTATAAGATTAAAAAAATGTTCAATCTATTATTTTTCATTTATCCTTACCATAAAGTAATTCATGTTCTTATTCTTTAACGGCTAAATCCATCGTAACTTTTATGATACCATTTATGTAATAATAATGGTTCATTCATAATCCATAATATATATATAAACTCCTCTTATATATATGTTTACCATTTCTCCCCTATTATAAGTTTATATCGATCCACTATTATACATATACTCTACATATACAAATGTATCCGTATATATATACATGCCACCTATATATATATATTTTTGTTATTTCTTCCATTAAATAATGTGTACATGTAGGTCTATTATTATATGTATTCCCTACATATAATGTATTTTTAAGTAACATGTACCTTTAGGGGTTCAACTTGCATTGTATCTCTTAAATACATATATTCATGCCAAATATATATGTATATATATTTGTTATTCTCCGTTATTATATATGTAGATCTACTATTATATGTATTCCCTACATATAATTTATTTAAGTACCATTGTAACCTTAGGGCTCCAACATTATATATGTATATGTAGATCTACTATTATATGAATTCCCTACATATAATGTATTCACTTAGCACTGTGACCTTAGGAGTTTGACTCTTATATACGTGCCAAATATAGATATGTATACATATTTGTTATTCTCCATTAATTTGTATGTAGTGTTCTACATATAACATGTTTATGCCTGTATGCCATGAGATATCCCATAAGTGTAGGCAACATTACATGTTTTACAGATAAACAGAAATGTATATCTCAGTCACACATATAAATTTTCTTCATAAACTTATAATAATGTTAGATTGTCTCAAGGTCAGCGGTGGGAGTAACCTCATTCTCGTGAGGGTTTTCTACTCCTTGAGGTTGCATTTATGTTTCATTTTTCTATCTTTGTTCGAGTCATAGTCGCTCTTAGGTATTCAAGGTTCGAGGGGGATCTTACAGTTATCAATAGGGATCCTAGTAAATTTTTTATGCAAATTGCATGTTTGCGTTTTGTAGAAGAGGGTGGATGTAAATTGTCTAATGATTGTTTTACATTATCGAACTTGATTGGACATACTTCATTGAAATGCATGTAAAATATGCCACTAACATGATTGACTCATTTTGTAGTAACAGCGAAACAAAAATTTGACCCCTTTTTCACACATGAAGCCATTCAGGGATAAGGTGTATGTTACAATCCTTAAAACATCTATTCAAGGGCATTATTCTCATAATGATGGGAGTTATCTTTTGGGGAACCATGAAATGTAGTTTATAATGATTCAATTAAATATGTTGGATACATTTTTAGATGTTATGTGTATCGGATATCCTCATTATTTGTGATTTATTTGATTTTTCTGTTTTAAGAAGCCTATACTTGACGTCTATTTCTGACCTGGTTACTTGCAACCTAAAGTGTGATATGTTTTATATTGCCATGACGTTTTTTGAATTCAGACACAATTTGGCCCCTTGTACTCTTTAATGTTATGGATCTGCATCCGGCTCTATTGTTATTATCCACTATTTTTTTTTGGGGGGCTTATCTTAGGAGACACTTCCCCATATTCCCAAAGACCTTTCCACCATATCACCATTTTTACTTCCCCATATTCCACAAGACCTACCATTCATCCACCGTCCAAGCCATTCATCCCTAACCTAATTCCACGCCTCTTATAGCTGCACGTTTATTCTCTCCCAAATCTACTGAGTGCTCTCCCTAAAAAATGTGCTCCCTTGACCATGCTGCACTCCGCATCCCTCTGCTAGATCTCCCCCCTTATACATGCACCCATTAGTGCTCCATTCATGCAAGTCTATCCTTTTTCTCCCATTAGCTTCATATCCATCATCTCAATCCATTAGCTACATGTTCACGTTGGCAGCAATATTGGTTCTATCCATGTTCCTCTAAGGCATTGGCATGACTTCATGTTTGAATTCCTGTAATATTAGGGACCGAGGATGCAATTGATGCTTAGCTCTATGGCCTTTCTTCTCTCACACTTGAAACAATTACTGCACCGTATGAAAAATATGATCTGGTGTGGTATCCAGTGGTATTATGTTACAGGTTTGGTTTGTATGAGTCAGTTCAAGCATAGTGATACAAACATACATTGTTCAGTTGATGGCCCTCAGAGAGATTTGGCATCCCATGCTTTTGCCAAATTAGGTATTGCGCCTACGCCTTCACCATTTACCACTCGTGCTTCAGCATTTATCTTCCAATCCACATTTTCTCATAAAATTTGGCAGCACCCAGTCATAGCTACCCTAACCCCAAGCTGTAACTCATTCATCTCTGCACATCACTGCCAGGGGCATGCAGCTCCTACCAGATGCATGCATCTCCTCCCTCATTCTCTCACAAACATATTCATTATTTATTTTATTTTATTTCAATAACCTATTTGCTCATCCCCAAAATGAAGTAGTGGCATTGTTCACTATTTTCTGCATGAGAGTTGAAGACTTCCTTTACTAAAAACCCTTCCGTGAAGACTTTGTGAATCGTCTGAAAAATTATGGATTCGTATTTCTCTCTACAACTATGCCAAATGCAAAAGAGATTGTTGATTGAGTTGCCAAGGCTGATTTTAGTAGCAACTGTGATACGAACTGAAAAATCACCACATAAAAGCATATCTCCTTTGTTAAGGGCAATGGCGTTGAGAACACTATGGAATTGGCCTTCATCCCATTAAAGAAATCCATCATGTGCCGAAATCCTATGCATTCAGAACACTTGATAGAAGAAGATGAGGAAATTAATGACCACAATCTCAAAAAATGTCCAAAGATCCAGAATGCTATCTCTGACGGAGCAAACTCATTTTTATTGCTTGGTTCTTAGCTTTCTTGCTTGGTTCAACATAATATTCAGTGCAATTTTCAGCACAATATCTTTCTTTCTTGGTTCAACATAATATTCATAAGCTTTTTTTCTTGCTGCAAATGGACTGTTGGTCCTTTATGTTACAATTAATATTTTCAAGTTGTACTATGGCAGTGACTCTGAGAGTGTTTTTAAGGAATTACTGGTTATGGTATTGGAGGTTCAACATAGCATGAGAATGCAGCTCAACGTATCTACATCTTGCCTCTAAAACTCATTGTTTAGCTGTAATATCGAGATTTAAAATGTATTTTCCCTCTGCTTCTAGTTATGGTTATTTTTGTGAATGGCTTTCACAATGGGAATTCTCTCCAGTACGCAAGTTACACCCTTGATCCGTACAAAGTGATTTGCATTCAACAGTATCCATCCCAGTGGTATTTGTAGATACAAATGCATATGGCTACATTTCATTTCTGTATGGCCTGTAAGTATCAGGCATTTCCTTTATTTTTCCAATCAGTAGTTTCATGCGGCTCTCGGATTCAATAATGAAAATGGCGAAAAGATGGAGCATCTAGCCAAATCGTGGTCTATTTGGTGACTGGAATAATATCTTTGAATGGTTTCCTTTCTACTCTTGTTATTATTATTTCATTCAAATTTATGTTACAACTTCAGATAAATATGATTTTAGTAGTTGGAAAGGGTGGATAGAATCTCCCGTCATCTTCCCTTGAAGTTTGAAAAACCTACCAGCATACTGCAATCCAAATCTAGACCCATATTTTTACAAGAATATAAAGGAGTCGCGTTGTTATTCTGCATTTCAAATTTGGGCGTCGCGTCCCTCCAGTCGTCAGTGAATTCCAAATCCACTCAGCATAGAGGTTGAGAAGGTGATACACAAGGCCTCTTGAGGCACTTCTATATGACATTGAGCCATAGGATCTACTACATCAAAGTTATATCTGAGTTGGAAAATATGGTACGAGTTTCGTATATTCATTTATGTTCTCATCCTACCAAGGAGGCTTGCATATCTTCTTGGTACTTTCATCTTGACATTTCCCATGCAATCACACATGGAAGACAAGCTAAAGCTTTAGAATGGAGCATCTGGATTTGAACAAAAAATTGCATTGGGAAGATTTGGAACACCAAGTCCTGCTTAATCAAGTCCATTTGGAAGTACTTTAGTCAAACACAACCAGTTTTTTGGTTCATCCAGTCATCCTGCTTTCGGTGCAGCATCTACTCCAACAAGCCATATTCAACATGGCATATTCAACAATAATTTTAAGAGGTTCATTTAGTACTCTCGAGAAAGCCATCTTCAACATGGCATATTCAACAATATTCAGAAGTCTATTTAGCATTCTTCAGCAAGATCAAATTTGGTTTCATATTTGTGTAGTTCAGTTTTACTTTCCGGCAGTTAGTTCTCTTTCAGTGGGTTGTCTTTCAGTTCCATTTTTGCAGTACTCTACAGCACTTTGCATAGTTTTGTTCCATTTTTTCTATTCGCCCAATCCTGTAGCAGTACTCTACATAGTTTTGTTTGCAGAGAAATCCTTCATGGAGTTGGAGGTAGCTAAAATATTTTTGTATCAATCCAAATCACACCATTGCGAGGGTTTCAGTATCATTTCATTTATGAGTGGATACACAGGTCTCCTAGCCCCAAGGGCACATAGATCTCCACCACCAAGAGAGGAGGTTCACAGATCTAAAACAATATAGATCTCTCCCTCTAGTTTATTCACAACAAGATGATGAACAGCAGCTGTATGGGCATCCCAATATGCTCTCATCTTGCAAGAGAGGAGGTTCATAGATCTAAAACAATACAGATCTCTCCCTCTAGTTTATTTACAATAAATATGACAACAACAGCATCATGGGCATCCCCCACCTGCTCGCATCTTAGACCATATACACATCATCCAGATCTTCATCAAATTGCAACAAAGCTCGGTACCTCTTCTACCTTTGGCATCTCCTCTTTGCAAGGATGGCTTCCAAACTTAAACCAGGAGGCAAAAAAGCAGGGACACTTTCCACTTAAACCGAGAGGAATGGGCTGTATGGGAGGCCCATTCTGCCCATTTCATATTCAACAATGTATTAAGTAGATATATTAGATATTAGTATAAATAATGAGCAGCATTTATTGTGCTCGTTTTGGCCTCATCAATGAGGCCTCTTTGTAATTGTTATAAAAAGGCACCTGGCCTCCTAATGAAGTATTCAATCATTCTTGTGCCTCTCTCTCTCTCTCTCTCTCTCTCTCTCTCTCTCTCTCTCTCTCTATTTGGGTTCTGAGTATTGATTTAGGTCTGAGTGTTCTGTTGGGGTTTCTCCATTGCGAGGTGAGGCTCTACTAGCCTCACCTCCTATCTTTGCTGATATTTGCTACCATATCTCACTATGAATGACACATCACAAGGCTTCTTCATATTTGCAGAGACCCAATGATGCATATTAATTTCTTTCAGTTGTTGAATCTGTTCTATGCATATGCTGGTGAATCTATTAATTAGATGTTGATGGATGTAATGGCAATTGAAAGAGTCTTCGCTAAATCAAATGTTGGTAGGAGCAAAGAATTGTTGCGGTTCATGAACTTGGCGCATAATAAAAATTGACAAACTTCAAAATACCTGTGTTGTGAGATGGGGAAATATTACTGAGGGAAATACCATCCATTGGATGAAAACTGACTATAGTATGGATGAATCTAAGTGCTTGTGCTAAAACATGGATTTATTTTAAGTAGGTTGAGGTAAAGTTGTTTATATAGATTATCATGCGATTTGTCTAATGGCTTGTTTGCTTGTTAATAATATTCCATCATTGTCATTTAGTCAGTAATAGATCTTAAGTCTTGCTACATTACACCAGTGATTAGCTTTGGAATTGCAATTTTACTTAGATATATGATAATTTGAATAATCTAGGAATCAACAATTATTGTAGGCGAAAGCATATTTTAGTTGGTTCTAAATCATATTTTGTGTTCTATGTAGCTGTTGTTCTTTGTTTAATGGTATTTTTGTTAAGTGGCATAATATGAGACTCAAAGGAGGGCAAGAATACATAGGCTTCGATTGAAAAATGTTGCTGAAAAAGGAAGCAAAGGAGCTTGAGAAATTTAATATGTACATTTTTTTTTTAAATGCAAATGTTAAATGTTGATAGAGGAGAAATGGTATGGGAAATCTAAGTGACTTAATGGTTTATAAATAGAGTCGAAGGACTTAGTGGTAAGGGGTAAGTTAATATTATCTTACAAATTGTAAGATTGCATGAAGACTAAAATAAAATCTTTACAATAACCCGATTTATTTGCTTGAAACTTTTTTAATGATTATGTTATATGTCGTAACAACTTGGGTGTGAGATCATAGTGACTTTTGGAAAACAGGAACAACTAGAATGTTTACTGTTGTTGAGTCAAAGAAGCCTAATACTAATGACTTAGAAATTGTTAAGATAAGATCATCAACTTGGACAAGGTAACAAGTGCGCTCTTAAACTTCAATTAAATATTTACTTAGTTGTTATGCATAGTAAATATTCTAGTGCATCAAGATGGATGTTATACAGGGGTAATTACATATCCTATATACTTTACTTATTGTAACAGGTATGCACTATGAGGTATGCGAATCATTATGGTCACGATTTTTGAGGAAAATCATCGTTCTCGAATTTTGGAATTTTACCATAATAATTATTGTGATCTATTGCCTGTAGAAAAAATGCAGGTACCGAGACTTGATAAATGTCAATAATACAGAGATCCATGATGAGGACTAGGGTATCATGACTGAAAACCATCAAGTGAAGTAAGAGATAGTTGGAACATAAAAGTGCTATTTATGAGAAATTAAAAAGCAGAATGTACACATGGTACATGGTTGTACAGGAGTTACATGTTTTCCCCTCGGCCAGCTAAGCACCAGTATGCATCCTATGGTGACGGCTAGGTGTAAGACGTCTAGTTAGAATTCTTTCTGCACACATTCACACCATAAGAGGATGGTCACGAGAGAACGAGGGGGCTTTGTGAAGAACCTCTAAGTATTATGGTGTACAAGAAAGGAAGCGCTTGAGCTTGGTGAAGCACCCTGAATAGCACAGTTAGGAGATACGCTTGAAGAAAGGTATCATCCTTGTGTTGGGTAGCTTGGATCAGTACTCAAAGTACTGTTAGCACTTGGAGTGCTTGCTTGGATGGAGGACATCCAGAGAGACTAGCAAGAGGATTATAAGTAATAATTCTTGGAAAAGGTATATGCACTGCAAGTGAATTAATTATTATGAGGTAATATCTTCTTCTATTTGTAAATAGAAGAGTATCTGTATTGGAACGATTGTGAAATATGGAATTAAACAGGGTTCAATTTTGAATTATATGTTGTTATTGATGTTGAGGTTAGTAGGACATGCAACTATATGGTTATACTACAGGTTGGTGACTTAAAAACACTTGAAGTAATCCTTTTAATCTAAAATATTAAGGGAATGGGTTAAAGAACAACAAATGTTTGATTATGTTCATAAGGAAGGGAAGAAAGGAACGAGAACCTAAAGAGGAAATAAAGGACAAGGTCGGAGGAGAGGTAACACCGAGAACGGTGTTAACTTTAAGGGGGAAAGGATGTAACACCCCTTTTCTACCTCGACCGAAAAACACATACTGTAAGTAAATCGACACAGTAAGCACTCATTCTAAACTTCTGAAAATTTATGGATAAAACTGATAGAGTTTGAGGACTAAAAACTTGACACAACTAAGAATGATAGGGAACAAATCCACAAGGAGGAAATGTAAAACATGAGTGAAACCTTGGGGTTATAGTGAGGATAACCTAGTATCATCAATGTTTAGATGACATGACGGAAGGGATTCAGTTACAAAATTCTAGTATTTTATACTTAAATTCAATAATAATAATTGTTTGACAGACTCATTGGGGTTCCATTTTTATCGAAACTACTCCTTACATAATTAATCATGATCTACACATAAAAACCAAGTTATTCATGGTGATTATGAAGATAAGACTCTAGTAGATTAAGAGACGAGTAGAGGATGAGATTATTTTCTTTAGGAGAAATAAATTCTTTAAAAAAAACTACACTACCATTGTAGAGCATCCTAAAAGATTGAAATGCTGATAAACTAATGAATGTAAAGAGTTATAAATACCTATATTAAATGTGTGTGTGTGTGTGTGTGTATTAAGGATCCTTTACACACATTAAGAAGTGAATTAGGGTTGTTGTAATTACATTTTCCAAAGAAAGTTATTATTGTATTTTCTAGAGGAAAAAGTAAATATTTATATTAAGAAAATTAACAGAAGTGAATTAAGGTTTTGGCAAACCAAGTTATTATTATTGTATTTTGCTGGAGGAAGAAGTAAACATTTATATTAACAAAATAAAAATAAAAGTGAATTACTTTGTTGTAATTACATTTTCCATAGCAAGTTATTATTGTATCTTCTCATGGGAAAAGTAAATATTTATATAAAGAAAACCAAAAGAAGAATATCTTGGTTGGGCACATGACAGGAGGAAATTATTTCTCCCAGAAAAGAGGTATCTGCCTCTCGTAATTGATAGCAGAAATTGGTAAAGTCACTGTTATTTTATTTTGACACGAGTTCACTTTCCAGGAAATAAAGGAGGAAGGGGGCGCACTGGAAGTAAATTATGTCCCTTTTTATGATTATTTATGGGTTACTGTTCTCTTGAGAAGGGGTGCGCCACTCTTTCTCCATCTACAGGGATAGAGGAGGATCTCAATACGAAAAGATTTCAAACCAATCAGGGTCTTGCCTCCATTGCATTTAACATTTGAAGGGTTATGCATATTTTTTTTTAAGATAATCCACCTCCATGAGGGCGCAACCCTGTTATTATCATCTTTATTTTTGATGTAGGTAATGCTTCCTGAGAAAAGGGTAAAAACCCTACTTGAAATTCAATGGATAGATAAGTGTTGAAAAACCTATATTATTTTATTTCTTTATGAATGGAAAACCTCCACTATATAGCTGAGTTTAGCTACGCAAAATCATAGCTAGCCTTTCTCCATTTTATTTAGATTTATTCTCATTAGGAAGTGGGAATAGAGTGTTTTTCTTTTCATTTGTTTCAGCCTGTTGGATTGTTATCCTGGTATTTCCTTTCTAATTAGAATAGCTGAAAGAATTAATCCTTTCGGCGTTCTTCTTTGATAAGGAATGTAGGGTTAAATGGGGTTTTTCTGCAGTGGTCGGTTGAAGTGAAGATCCTTGGGGCATTTTTTCTGATCTGAGTTGTTGTGATGTGAGGACCGTGAAATTTTCCTTGTAGGTCTGCGTGTTTGATTTGCATGTTATTTTTATTTTTGTGGCATTATATATTTGGAATTCATGGAAATTTAATTTGATAGATCATGGAAGGCAATCCTGCATTCTAGATCGGAAAGACGATGTCTTCATTTTCTAGGATATGCATAGGTTTGGATTAAGTTTGTGTAAAGAATGAGTAACATTTAATTTGTTGCGATTTGCATGTGACTGAGATTTCCAAGGATCTGGAGTTATTAGATTGATGCTAGGAAATGACCTTTTATTGATATCGCTTAGAAATTGTTATTCTATGTCTACTGAATAATGCAGATCCATTCTCCTTAGATCCTGTTGTACTGTTCTATTCATAGGTTTTGATTTAAAAGATCTATAGTTCATGGTATGTTGGATTTACATATAGGGAAATCTCCTTTTGTTGATGTTGAGCTAGAGCTCAAGTCTATAACTCCTTTGCATTTGATATTCTTTGCGATTTTTTATTTATTATGGGTCTTAAACGTGAATGTTGGATGCATGCAATTTGATTTTTTTATGGATATGAATTCTGAGTGCTGGATGAATTCCTTCTTGACTATTTTCTTAGATCAGATATATATTAGAATCTTCTAGGTGTTGATCAATTTTTGGTGGCATGCCATTATCTAAGTTTGATATTTGTTTGTATTAGAATTATTAGCCTTGATTGATTTTGTGGCAGATTTATCATCTGTGTTCTGATAATTCCTATAAATTTCATGGATGCTAGATCCTTTCTCTACGAGTTGATTTTTGTAAATCCTTTATCTGTGGTTTTGATCTTAGTTTAGATCTGTAGAAAAGGTATTCATTTTTTATTTTAATTATGTGTTGTGGATGTGGAGCTGAATATCCTCCATTTAGATCGCAAAAAAATGTTTGCATGTTTTATTTTATATGCTATGTGGATCTGGAGCAGAATAGTTTTCTCAATGTTATGATCACTTGTTAGACTAAATGTTAAGCACTTGTTAGTTAAATGATATATGTTTGTTAAGACTATGGTAAATCATTTTTTGATCATATCAAAATGTTTTGATAAGGATCAAAAGGTTCATCATCTGTTGATGTTTCTAACTTGAAGGATTTCATCCCCTATAATCGTCACTCTAGATGGTTCATAAAATTTGTAATTGTTTTGTCCCGTTGTGTTGAGCCTTGAGCTCACTGTTGATTTATAATATTTGTAATTTTGTTATGAGACCAAATGATTACCTCTTGGAAATATTGGAGGAAAGGAAAATAACTTAGCAGGTAGGCTGCAGCTACATATGTGTACTCATTCGAGGGAAAAAAAATTAATAAAAAGATTTACAATGATTTGATGGGCGTAAACCCAAGGTTGGTGTGAACCACTTATTTATGTGTCTCTCTTTTGCCGGTATATTCATGTTATTATATTTATGTTAAAGGTTTTGTTTCTTACATTAACACAGTGATGTTGTGCTGGAATCCATTAATAACAGAAATTGACTTGTCTTCCAGGAGACTAATTTCTTGGAAGTAAAGGTAAAGAAAAGAAAGGAAAAAAAAAATTCATCATTAGCTTTGTCGTGGGGCATGATGTCTTCATGGACAAAGTTGAGAGTGTGTCACAGGGCTCTTGTTGGTAGGTTGAAGTAGTGTTCATTGTCGAATGAGGAATGGGTCAACTGGGCGACCACCCATTCGAAACCTATCATCCATTATGTGCCCTCTATTAGCCTCCTTAAAAATAAATGATTGGTATTTGTTTTTATTGAAGAGTCAGATGCTTATAATATTCTCAGGAACTTGTGCCCTATACTAAATGGCTCCTTATTTCTAAATCGGTGGCACTCTGGTTTCGACCCCCTCACTGAAAGGGTGACCATTAGGCACCTTTGGGTTCTCTTTCCTGCTTTACCCTTTCCTCTTTGGAATAAGGATATCCTTGCTGATTTGGCAAACATGATTGGGCGCTTTATAGCTCTTGAAAAAGACTTCCATATAATTTTTGACAAATGGATGGCTAAAGTTTTGGTTGAAATTGATATAACTAAGGGCCTTATTCCTGAAATTGATATTGTCTGTGGAGATTGAGTTTTTACCCAGAGACTTGATTATCTGCACATGCCGTTTAGATGTAATTACTGCCATGAAACTGGACATCTTCGGAATTCTTGTTCTCTCCTTTGCTCAAGACGTCCTATCAAGTGTGGTTTTGATTCTTTGCTTGGAACTGACCCACCTCTTCCTGCTATCACTCTTAATTCTGGTGTACCTCTGGACGATTCTACTGATATCATCTATGCATCTTCTTCACCATCTACCTTTGAAAATATTTCGAAAGCTCAGCTGATGTATATTGAAGATATGGAATTTGTTGCTGGATTTACATATAGGTAAATCTCCTTTTGTTGATGTTGCGCTAGAGCTCAAGTCTATAACTCCTTTGCATTTGATATTCTTTGCGATTTTTTATTTATCATGGATCTTAAACGTGAATGATGGATGTATGCAATTTGATTTTTTTATGGATATGAATTATGAGTGCTGGATGAATGCCTTCTTGACTATTTTCTTAGATCAGATATATATTAGAATCTTCTAGGTGTTGATCAATTTTTGGTGGCATCCCATTATCTAAGTTTGATATTTGTTTGTATTAAAATTATTAGCCTTGATTGATTTTGTGGCAGATTTATTATCCGTGTTCTCATAATTCTTATAAATTTCATGGATGCTAGATCCTTTCTCTACGAGTTGATTTTTGTAAATCCTTTATCTGTGGTTTTGATCTTAGTTTAGATCTGTAGAAAAGATATTCATCTTTTATTTTAATTATGTGTTGTGGATGTGGAGCTGAATAGCCTCCATTTAGATCGCAAAAAAATGTTTGCATGTTTTATTTTATATGCTATGTGGATCTGAAGTAGAATAGTTTTCTCAATGTTACGATCACTTGTTAGACTAAATGTTAAGCGCTTGTTAGTTAAATGATATATGTTTGTTAAGACTATGGTAAATCATTTTCTGATCATATCAAAATGTTTTGATAAGGATCAAAAGGTTCATCATCTGTTGACGTTTCCAACTTGAAGGATTTCATTCCCTATAATCGTCACTCTAGATGGTTCATAAGATTTGTAATTGTTTTGTCTCATTGTGTTGAGCCTTGAGCTCACTGTTGATTTATAATACTTGTAATTCTGTTATGAGATCGAATGATTACCTCCTAGAAATATTGGAGGAAAGGAAAATAACTTAGCAGGTAGGCTACAGCTACATATGTGTACTCATTCGAGGGAAAAAAAATTAATAAAAAGATTTACAATGATTTGATGGACGTAAACCCAAGGTTGGGGTGAACTACTTATTTATGTGTCTCTCTTTTTCCGGTATATTCATGTTATTATATTTATGTTAAAGGTTTTGTTTCTTACATTAACACAGTGATGTTGTGGTGGAATCTAATAATAACAGAAATTGACTTGTTTTCGAGGAGACTAATTTCTTGGAAGTAAAGGTAAAGAAAAGAAAGGAAAAAAAAAATTCATCATTCATCTTACAAACTACATTTAGGTTTATGGGGTAGTTTACAATAAGCAATTTTAGTTACTAACATAAATTTTTGCTACTATTAAAATTTTTTGTGTTTCAGGAAATTTTTCACGGTGCTATTTAGTTTATGAATACTGAGAAAGAAAATAGACCGGGAAGAAATGACCACCCCCTATAACATACCTGAACCCTAAGGTGTAAGTATACGTGACTGTATGTACATATCTCACTTCCTAAAATTGATGGATGCAATCGATAGGGTTAGGAGACTGAAAAGTGGAACACGACAAAAACGATTGGGGAAGAATCCCCTAGGGGGAAAGGTAGAAGATGAGCGAAGCCATGGGAATGTAATTAAGATAACTAGAGACATCATGATTTTGTTGAGGATGGAAGCTGCAATCCTTGCCTTAAGATGTAAAGACGTGTAGTAAAGGCACATTGGTCAGCTCCATACATGCTTAAATTCGTGATCTTCACTTATTAATATAAATAAGTTGATTCCTTGTATTGCAAAACTATGAACCTAAGTACTCATGCTTAAAGAATTCATTGAAAGGATGTAACTAACTAGTGGCATAATTCCTACCTGAAGAATCCAAAGAGTAACCTCTAGGAGTGGAACTGGTTTATACTGTGTATACAAAGAAATTATTGAGAGTGTATGGGAAAGAAAACCTCTAAGAGGGGAAGTCATTTCCACCTTACCATAAGCAATATTTTGAAAAGGAAAAGAACTGTTATCTATATATATATAACACTACTACATCATATTGTAGTGGAAGAGAATTGATTAATTTACATATACATATTGATTATATGATGATCTATTAATCCTATGGTAGGATTCTATTTACACGGAATGGTGTTATTAATTAATGGAAGATATATATATATATATATATATATATAAAGAAAAAGGAGCATGAGAACATTTTTAAATATATATTAAACCAATTATAAGTATGCTTTCATATTTTGGAGCTAAAAAGAATTATCAAGTTAAGTAACTATAGATTTATGTAATTTATGTGAAAAGATTTAAATGGTTTATTTTATTTCTGTCCAAAGATATAAATGGACAAACCATAATGATGATCTCGATTTTCATTTAAATAAGATATCAAATATTTTAGTAGGCGATGAATATTAAAAGAGTCTCTCCTCGATAAAAGGGAGGGGCGTGAGCCTTTTAGGGAAGACTGGCAATCTTGACTTAATGCTAGCTTGTATTGTTGCGTTGATGAAGGAAGGTCAGTATGGCTGCATTGAGGGATGCTCGTTTTGTTGAGCTAATGAAGGCATGTATGACAGGTATTTTATTTGGTCTATGTCCCTATATAAAGAGACCTGTGTTGGCCTAGAAGGGGGCATTTTCCTTACTTTCCTGCAATCCGTTAGTAGGTAGTGCACTAGGCCTTAGGCAAGACGATCTTCCAACATGTCAATGACCGCCTGTTCTCTTTTTATTGATTTCAAGGCCATTGTCAATCATGTTGGCCAACTCTTCAACCTCTGCTTTTAGCTGACCCAATGATACATAACGTCTTGAACCGAATATTAAAAGCAAATGCCATGGTTTGTAGCCATGGGAGAAGTGTTTCTTTGAACTCTATCGTGTTAGGAAGGAAACGATTTTTTTCGTTGTACTCCCAAGAAAATGGGCCATGCAAGCCATTGATTTCAAAAATAAAGAGCTTGCCTACTTCAAACTAGGCGAAACAGTTTTCAAAATGAAATCCGATCTATTTAACTAGCTTTTGATAATGAAACCATTATGCTAGAATAATGGTTTAAATTTTTATAATGATAGCCAGTGATTTTATAAATGTTAAAATCTGGAGAATGGATATACCTTTGATTTGACCAAGAGGTTGAGATCAGGAGTATTTGAGATGCCTGCGATTTGAAAAAAAATGAGGATGAATTAGGTTGTTGGCGTTTTTATATAACCCTTAACTTGTATGATTTTGATGAGGATATGATTGCGATCGGCGTTATTGCTGGCCTTTATAGAATGCTTCTACTAAACGAGTGTTTTATAGTGAATCAGATCAGAAGGGTAAGGTAGTGTCTCTAAATTTATTTGCTATCTGAATCAATTTTTTTCCAAAGGATAGGGTAAGATATCCCTCTATCATGTTTTGGTTTATATGTCGTCTTGTTTACATCATACCTTTCTCTGCTTTGATAAAAAAAAATTAAGTGTTCTCAGCCTAGACTTATGCTGAGATGTATCAGCATTTGATAAAATGTTAGTAAGTGTTTTTTAGGGTTGACTTATGCTGAGATATATCAGCATCTCATAAAATGCTTTAAGGTGTTTTTCAGGCGAGACTTTTGCTGAGATGTATCAGCATTTGATAAAATGTTTTTAAGTGTTATTCATGCTACACTTATGCTGAAAGGTATTAGCATTTAATAAAATGTTTTCAAGTGTTTTCTAGGCTACACTTATGCTGATATGTATCAGCATTTGATAAAATGTTTTTAAGTGTTTTCAGCCTAGACGTATGCTAAGATGTATCAGCATTTGATAAAATGTTTTTAGGTGTTTTTCAGGTGAGACTTATGCTGAGATGTATCAGCATTTGATAAAAACAATTCAAGCGTTATTTAGGCTAGACATATGTTAAGATGTATCTGCATTTGATAAAATGTTTTCAAGTGTTTTTCGAGCTAGACTTATGCTGATATGTATCAGCATTTGATAAAATGTTTTTAAGTGTTTTTGTGCTAGACTTATGCTGAGATGTATCAGCATTTGATAAAATGTTTTTGATGTGTTTTTCAGGCTAGACTTATTTTGAGATGTATCAGCATTTCATAAAATATTTGTAAGTGTTTTGCAAGGGATACTTATGCTTAGATGTATCAGCATTTGATAAAATGTTTTTAGGTATTTTTCAGGCGAGACTTATGCTATCAGACTTAAGATGAGATGTATCAGCATTTGATAAAATGTTTTTAAGTGTAATTCAGGCTACACTTATGCTGAGAGGTATCAGCATTTGATAAAATGTTTCCAAATGTTTTCCAGGCTAGAATTATGCTGATATGTATCAGCATTTGATAAAATGTTTTTAAGTGTTTTCAGCCTAGAATTATGCTGAGATGTATGAACATTTGATAAGTGTTTTTCAGGCTAGACTTATGCTGATATCTATCAGCATTTGATAAAATGTTTTTAGGTGTTTTTCAGGCTGGACTTATGCTGAGATGTATCAGCATTTGACAAAACTTTTTTAAGAGTTATTTAGGCTAGACTTATGTTGAGATATATCAGCATTTGATAAAAAAAATTCAAGTGTTTTTTGGGCTAGACTTATGCTGATATGTATCAGCATTTGATAAAATGTTTTTAAGTGTTTTCAAGCTAGACTTATGCTGAGATGTATCAGCATTTGATAAAAAAAATTTGTGTTTTTCAGGCTAGACTTATGATGAGATGTATGAGCATTTGATAAAATATTTTTAAGTGTTATTTAGGGTATACTTAAGGTGAGATGTATCCGCATTTGATAAAATGTTTTTAAGTGTTTTTCATGCTAGACTTATGCTGATATGTATAAGCGTTTGATAAAATATTTTTAAGTGTTTTCCATGCTAGGTTTATGCTGAGATGTATGAGCATTTGATAAAAAAAATTATGTTTTTATTAGTCGAGAGAGTTATGCTGAGATGCATCAGCTTTTGATAAAATGTTTTTAAGTGTGTACATGAGACACTTATGCTTATATGTATCAGCGTTGGATAAAATGTTTTTAAGTGTTTACAAGAGAGACTTATGAGACATAAGAGTGTTTGATAATATAGTGTTTAATCGACCCTCGGTTGTTGTTTCATTAATATTATTGTTGGAGACATTTACCATCATACACACTCTTTTTGGTCAAATTGGCCTAGTTAAACCACTATCCTAAGTATAATTGACATTAATTGATATGAGTGAAGCATTAATTGCCATCATCCAATCACACCCATGCCTACCTACAGTCAAGGAGGCAAACTTAGCCTTCTCCTACAGTCAAGGAGGCGAACTGGAGCACTCCACGGGTGATCGGAGTGATATTAATGCACCTAATTGCCAACTGGTGGCTACAATTAGTTCAACCTGTCAATTAAAGTATCTCCTCTCATTAAATATATTATTTAATGATTATTTATTATTATTTAATGATTCGGAGTCAACATGGCGCCTCCACCAACTTGTCATGGTCAGTTCAGCTTCAGTTAACCTCATCGGGGTTCATTGAAGTCATGGAGCACTAGCACTTGATGATTGGCTTGTTGTGACATGTGTTTGTTCTCCTTCAGTTGAGATTCAGTCATTTATTGCACTCTCACTTCAGTTAGGGTTTGGTGAGTCAATTAGGGTTTTGGTCAAGTGGTTAACTAAGTGTGAACCTATGGTTGAGAGTGAGTTAAACCAGACTCACTCATTGATTTCGAATTGCCTCCTTAGGTATTTGAATTCCTCATTGATTCAAGATATTGCTTGACATTGGTATTGTAACCATTTATTGTTTATTAAATATACACAGAGGAAACCAATTTCAGTTCTGGTTAGCACCATTTCATGAGTATTTGTTGATTAATCTTTGATGAGATTGATTCTTTGTTCGTAGATTAATGTGCAATATTAATATGGTATCAAACCAGATGGGAGAGAGAACTATCTCTCAAAAACAAGCTTTTTGACATATTTCTCCATGAAAAGTGAGCAATAGCTTAAAATTCCAGCACTGCACCAGAAGCCAAGGCTTACCACTCAATATCCCAAGTAAAGAACATGTTGATCAAGCTTGCTTGATTGACTATGCTGGGTGTGATGAAATCCTAGAAAGCGCAGGCTGTCCGACCTTATTTTTCCCTTTCTGTTTTGAATTTCAGGTTTCTATAGGTGAAGCATTCGCTAGAGCATATCCAAATGGCCTCCTCAGTAGATCTCTTGGCTCCATACAATTTACACTCATGAAAAAATAAAGTGGAGATTCAGTTGTGCTACAAAGGACTCCATATATTCGCCATGGACACTAAAGTTATGCCTGTACCACCATAGAAAAATCAAGATTCTTGAACAAGAAGGATGAAGCCTTCGGTTTCTTGTGCCTCTCTATTTTCGAAAACATTCTCTTCCATCTTATAGATCTAAAGACACCAAAAAAAATATGGGACAAATTGGAATCTCTATACGGAAATCATGATGACTTGAGAATTTACCGACTCGAAAATGAACTCATGTCTCTCCAACCTTCCAATTTCGAGACTCTGAATGATTTCTTTACAAAGTTCAAGCATACTGTTTTACTCTTGAAGCAACGCAAAGTGGAGAAGGAGGATTATCAGATCATCCTTGCCATCTTCTCCAAACTCGAGGCTGATTATTCAGTTTTTGTTTCTACATTCCGTGTGGGGAAGCTCACAACCCCTCGATGGAAGATTCCTACACTCAATGTCTTCATTGAGTCCCTAACTAATGAACATGATAAGCTTTTCCAGATGGGGATCATCCAATATTCCCATGATCAAGCCTTCCATGTCTCAGGGCCAAATATCTAAAGGGTAAAGGAAAGTAGCAGAAAAATAAAAAAACTAAATTTGATGCTCCCAAGCCTAGAGTTGAAAACTAGCAACATGATGAATCTTCTGGCTTAAGGAAGAACAAAGGAAAAGGGGACAATGGGAAAGAAAAAGTTAGGTGTTCTTACTGCACGAAGGGTTTTCACCCTGAACATGCCTGCATGAAGAAAAAGATTGATGAAGCAACCTCTCTCCTTGAGAGGAATCACATCAATCTTCTGGAGAGATTTCAAATGAGAGATCACCAAGATTGGGAACCACAGCATGAGAAAGGTCATGCTCTCATGGCAAACACTTCAATGTCCAAAGAACTATTGATTGACAGTGGAGCTTCGAATCACATGATGGCTAAGAAGGACTCATTTTCATCCTTGGAGACCGACAAATCCATCCCCATCCACATGGGAGATGACTCGACCATCATTTCTGAAGGACAAGGTATTGTAGATCTAGAAAATAGTTTTTTCTCTAATGTTTTGTATGTACCATCTCTAGCAGCAAATCTCCTTAGTGTCTATCAGATGACACATACAAGAATGCCTAAGAGAGTCTCTTTTATTCAAAATGATGTTGAGATAATAGAAATTGCATCCGGGAAACTCATTGCTAAAGGCCTTGCAAACCATCATGCAAAAACCTATGAGTTCTCTCACTTTGTTGTGAATGCAAAACCCACTGCTCTGCAAACTCATGGAAATGAGGTTAGTAGGCTGTGGCATGAGAGGTTTGGCCATATTAATTTCAAATATTTGCAACAATTACAGAAAAATTCCATGGTTGAAGGCCTCCCGGTCATCAAGGCAACCACGGGAGTCTGCAAGGGCTATGTGATTGGAAAACACCCTGATCACAAGTTCGATCGGGGGAAGGAAAACTGAGCTACAAGCATATTGGGGCTGATACATTCTGATATCAATGGTCTGATGCCTGTCACATCTATGAATGAATCAAGGTACCTCCTTACTTTAGTTGATGATTTTTCAAGGTGTACATGGGTTTTCTTTCTCAAAAAGAAATTAGAAGTATGTGAAAAACTTTCTGAATTGAAGGCCTTGATCGGAAATGACTTTGGGCTTAAGATCAAGATATTGAGATCTAATAATGGAGGGGAGTATGTTAGTAATTATTTTCTGTACATATTCTACCAAAGTGTTATTTAGATCCAACATTAAATTCGTTACACTCCCCAGCAGAACGAAGTAGCGAAGAGGAAAAACCGGTCTCTCAAGGAGATGACCAACTGTATGTTGGAGTCAAAGAAGCTTGTTGCAAATTTGTGGGATGAATCCATGAATGCTGTAAAATACATTCATAATAGGGTGCCACACTTATCCATGAAAGGAAATACTCCTTTCGAAGCATACTTCAGACACAATCCGGATGTGTCGAACCTACGGGTGTTTGGGTCCACTGCATGGGCCCGGATTCCGCTTGATAAAAGAAGGGATTTGCAACCGCAAAGAATAGAATGTCTGTTTATTGGGTATTCTAATGAATCTAAAATATTTAAGCTGTTGGATATCAATACCAAACATATCATCATCGAGAGAAGTGTCAAGTTCGATGAGCGTCTTCAGGTGGTGTAACTAGTGAAGGAGAAAACTGTTGAATTTCCTTTCTATTCCACTGAATATTTGGATGATGAAATTGGGGGTGATGACCCTGATTTGGATCCTCTGATTTCTAATATCAATGTGTAGAAATCATCATATACTGAATCAAAACCCGGAGTGCAAAACAATATTCCTACATGGGCCCAACAGACACTCCCCTCCGGAGGAGACAACATTGGAAATTCGGATGATCCAACGAGAACCTGGTCTAATTTCCAAAGAGTAGGTATTGCACTCTCTTGTTCTGATAATTTTCTATCCAAAACTTTTTATTTGATGATTATTTCAGATCCAAAATCCTACTACCATTTTCGGAATGATCCGAGATGGAAAGTTGCCATGGATGAAGAGATGAATTCTCTTCAGGAAAACACTACTTGGGAGCTAGTTTCTTTTCGTCCGGGAAGAAAATTGGTTCAATGCAAGTGGGTGTTTTGGAAAAAGGTTGCTGCTGATGGAAGCACCTAAAAATATAAGAAAAATATGGTACGAAAATGTTTCTCTTATGCCCAAGGAGTGGACGACCATGAGGCCTTTGCATCGGTTGCAAAAATGGACTCCATCTGCCTTGTTTTCGCTATTTTTGCATCCAAGCAGTGGGAGGTGCATCACATGGATGTTAAGTCAGAATTTTTGCATCGAGATATTCATGAGCAGATATACATGAAGCATCTTGAGGGATACATCACTGATCCATATTTGGTTTGCAAGCTAAAGAAGTCACTATATGGGTTAAAACAGGCCCCAAGAGAGTGGTATTCCAAGATGGATGCCTTCCTTGTCTCGCAAAACTTTCAGAGATGTAGATCAAATCCAAATGTGTATTTATAGTAGAATGATGGTCATCTAATTATCTTTGTTTTATATTTTGATGACTTACTGATCACAAGTATCACAATTGCCTCCATTTTAGCCATCAAAACTACTCTCCACAATGCCTTTGAAATGAGTGATTTGTGGCTTCTAAAACAATTTTTGGGGCTCGAAATCATGCAAAATTATGATGGGATTATGGTCACTCATTCCAAATAAATTTCAGACCTGTTATTCAATTTTAACATGGCTGAATGTGGGCCTGCACCATTCCCTTTCTTTTCAGGGATCAGCCCTGAAGAAGGAAAACACACACCTCCCATGGACTGCACTATCTATCGACAACTGATTGGTAGCTTGTTGTAACTGACAGATTCTAGGACTGATATTTTTTATGCCATTAATGCTGAATCAATATACATGCAGCAGCCTCTTGATTTTAATTGGAAGGCAGCCAAGAGGATCCTCCAGTACATTCAGGGAACCAGTACCTACGAAATTCACTATGCTGCAGACTCCGAGCTAGAGCTGGTTGGATACATAGATTCTTATTGGGTGGGTGATTCTATTGATCGAAATTCAACTTTTGGATATGTATTCATGTTCTCTGGTGGTCCTATTTGCTGGTCAAGCAAAAAGAAGGCTACCATAGCACTATCTTCGGCAGAGGCCGAGTATCGAGGAGCGGTGAATACTTGCATCCAAGGAGTTTGGTTGCAAGGAATTCTTTCAGAGTTTGATCTTGGTAGTACTTTTCCCACTGTCCTCTTTTGTGAAAACCAAAGTGCTATTAAGATATCCACAGATCTAGTTACCAGGAAGCAGACCAAGCATGTAGAGATTCACATGCACTACATCAGGGAGCTAGTGCATGATAGGACCATCATTTTGCAATACTGCCTGACTAATGAGCAGATTGTCAACATCTTCACCAAGATCTTTTCAAAAAGGAAGTTCACTTACCTCCGTTCACTGTTGGGGGTGAGTTCATCAAGGTGATCCAAACTACTTTCAGTGTTCAGCTTGAGGGGGGGGTTTCCCATTGGGTTTTCTCTCTTTTCCTCACTTAGTTTGTTTTTAGCATTGTTTCAATTTCAGCATTGTACAAGGTGACCTATGGCCTTAGTTTCCATGGCCCTAGCATTTTGATGCATCTATGTTTTCTAACTCTTCCTAATTATATCTTAAGGGGGGGTTTTGGAGACATTTACCATCATACACACTCTTTTTTGTCAAATTGGCCTATTTAAACCACTATCCTAAGTATAATTAACATTAATTAACATCAGTGGAGCATTAATTGCCATCATCTAGTCACACCCATTCCTACCTACAGTCAAGGAGGCTAACTGGAGCACTCTAGGGGTGATCTAAGTTATATTAATGCACCTGATTGCTAACCGGTGGTTACAATCAGTTCAACCAGTCAGTTAAAGTGCCTCCTCTCATTAAATGTATTACTTAATGATTATTTATTATTATTTAATGATATGGTGTCAACAAGGCACCTCCACCAACTTCTCATGGTCAGTTCAGCTTCAGTTAACCTCATCGGGGTTCATTGAAGTCATGGAGCACTAGCACTTGATGGTTGGCTTGCTATGACATGTGTTTGATCTCCTTCAGTTGAGATTTAGTCATTTATTGCACTCTGACTTTAGTTAGGGTTTGGTGATTCAATTAGGGTTTTGGTCAAGTGGTTAACTGAGTGTGAACGTATGGCTGAGACTCAGTTAAGCTAGACTCACTCATTGATTTCGAACTACCTCCTTAGGTATTCAAATTCCTCATTGATTCAAGCTATTGCTTGACATTGGTATTGTAACCATTCATTGTTTATTAAATATACAGAGAGGAAACCAATTTTGGTTCCGATTAACACCATTTCATGAGTATTTGTTGATTATTCTTTGATGAGATTTATTATTTGTTCCTAGATCCATGTGCAAGATTAATAACTATCGCATTGCATTGAGCTACGAGCTCATTGTGGGTTGATAACATTTGTAATTGTTTATAAGACCGAAAGAGTTTCTCCTAGAAATATTGAAGGTATGGAAAATGAACTGCAACAGATAAGCCACAAATATGTACCCCTTGGTGGGGAGAGTTAATAAAAATATTTGCAATGTTTGGCAAACATAACCCCAAGGTTGGGGTGAACCACATATACTTGTGTCTATCTTCTTGCTTGCATATTTCTTGTGATTGTTATGTTAAAGAATTGGATGTTATTTTTATCATTACTTTAACACTGTGGGATGTTGTGATGGAATCTATCATTAATGAAACTTTCCTTGGACAAGAAAGAAGTTCGCTATTGTTTTTTTTAATACCCAATTTTCTTACAAACTGCATTGACGTTCGATGGGTATGTCACAGATAATATTGGAGGCAAGGTTATAGCACTTGGACCTATATAGGATGGACATAGAGTATTAATAAATGAGTTGTTGAGATAACAAAAACAACAGGATAAACATCAGGGAAGGCTTCGCTCCTACGTGTTGTGCAAAAAGGGTTGGTGCCACTTTGGAGAATGAAATAACGAACACTATAGCCCATTTCTCTCACTCCATCAATATCAAGCATGACGAGATAAGTATGTGAGTATCTTGATATTTCTTTTATTTATTTCTAGAGATGTTTAAGGAATTGCTAAGACTATTGTTTCATCTTTATTGGATTGTTGAAAAGAGTAACCTCTAGAACCTATATTGATACCTTCAACGTAGGCATTAATGACATCATATATTTTTGAAAGATTGTTGGGATTTCCATTATGACAATTTACTAGGTTGCATTGAAAAAGGGCATAGTGAGTATTGTTGAAGACTAGAATTGAAAGGGTTACCTTACTATCAATAAAATAGGACTACTTAACACCTTGTATGATTTCAATATTGCTTTAAGTCTTCTAGACGTATTCTAGGACTCACTATTGGGAAAGATAATGTAAGTTGCTCATGGGAGTATATTTCAAGTTGATTTAGAGGTTCCATCATGTTAGGGAAATATATATATATATATATATATATATATATATATATATATATATGTATGTATGTATGTATGTATGTATGTATGTATGTATGTATGTATAACATACTCTATGCAAATTTTCATAGAGAAAAAAGTAGTAAAATTCCTTGGAGATAACAAGGTATCTATTAAACAGAACTTGATAAGGTGATCAATTATGAAAGGAGTGACTAATTTACCAAGAAATCTTGTAAATATTAGCTAAAAGTTATGTTATGTACAAAAGATTTAAGCATAAATAAATAACTATGTTAGAGACATATTTTGTGAAGATTATGCAAAATATGAATGGTAATGAATAAATGTTAGTAATGTTAAAGTTACAAGTGTAAAAACACTAACATTATATTAATGTGAAACACATATTTGCATTGGAATTTCATGCTAGACTAGGAGCAAATAGTTGCATTGAATCCTATAGTTACAGCGGTACATAGTAGTCGAAGGGTTACGATTAAAAGACCATATTAGAATTCCATATTGCACAATATGTTGAAAAAAACATAAATGATGTTGAGTGTACAACTAATGGTAAGTAAAGACAAATTGTTTTGACTAGGAATTTAGATCATAGGCTATAGGAACTAATGATTCTCAAGAATGGGTCCATGAAGAAACATGAGGAAATAGTTTAGACAAGACCACTGATGTTTCTCCTATATGTACATGCACATCACTAGCATACAACATAGGGTTTTAAATGGATGTACTATAAGCCGAACTATATTTATTCATTATTAATCCATTCTTGCTATCATCAAGGATAGAAGTCTCGAAATGGTTAATTAGGTTATGTAGAACAGTTAATGATCACAGAAGTGAATGTGATTTTCTTCATATGAAGTTGATAACTAATTTGTAAATGTTGTTATGAGTAAATGCCATTAGCCTTACTAAATGGATGTTAAGTGAAGGACCTAAATCTTAAAGTTGTTGTGAAGAGACTCAGGAACATCTAGAATGTTTACCGTTGTTGAATAAAAGGAACCTGATACTGATGAATTAGAAATTGGTAATATAAGATTATCAACTTGGGACAAGGTAATGGGTATTCTCTTAAACCTTGATTAAAGATTTACTAAATTTTTATGCATATTAAATATTCTTATGCATCAAGAGGGATGTTATCTAGGGTTAAATACGTCTCGCACATACTTTGCTTATTGTAACAAGTATGCACATATCAAGAGCTATGAAATACGTGAATCATTATGGTCACAAGTTTTGAATAAAATCATCATTCTTGAATATTGGAATTTTACCACAAAAATTATGGTGATTTATTGCCCCTGAAAAATTACACGTATCGAGACTTAATACTGAGATCCATGATGAGGACCAAGGTATCATGAGAAGTATTTGAAACATAAAAGTGAGTTTTATGAAAACTAAAAAGGTAGGATGTGCACATGGGACCTATTTGTACAGGAGGTACATGTGTTCCCCTCTGCCAGCTAGGCACTAGTATGCATCCTATGGGGACCCCTAGGTGTAAGACATCCAGTTAGACTTATTTTTGCACACATTCATGCTGTACGAGGAAGGTTATGAGAGCGGGGGGGGCTTCGTAAAGAACCTATAAGTATTATGGTGTACGACAAAGGAAGCACTTCAGCTTGGTGAAGCACCCTGAATAGCACAATTAGGAGATATTCCTGGAAAAGGGTATCATCCACGTGTTGGGTAGCTTGGAGCAGTACTAGGGTACTGTTAGCACTTGGAGTGCTTGCATGGATGGAAGACATTCGAAGAGACGAGAAATATGCTTGCAAGGAATAATAATTGAAAGGATATACACACTACAAGCAGATTCGCTCCTATGAGGTAACATGCTTACCTATTGGTAAGTAGAATAGTTGTATGTATTGAAACCATTGTGAAAAATGAAATTTAATATTTGGGTTATACATTGCTGCCAATGTTGATATTGAGAGACATGGAGATCTAGTCTATGCTCCAGGTTGGTGACCAAAAACACACTTGATGTAATATTATTCATAAAAAATTAAGGTACGAAGGACAATACAAGCTCAGAAAATCATTACCCGGAGAATTGTACTAAGGGGTGACACTAAATAAGTAAAAACAATTTTTATGTATTCATCCTCTTACAGACATTAAAATATGTAGGGTTATGACGATATGTTAGAAAGAACTTGCATGTGTTGTGTAAATGTAGGTAATGAAAAGAAAGGAACGATAAAGATATACTACAAGATTATATGATCAAACATGGTCATAGGATAATGATAAACTTTTAAAGGTTTCCAACATTGAGGAAGGTGTCCTTTTTAGGGGAGAAGGATGTAACATCTTTGAAACCTAAGGTGTAAGTATACGTCAGTGTAAGTACATATCTCACTTCCTAAAATTGATGGATACAATCGATAGGGTTAGGAGACTGGAAAATGGGACACGAAAAAAATGATTGGGGACGAATCCCCTAGGGTGAAAGGTAGAAGGTGAGGGAATCCATGGGAATGTGATTAAGATAACTAGTGACATCATGATTTTGTTGAGGAAAGCAGCTACAATCCTTTCCTTAAGATGTAAATACATGTGTAGTAAAGGCACATTGGTGATCTCCATACATGCTTAAATTCGTGATCTTCACTTATTAACATAAATAACGTGATCTCGTGTATTGCAAAACTATGAACCTAAGTACTCAAGCGTAAAGAATTCAATGAAAGGATGTAACTAACCAGTGGCATAAATTCTACCCAAAGAATCCAAAGAGTAACCTCGAGGAGTGGAACTGGTTTATAGTGTGCATGCAAAGAAATTATTGAGAGTGTATGGGAAATTAAACCTCTAAGAGGGGAAGTCACTTCCACCTTACGATAAGAAATATTTTGAAAAGGAGAAGAACTATTATCTATGTATATATATATAGAACACTACTATATCATATTGTAGTAGAAGAGCATTGATTAATAAACACACACACACACACACATATATTGATTATATGATGATCTATTAATCCTATGGTAGGATTCTATTTACACGGAATGGTGTTATTAATTAATCGAAGATATATATATATATATATAAAGTAGCATGAGAACATTTGTAAATATATATTAAACCAATTATAAGTATGCTTTCACATTTTGGAGCTAAAAAGAATTATCAAGTTAAGTAACTATTAATTTATGCGAAAAGATTTGAATGGTTTATTTTATTTAAGTGAAAATATTTAAATGGTTTATTTTATTTCTGTCAAAAGATATAAATGGAAAAACCATTAGGATGATCTGGATTTTCATTTAAATAAGATATCAAATATTTTAGTAGGCAATGAATATTAAAAGAGTCTCTCCTCGATAAAAGGGAGGGGCATGAGCCTTTTAGGGAAGACTGGCAATGTTGAGTTAATGCTAGCTTGTATTGTTGCGTTGATGAAGGAAGGAGAGTATTGTTGCATTGAGGGATGCTCGTTTTGTTGTGCTATTGTGTGGAAATTGAACTGAGGTGTTAGAAAAATTACACTCACAAAAATTTCCAATTACACATGCAAATTACACACAAAGGAGACTAAATATGGAGCAGAACACTAATCTGTTTTGAATAAGTGTACAATATCCAACCTTTTAAATTCATAGGCTACCACAATAAATAATTACATGAGAGATTTGAATGCATTGGGATGCCATTCAAATTGGACAAAAGAAGGCTTACTAAAACTAAGCAACTCCCCACAGGTGCATAAAGGAACTTCCAAATCTGTCTAGGAGCTCACGAATTGGAAAAATTAATTAGGGAGGCTAATAGGTGATGGAAGAAAAAATCATACATGATTTTATTAGGAGAAAAGAGTTGAGGATGATGGGGACAAAAAACAAGTTAAGTTCACCTAGTCAAACTTTCCCAATTGCCTTAAAAGTCAGTAGAAGTAGCAATAAAGCAGAAAAAGTAGATATTCGCTAGGTGTTGTCACATTTCACACACATGGGTCACATGGAAGAAATATTCAAGCCACTTAGTGTGTCCTTGGGGGAAAGTCTCGAGTCAAGGCTATCACCTTGTTCTTGACTTCTCCGTTTAGCCTAAACTCCTAATGAAGCCAAGGGGGGTAGGCCCTATTAAGTTACTAAGGCTAATTACTTAGTGTGGTGATGTTAAACTAAATGACTTACTTAGGAGTTTGAAATTTAACCATAAACGATAAAAATGACAAGATACAAAAATGAGTGCATGAAAGAACAATGCTTAGACACAATATATATATATATATATAGCAAGAAAATAACCAGTGCCTTAGAATGGATTCAAAATAAAATAAATGTACTTGCATGTGCTTGGAGTGAATGTTTTGCGATTGCCTCTTGGTACATTTTAAGCTAATGTGAGGAGTGAGTTGATTAAAATTAGGCGGAGGGGTGGACTCCAGATATACCCGAGAGTACTTGGAGTATGTCCAAAACTAAACCTTCACAACTACCTGCAAGGAATATATGGTCTGAATGGAGTCTCTGGGGCTATTTTTCGTAACACACCCATTAGGGTGTGATAGATATCGGCCCCTCGAGGTCACTTTTCAGAAGTTCCTGCTTCCTTTGGGTATTTTTCCACCGTAATGGTTTGATTTAGGTGTTGGATTTTCACCTGATGGTTTTTCAATTTGGAAGAGTGAGTCCTAATTATTCTAGTCACTCAAATTCTTTTGATACAGCTTGACTGATCAGATGAACCACAGCCAAGTGCAGAGCATACACATCGGAGTCTTGTCAATTTTAGTAAATTTTAAAAAGGGTGTTCTTGTTAAAAAGAAAACCCTCCAAGAACCTCTTTAAATCCAAGTGGATCTCAATAGGGGAATCAAGGAGGGGTTAATTTTATAATATCTGAAGAAATAGATGATGAAAAGAAAAACACAGATACACAATTTCGGTTTTCTAATTAGTCCTACCACGCATCTCTTTCTAGTTTCGAGTCAATCGGGAAGTCGTGGGGTAAGTATTAAGATTAATTTGAAATATCAAATATGGAATATGGAATTGATTATATATCAAATTATAGTACCATACATATTAGAGCTATGCTAGTTTGAAAAGATATGAACAAAAAAAAAAAAATTGACACCGACGCAAATCCCCCCAGGGGGGATGGTGAATAGGCTCGAAAGAGCCTATTCGAAAGGACATTTTATTTTTATTAGAATTAATTTAAAATATCAAAAAATTATAATTGATGCACTTTGGTCCTTGTTATTTGGGATCCAAAGGCTTACAACAAGCTTGTAATAAGCTAGAATTAAAGAAGGTGGTGGGGGAAACTTCCGGGAAGCTCCGATTTGTCCAAGAGTTGGAAATTTGGCAGCGAATCCTTCTCTTTTTTGTTATGCCTAATAAAAACAAGAAAGCTTATTAGACTGAAATATGCCCAAAATCATTCCGAAAGTACCTTTGGGTCAGTTTACTTTTAACCAAAAAATGCTAAGTAAAAACTAGTTAAAAAAAGGTAAAAAAGGAAATAAGGAAAGCAAGCTTTCCTTGGGATCTTGGATTTCCTTTTAGGAAGCCAATATGATGTGCATTGATTGATATATTTATCTTTATAAAAAAAACAGAAATCTAATGCATGCAAGCTACAAATTTTCTTTAAAATTACATGCAAAAAATGACAATTTCCCTAAAGCTAGATCTAGAATGCTTATGAAACCTTTTAAGAGAAATATCTAGACTATGGGATTTGAGAAGATAGATCTATGTTAAATTTAATTTTAATATGATAGATCTAAACAATATCAAAGCTATGAACAAAGTAACCGGGTAAAAGAGTTGGTTTTGAGGGAGGAAGAGGAGGAGAGAAATGATGTTATCCTTGAAGATACACAATGGAGCTTTTAGGTGGAATGTTGAGGGACTATTCCTTTGGAAGGTTTTGGAGAGAGTGAAGAAGAAAACTAGATCAACATCCTCTCCAATCTAGGAACTTGCAGCTCAGCTGAAATTAAAAAACTTGCCGAAAAAAACTTGCGAGATCCAATTAGTACATACACAGAGATTCATAATAACATGCATATAGGATTATAGAACATGTTGAATCTAGATCTCTAAACATGCATCAAAGGATAGAGATAGCCAATAAACTTATTGAAAAGCACCTTTCCTATCAAGAGTATAATAAGCTTATTATCAATCTTAACAACGAATCAACATGAAATTAGCAAATTATGAACAAAGATACATGTTACCTCAGTAAAAAAATGGAAATGATCATCCAAACATACAATGGAACAACACCATCTTGCCTCCAAAGCTTCTCTTTATTTAAAATGAACAATAACAACAATACAATAGTAGCAGCACCTCAATCCCAGTTCTAACTAGCTTGGAAGAGGATGTTGTGCTTGAATATATACAAAAACTAAGAGATCCAGCCCAAGGGGGATACAAATCTCAAGGAGATAGATCAAAACAGCCGATGGAGAGTCAATCAATGCAGATATGAAGCTGAACTAAGACTACTTGTCAACCAGGGGCCTCATTGAGCTGACACATCAACCCATAAACTGACACATTAGTCCATAGAGCATCCAGGAGAGTCCACATGTGTGGAGGAGAGAGAGAGGGCGCAATTCCCCATAAAGACTGCTGAAGATCAACTCTGGATATGATTTGATCACCTCCTTCAGTCAAGGATTTGTTAGATCCAGTCAATCTACTTCAGATCTGACTGATTTCAATCAAATCGTCTAAGAATCCACTGATCTATGATTTTGGATTTGCTCGATTATTCATCAATTTATTAATTAAAATAATCAATAATTGATTTTTTGGGGCTTTCTGACCTGAGTGATGGAAAATCACTCAAAACTAGGAAAAAATGGGTCCATGGTTTTACATGGTGCTCTTACCTTGAAAATGAGCACCTACATGAATGAAACTGATTATTTGGCCCACTTTTATTACAAAATCAATTTTTCCAATTAAACTATTAAAAAAAATCCTAAGTTTTTTATAAAAAACACTGAAAAAACTAAAAAATTAAAAAATTAAAAAAAGCCTAGGGGGACTTAGACATGTTCATATGACTCGACCATGATGTCTAGCATGTTTATAGATTGACACATAGACTCTAATAACCTCAATACGCCAAAATTCCAAGCCAACCACCCCAACTTTGGAGGCATGTAGGGAAAAACTCAGAAATTATCAGTCGTTTATTCAAGAACCAATAATAACCAAGGGAAAAAACACCCTGGGCTGATCGGATTGAAAAATAAAGTCTAAGAGATCGAGTCTTTTACAGACACTATCATGCTAGATCATTTATTACAATTCCCCCATGGGGTGTGAGCATGTGATATAGTACAACAAGCACTTCCCAAAAGTACTTCCAAAGGTCTTCTAAAGTCCGAACAAGTTATCCTTGTCTGGTTCACTAGGCTCACTTGATAAAAAACCACTAAGTACAACTTAGGTGGTAAGATTATGGCTCCGAATATGGGATGTGTGCTCGATCTGGTCTTTTAAGACAAGGAGAGGATACAAGAACACCAGAATCTCTGGTTTATATACCCTGTAAAAACATCTCAAGTTGACAAGAAAAACCTCAGTAGCACAAGTTTTATAAAAAAACAAATGAACCATTAAGCTGATTTATTTAAACAAAATAAATGTAACTAACTAAAGAAGCAAAGTTTTATTATAGCTAAGTATAAAATAAAAATGCAGAAAGTAAATGCTCTCTTTCAAGGAGCTTATTTTACTACTCTAAGCATGATATAAAAAGGGTTAACTATAATCAGAAATCCAATGTAACCACCTAAGCATTTTATTAACATAAAAAAAATTCCTTGTCTTTGGTTACCAGCCAAAGTAAGGATACCTTATTCAAAAATTGCAAACATGTGTCATGATTCAGAATGGGTGACATGAATGGGAGAGATCATAGGCATGAATAATGTCATAAAAATTCTTCCCCAACTTGTATGTGCTCATGCAGGTTGCTTCTATCCATGATTGGATAGGACTGATATACCAATCAGAATGATGAGGCAGACTGACTACATCATCATACTGATCACTGGGGCTTATCAAATGATAACTTGTTGCATAAGCCCCAAGCAGCTCCAAATCATAACGAACCTCTATGTGTGAAAAAAATGGCTAAGACTGATAATCCACTGACTGCATCACATCTGACTTTTCACAATATTGTTTCTCAATTTCTTCATTACTAATACCCTTGTGCAGCTTTGCATGGCATGAATCTAAATTATCACGTGAAAATTCTAAATTATCCTCTTCCATACTAAGGTTTTCCCAGGCATTCGGATCCGTGCTCCCCTCTATGGACGTATCGTAGATTGGACTTCCACAAATTTTTGAATAGACACTCCCATTGTTGGACATATCATGGATGGGATTCTCCATAAGATTTTGACAAGTTGGATTATCTATGAAATTCCAATAGTCATCACTCCCATCCATGTCATATGTGGGGGACTCTTCATCTATGGCATCATACTCCTGCCTATCCATGTCTTCCTTGTATTCATAACAATCTTCTTCAGATAAAATGTTACAAGGCAATAAACTTTCCAAACCTTCATCAACATGAGGAGAACGAGGTCTAGTGTCACCACACATTGTAGTGATCTTATCATAGGCTTATTTAGAGGGTTCTGTTATGATATCATGAAGAGGATCTTCAATATTATCTTCAATCAAGGAAAGTTTTTGGACATATTCAATGGGACAACTTGGGATGTGTTGCTCAGTGGGTTTCTCTAGAGGGATTTCTGGAAAAATATCAACATTGCAACACACTTGAGAATACCTCAAATATTCAATGTTTTCAGCTATGGTGACATGAGGAGAGTCTTCAACAATGTGTTCCATCATGGGATCCTCCTAAAGCTCTTTAATAGGATCATCTTGGATTTTCCCTTCCTCGGAATCTTGTGGTGTATTGGGAGATACCTCATATTCTTTAAGAAGATGCTTAATTGCTTCCTTTCTTAAATAACTACTAGGATTATTTTTTATGGGAGTATCATAAACCTCCTCTTAACTTAAATGTTCGAGAAGTGATTCCAAGTCTTCAATACTTTGTATCATGGAAAAAGGTCCAGCATATGTTTCCGTGTGATACTCTGTCCTAGATAGGTAGAAGGTACAAATCTTTTCAAGGAACTTTTTTAAACCATTCATACTACCCCTACCATCATGCCACTGCTCTAAAAACATCCAAAGGAATCTTGGAAAATAATTTATACATTTATTAGGAAGGCCCTAATAGAACCAACAAGAGTCCTCACTCCAAAAAGTACTAGCAAACATTTCCATCATATTGTCTTCATGAAGAATATTGACGTCAAGAGTCAACTGAAGGAAATATTTGACATGCCATATGGCTGAATCACCATAATCTCCATGAAATGTCAGAACCCAGTTATATGCATCTCCAAAACAATTACAATAGTTATGAAAACCTGGGATGTTTGAGAAATCAATAGGCTGAAACATTACGGTTAACCGGGCACCATATTTATGCTTTAATTCATCCATATCAAAAATTAATAGTATGCATTTGATATAACGATTAAACCTTGTACTAAAAAGGTGGAGCTGTCAAGTGATGAACTTTAAAGGTTTTAACATGTCGTATGGGTTCATCGACACACAACAAAACTTCACAAGTTTATGAGATAACAGGGTTTTATCCCTTCAATGGAGTCGCCATGTGAAAAAGAAAAATAACCATTTATAAATCTTTTCAAAAAATTATTTTTTTCTTTTCTTTGTAAAAATAAAAATTGGAAAAAAGTCAGTGGAGTCGCCAGATGAAAATTAAAGATCTACTCTAAGCATTCATCAAACAAAGCAAAAAAAAAAAAGGTAAGAAAACAAAAGTCGTACTCAGGAATAAAAATATTTATCCCCAACAATGGCGCCAAAAAATGTTGCCTCCTTTCACACACCTAGGTCATGTGGCATAAATCTTCAAGCCACTCGGTGTGTCCTTGGGGGAAACTCTCGAGTCAAGGCTGTCACCTTGTTCTTGACTCCTCCATTTAGGATCAACTCCTAATGAATCCAAGGGGGGTAGGCCCTATTAACTTACTAAGGCTAATTACTTAGTATGGTGATGTTAAATTGAATGAGTTACTTAGGAGTTTAAAATTTAACCATAAACGATCAAAGATGACAAGATACAAAACTGAGCGCACGGAAGCACAATGCTAAGACACAATATATATATATATATATATATATATAACAAGAAAATAACTAGTGCCTTAGAATGGAGTCAAAATAAAATCAATGTACTTGCATGTGCTTGGAGTGAATGTTTTGCAATTGCCTCTTGGTACGTTTTAAGTTAATGTGAGGGGTGAGTTGACTAAAATTAGGCGGAGGGGTGGACTCCAGATATACCTGAGAGTACTTGGAGTATATCCAAAACTAAACCTTCATGGCTACCTACAAGGAATATGTGGGCTGAATGGATTCTCTGGGGCTATTGTTCATAACGTAACCGTTAGGGTGTGATAGAGATTGGTGCCCCGAGGTCACCTTTCAGAAGTTCCCGCTTCCTTTGGGTATTTTGCCAACGTAACGGTTTGATCTAGGTGTTGGATTTTCACTTGATGGTTTGTAAATTTGGGAGAGTGAGTCCTAATTATTCTAGTAACTCAAATGCTTTTGATACAACTTGGCTGAATGGATGAACCCCAGCCAAGTGCAGAGCATACACACCAGAGTCTTGTCAATTTTAGTAAATTTTAAAAAGGGTGTTCTTGTTAAAAGGAAAACCCAACAGGAACCTCTTTCGATCCAAGTGGATCTCAATAGGGTAATCAAGGAGGGGTTCATTTTATAATAGCTAAATAAACAAATGATTAAAAGTAAAACATAGATACACAATTTCGGTTTTCTAATTAGTCCTACCACGCATCTCTTTCCCTTTTCAGGTCAATCGGGAAGTCGTGGGGAAAGTATTAAGATTACTTTGAAATATCAAATATGGAATATGAAATTGATAATATATCAAAGTATACTACCCTGCATATTAGAGCCACGCTAGTTTGAAAAGATATGAACAAAAAGTAAAAAATTGACATTGATGCAAATCCCCCCAGGGGGGATGGTGAATAGGCTTGAAAGAGCCTATTCGAAAGGAACTTTTCTTTTTATTAGAAGAGATTTAAAATATCATAAAATTATAATTGATGCATGTTGTTCCTTTTTATCTGGGATCCAAAGGCTTACAACAATCTTGTAACAAGCTAGAATTAAACAAGGTGGGGGGGGGAACTTCTGGGAAGCTCTGATTTGTCCAAGAGTTGGAAATTTGGTAGAGTATCCTTCTCTTTTTTGTTATGCTTGATAAAAACCAGCAATATTATTAGACTGAAATATGCCCAAAATCACTCTGAAAGTACCTTTGGGTTAGCTTACTTTTAACCAAAAAATGCTAAGTAAAAACTAGTTAAAAAAAGGTAAAAAAGGAACCAAGGAAAGCAAGATTTCCTTGGGATGTTGGATTTCATTTTAGGAAGCCAATATGATGTGCACTGACTGCTATATTTATCTTTATAACAGCAAACAAAAATCTAATGCATGCAAGCTACAAATTTTCTTTAAAATTACATGCAAAAAAGGACGATTTCCCTAAAGCTAGATCTAGAATGCTTATGAAACCTTTTAAGAGAAAGGTATAGACTATGGGATTTGAGAAGATACATTTATGTTAAATTTACTTTTAATATGATAGTTCTAAACAATATCAAAGCTATGAACAAAGTAACTGGGTAAAAGAGTTGATTTTGAGGAAGGAAGAGGAGGAGAGAAATGCTGGTAGCCTTGAAGATCCATAGTGGAGCTTTCAGGTGGAATGTTTAGGGACTATGCTTTGGAAGGTTTTGGAGAGAGTGAAGAATCAAACTAGATCATCATCATCTCCAATATAGGAACCTACAGCTCATCTGAGATCAAAAAACTTGCCGAAAAAAACTTGTGATATCCGATTAGTACATACACAGAGATTCAGAATAACATGCATATAAGCTTATAGAACATGCTAAATCTAGATCTCTAAACATGCATCAAAGGAAAAATATATCCAATAAACTTATTGAAAATCACCTTTCCTATCAAGATTGTAATAAACTTATTATCAATCTTAACAACGAATCCACAGGAAATTAGCAAATTATGAACACAGATTCAGGTTACCTCAGTAAAAAAATGGCAATGATCATCCACACATACAATGGCACAACACCGTCTTGCCTCCAAAGCTTATCTTTATTTCAAATGAATAATAGAAATAGTACAATAGAAACAACACCTCAATCCTAGTTCTAACTAGCTTGGAAGAGGTTGTTGTGCTTGGATATATACAAAAACTAGGAGATCCAGCCCAGTGGGGCACAAATCCCAAGGAGATAGATCAAAACAGCTGATGGAGAGTCAATCAATGCAGATCTGAAGTTGAACTAAGCTTACTTGTCAACCGGGGGTCTGATTGAGCTGACACATGAACCCATAAACTGACACATCAGTCCATAGAGCATCTAGGAGAGTCTACAAATGTGGAGGAGAGAGAGAGGGTGCAATTCCCCATAAAGAACGCTGAAGATCAACTCTCGATCTGATTTGATCACCTCCTTCAGTCAAGGATTTGTCAGATCCAGTTAATCTACTTTAGATACGACTAATTTCATTCAAATCGGCTAAGAATCCACTGATCTATGATTTTGTATTTGCTCCATTATTCAACAATTTATTAATTAAAATAATCAATAATTGATTTTTTGGGGCTTTCTGGCCTGAGTGATGGAAAATCACTCAAAAGTAGGAAAAAATGGGTCCATGGGTTTACATGGTGCTCTTATCTTGAAAATGAGCACCTACATGACTAACACTGATTATTTGGCCACTTTTATTACAAAATCAAATTTTCCAATTAAACTATTAAAAAATAGCCTAAGTTTTGGAAAAATTAAATTTTAATAAAAAACACTGAAAAAACTAAAAAATTGAAAAATTGAAAAAATCCTAGGGGGACTTAGACATGTTCATATGAATCGACAATTATGTCTATCATGTTTATGCATTGACACATAGAGTCTAATAACCTCAATATGCCTAAATGCCAAGCCAACCACTCCAACTTTGGAGGTATGGAATGGAAAACTCAAAAATTATTAGTTGTTTATTCAAGAACCAATAATAACCAAGGGAAAAAACACCCTTGGCTGATTGGATTGGCAAATAAATTCTAAGAGACCGCATATTTTACAGACACTATCATTCTACAACATTTATTACAATTCCTCCATGGGGTGTGAACATGTGATATAGTACAACAAGCACTTCCCAGAAGTACTTCCAAAGGTCTTTTGAAGTCCGAACAAGTTATCCTTGTCTGGTTCACCAGGCTCACTTGATAAAAAACCACGAAGTACAACTTAGGTGGTAACACTAGGAAGGCTAGGAATAAATAAGAAATGATTCCAAGAGGTTTCCCAAGCGCTCTATGACTCAGTTTTAGCAATTTTTACCATCTACGACATGTGGAGGACAACTTGCATAGAGTGGAATATGGAAACTAAGAAAATAAGACAAAAATGGAGATAATTAATTTCTAAGGTAGATAAATATGGGTTGATTATTCTAACACCCCCCTTAAGCCTGACTTATGAGTAAAATATAAAAAAATAATAGGGCCTAGCAACAAGGCTTAGTCACCCTTTACATACTACATGTCCATTTAATCAAGGAAAGAGGAAAAAACCCAGTGGAAAAAATCCTCCCTTAAGCATGGACAGTTAAACAAAATTTGAAAATATTGTCATCAATCATGCTTCATAGCATGATCAGCAATCCCCAACAATGATTTAAGATTTCTGAAAGTATTCTCACAAAAAGATTTGGTGAAGATGTCTGCTACTTGTTCTGAAGATGAACAGAAGAGTAGGTGAATGGTGCCATCATGCACAAGCTATCTGATGTAGTGCATATGGATCTCAATGTGTTTTGTTCTCCTTCTATGAATTGAATCATTGCAGATTCGAATGGTACTCTAATTATCACAATAGACAGTAGTTGAGTATTTTGATTCGAAACCACACTCACCAAGTAACCCCTGCAACCATAAACATTGAGTTGTTGCATTTACAAATCCTCTGTACTCTGCTTCTCTAGATCAGAGTGCAATGGCACTCTATTTCTTGCTTGTCCAGGTGATTGGTCCTTTAGCAAGCATGAACACATATCCTGATGTTGAATTTCGATCTGTGTTGTCACCTTCCCAATCACTATCAGTAAACCCAATCAAATCAAGATTATATTTAGCTTTGTAGAACATCCCATGAGTCCTTGTTCCCTGAACAAAGTTAAGGATCCTTTTGGATGCTCTCCAATGGATCTCATGAGGATTATCCATGTATCTTGAAGCCACACTTACTGCATAAGAAATATTAGGTCAAGTATGTGTAAGGTACAACAAACACCCATTCAGTTGCCTATACAGTGTATTATTTACCATAGGTGAAGAATCTGCTTCTTCAAGCTTAAATCTTGAAAGGAAGGGAGTCTTGCTTGGATTGCAATCTTTCATGTTGAACTTGTTCAGAAAATCCAAAGCATACTTGGACTGAATTGGCTCAATAACAACAAATCAGTCATAGAAAATGCATGGTTCATTGCATCCTTCAAGGAGGCAATTTCATCCTTTCAGCTTCCTGTAATGAAACGGTCATCTACATACAAGACAATATTCATCAAAGAACCATGAATCATTTTCAAATAAACCTTAGGATTAGACTTGCATCGAACAAAATTCAATGATAGTAGAAAGCCATCAATATTGGCATACCAAGCTCTGGGGGATTGCTTAAGCCCATACAATGACTTCTTTATCCTACACACGAGATATGGATTAGTAACAAACCATTGATGCTACTGCATGTAAATATATTTATTAAGGTCTCCATTCAGGAAAGCACACTTCACATCCATGTGATGTACCTCCCACTGCTTCGAAGCTGCAATGGCTAAGGCTAGCCTGATGGAGTCCATCTTTTCCATTGGTGCAAAAGTATCATTGTAGTCTATGCCATGTACTTGTGAGTATCCCTTGGCTATCAATCTTTCCTTATATTTCAAAGGTGAACCATCAGCAGCAAACTTGGTTTTGAAAACTCAGTTACATTGAACTAGCTTCCTCCCTGGGGGAAGATCAACGAGCTCCCAAGTCTTGTTCTTCTGGAATGAGCTAAATTATTCTTTCATGGTTGTTTGACATCTTGGATCATGTGCTGCATCTTCATATGTCTATGGTTCTGATTCAACCATCAAATAGAATTTCCCTACAAACGAGGGGTCTTTCATACACAGGCCACTCTCAAACTGAGATCTAGTCCTCCTAGAATCACTAGGATTTCCAGCTAGTTCGCCAGCTACATGAATGGCCTTTTCTTCCCATTTTGGTCTTGTAGGAATGCTAGGATCTGAAATTAAATCATCAATATCAAACATATCAGAATCAACAAACTCATTTATCTCTTCACTTACATTCAGTGGTTCTAGTGGTGAAGAAGACTCTCCAACTTCAACTGTTGCTAAAGGTTCTTATTAGAACTGAACACTCCTTTCAATGAAGGATTTGGTTGTGCTCAAATTGATCAGCTTGTATCCTTCTGAATCTTCATGGTACCCAAAAAATAGACACTCTTGGATTTGGTGCTGCAAATCATTCCTCTTTTATGTTGGAATTCTAGCCCAAGCCCTTCAACCAAAAATATTGAAATGGGTCACATATGGCTTGTGCCCACTCCATGCTTCAAAAGGAGTCATACCATCAAGTTCTTTATGAGGCACCCTATTCTTGATATATGCTGCACATTTTATAGCTTCGGCCAAAAACTTTGGTGGAAAATTTTTAGCCTCCATCATGCAGGTTGCCATCTCTTTCAGTGATATATTCTTCCTCTCACCAACACCATTTTACTGTGGTGAGTAAGGGATATAATGCTGCATATGAATACCTACATTTGTACAATATTGAATGAACTCAGACTTGACATACTCACCACCATTTTTAGATTTGAGGACCTTGAGTTTCCTCCCAGACTGGTTTTCAACCAAATCCTTAAAGACTTTGAAGAGGCCAAAAACTTCAGATTTGTGTTTCAGGAAGTAAACCCAGTAGAACCTGGAAAAGTCATCTATGAATGTCAATGCATATTTGGCCTGACTCATTGACATATGAGAAAATGGGCCAGAAACATCACTTTGGATCAACTTAAGAGGTGCAGAGGTTCTCTCATGACTAGATTTCTCAAATCTATGCTCTTGGTGTTTTCCTAAGATGCAACCTTGATAGACTCCTTTGGAAAAATTAATCTTCGGTAACCCTATGACCATTTCTATGGGTTCTTCCTGGAACCTTGGGGATCCTCTGGAGACTTGTTCTTGTCTCTCTTTTGCTCAGGTGGCTTCTTATCTTTCTTCTTGCCTTTTGAATCCACCCTTGAATCTCGAGCAACCAGACCTTGGTCTTTGGAAGGTTTGATGGTGCCCATCATCACTAGTTTATCTTGTTCTTGTGTGAGAGATTCCATGAACTCTGCAAGTTTAGGCATCTTCTAGGCTTGAGCTGTCAACTTAGTGGCATGGAAGGTAGAAACAAACAATGAATATTCACGGCCAACCTTTGAGAGTATGGAAAAAACTAGTTGCTCCTCCTTCTTTTTGATTCCACACTATTTTAGCTGCAAAACAAGGGCTTTAAACTTGGAAAAATAGAGTTGCAGGGATTCAAAGCTACTGGGACTCAAAGATATCAATTCATTCTTGATTTGATTTCCTCTCATCTCATCTATTTTAACAAAAATCTCAACAATATTCTCCCATACTTCATTTGGTGATTTCAATCCATCAAGATGGAAAAGGAGGTCTCTAGATATGCTCAAACACACGAGACCATAGGCCTCATCCCTCCTGTTGTGCCATTTAATTTTCTCTACATCTATATTGGGCTGTAATTTTGTTGCCATAGTAACTCTGTAGAGTTATTTCGCTCTCAACAGTATCTCCCTATTTTCTTTCCATTCAAAGAAATTAAATGGAGTCAAGATGATCTTTTGAGATTGATCCATAGCTCAGAAATTGTCCCTTCACTTAGCAGAATGCTCCAAGTCAATGATGTCAAACCTGCAATAACAATATGGAAGGGGAGAAATCGATCTACAAAGGCTCTGATACCATGTGGAAATTGAACCCAAGTGTTAGAACAATTACATTAACAAAAATTGCCAATTACACATGGAAATGAAACACAAAGGAGACTGAATATGGAGCAAAACACTAATATGTATTGAATAAGAGTAAAATATCCAACCTTGTGAATTCATAGGATACCACAATAAATAATTACATGAGATATTTGAATGCATTGGGATTCCATTTGAATTGGTCAAAAGCATGCTTACTAAAACTAAGCAAATCCCCCATAGGTGCATAAAGCAACTTCCAAATCTGTCTAGGAGCTCACGAATTGGAAAAATAAATTATGGAGGGTATTAGGTGATGGAAGGACAACTCATACATTCTTTTATTATGAGAAAAGAGTGGGGGATGATGGGGACAAAAAACAATTTAACTTCACCTAGTCAAACTTTCCCAATTGCCTTAAAACTTGGTAAAAGCAGCAATAAAGCAGAAAAAGAAGATATGCGCTAGAAAGGCCAGGAATAAAGCAAAAATGATTCCAATAGGTTTCCCAAGTGCTCCATGACTTATTTTTAGCATGTTTGACCATCTAGGACATGTGGAGGACAACTTGCATAGAGTGGATTATGGAAACTAGGCAAATAACACAAAAATGGAGATAATGTCTAAGGTAGCTAACTATGGGTTGATTATTATAACATAATGAAGGCATGTTTTGTAGGTATTTTATTTAGTCTATGTCCCTATATAAAGGGACCTATGTTGTCCTAGAATGGGGGACATTTTTTTTTGTAATGCTTTTGGGTATGTCACAACTAAAATGTTGAATTCCTTTTGCCCTCATTTTGTTGGGGCATTTTCCTTGCTTGCCTACAATCCGTTAGTAGGTAGTGCACTAGGCCTTAGGAAAGGTGATCTTCCAACATGCCAATGACCACCTGTTCTCTTTTTATTGATTTCAAGGCCATTGACAATCGTGTTGGCCAACACTTCAAGCTCGGCTTTTCGCTGACCCAATGATACAAAACACCTTGAACCAAATATTAAAAGCAAATGCCATGGTTTGTAGCCATGGGAGAAGTGTTTCTTTCAATTATGTCATGTCAGGAAGGAAATGATTACTTTTCATTGTACTCCCAAGCAAAAGGTGCCATTCAAGCCATTGATTTCAAAAATAAAGAGCTTGCCGACTTCAAACCAGGACAAACAGTTTTCAAAATGAAATCCAATTTATTTAACTAGCTTTTGATAATGAAACCATTATGGTAGAATAATGGTTTAAATTTTGATAATGATAGCCAATGATTTTCCAAATGTTGAAATCTGGAGAATGGATATGCCTATGATTTGACCAAGAGTTTGAGATCGGGAGTATTTGGGATGCCTCTGGTTTGAAAAAAAATGACGATGAATTCGGTTGGTGCATTTTTTATATATATAACCCTGAACTTGTATGGTTTTAATCAATATTTGACTATGATCGGTGTTATTGCTGGCTTTTATAGAACGGTTCTACTAAACGAGTGTCTTATAGTGAATCAGATTAGAAGGGTAAGGTATTTTCTTTGAATTTATTTGCTATCTAGATCAATTTTTTTTTCAAAGGATAGGGTAAGATCTCCCTCTATCATGTTTTGGTTTCTACGTCGTTTTGTTTAGATCAGACCTTTCTCTGCTTTGATAAGAATAATTTAAGCGTTTTCAGCCTAGAACTATGCTGAGATGTATCAGCATTTAATAAAATGTTTTCAAGTGTTTTTCAGGCTTGACTTATGATGAAATGTATCAGCATTCGATAACATATTTTTACCTGTTTTTCAGGTGAGACTTATGCTCAGATGTATCAGCATTTGATAGAATGTTTTTAAATGTTATTTAGGCTAGACTTATGCCGAGAGGTATCAACATTTGATAAAATGTTTCAAGTGTTTTTTAGGCTAGACTTATGCGGAAATGTATCGGCATTTGATAAAATATTTTTAAGTGTTTGTAGCCTAGAATTATGCTGAGATGTATCATTATTTGATAAAAAAAATTAAGTTTTTTTCAGGCTAGACTTATGCTGAGATGTATTAGCATTTGATAAAATGTTTTTAGGTGTTTTTAAGGCGAGGCTTATGCTGAAATGTATTAGAATTTGATAAAATGTTTTTAAGTATTATTTAGGCTAGACTTATGTTCAGATGTATCAACATTTGATAAAATGTTTTCAAGTGTTTTTCATGCTAGACTTATGTTTATATGTATCAGCATTTGATAAAATGTTTTGAAGTGTTTTCGGGCTAGACTTTTGCTCAGATATATCAACATTTGATAAAATGTTTTTATGTGTTTTTCAGGCTAGAATTATGCTGAGATGTATCAACATTTAATAAAATGTTTTTAAGTGTTTTTCAGGCGAGACTTATGCTGAGATGTATCGTCATGTGATAAAATGTTTTTAGGTGTTTTTCAAGCCAGACTTGTGATGAGATGTATCAGCATTTCATAAAAAAAAATTAAGTGTTATTCAGGCTACACTTATGCTCAGAGGTAGAAGCATTTTATAAAATGTTTTCAAATGTTTTTCATGCTAGACCTATGCTGATATGTATCAGCATTTGATAAAATGTTTTTAAGTGTTTTCAGCCTAGACTTATGCTGAGATGTATCAGCATTTGATAAAATGCTTTTAAGTGTTTTTCAGGCTAGACTTATGCTGAGATGTAGCAGCATTTGATAAATTATTTTTAGGTGTTTTTCAGGCGAGACTTATGTTGAGATGTATCAACATTTGATAAAATGTTTTTAGGTGTTTTCCAGGCCAAACTTATGCTGAGATGTATCATCATTTGATAAAATGTTTGTAAGTGTTATTTAGGCTAGACTTATGTTGAGATGTATCAGCCTTTGATAAAATGTTTTCAAGTGTTTTTCGGGCTAGACATATGCTGATATGTATCAGCATTTGATAAAATGTTTTAAGCGTTTTCAGGCTAGACTTATGCTGAGATGTATCAGCATTTGATAAAATGTTTTTATGTGTTTTTTAGGCTAGACTTATGCTAAGATGTATCAGTATTTGATAAAATGTTTTTAATTGTTATTCAGGATAGACTTATGGTGAGATGTATCCGCATTTGATTAAATGTTTTTAAGTGTTTTTCAGGCTAGACTTATGTTGATATGTATCAGCATTCGAGAATATGTTTTTAAGTGTTTTTCATGCTATACTTATGCTGATATGTATCAGCATTTGCTAAAATGTTTTTAAGTGTCTACAGGCAAGACTTATGCAGAAATGTATCAGCATTTGATAAAAAAAAATTATGTGTTTTTCAGTTGAGACTTATGCTGAGATGTACAAGTGTTTGATAAAATGTTTTTAAGTGTGTACAAGAGAGACTTATGCTTAGATGTATCAGCATAGGATAAAATGTTTTTAAGTGTTTACAAGAGAGACTTATGCTGAGACATATGAGTGTTTGATAGTATGGTGTTTAATTGACCCTGGGTTGTTGTTTCGTCAATACTATCTCATTGCATTGAGTTGTGAGCTCATCGTGGGTTGATAATATTTTTAATTGTTTATAAGACTGAAAGACTTCCTCCTAGAAATATTGAAGGTAAGGAAGATGAACTGCAATAGATAAGCCACAAATCTGTACCCCTTGGAAGGGAGATTTAATAAAAATATTTGCAATGTTTGGTAAATGTAACCCCAAGGTTGGGGTGAACCACATATACCTGTGTCTATCTTCTTGCTCGCATATTTGTTGTGAATGTTATGTTAAAGAATTAGATATTATTTTTATCATTACTTTAACAATGAGGGATGTTGTGATGGAATCTATCATTAATGAAACTTTCCTTGAACAAGAAAGAAGTTCGCGATTTTTTTTGTTGTTGCTTTTTACCCCATTTTCTTACAAACTGGATTAAGGTTCGAGGAGTATGTCACAGATGGTATCAGAGGCAAGGTTATAGCACTTGGACCTATATGGGCTGAACATAGAGTATTAATAAATAAGTTGTTGAGATAACCAAAACAATAGGATCAACATTAGAGAAGGATTCGCTCCTATGTTTTCTGCAAAAAGGATTGGTACCACTTTGGAGAATGAAATAATGAATGCTATAGCCCATTGCTCTCACTCTATCAATATCAAGTACGACGAGATAAGTACGTGAGTATCTTCATATTTCTTTTATTTACTTCTAGAGATGTTTTAGGAATCACTAAGACAATTGTTTCATATTTATTGGATTGTTGAAAAGAGTAACCTCTATAACCTATATTCATACCTTCAAACTAGCCATTAATGACATCATATATTTTTGAAAGATTCTTGGGATTTCCATTTTGACAATTGTACTAGGTTGCATTGAAAAGGGCATAGTGAGTATTGTTCAAGACTAGCAATGAAAGGGTTACCTTACTATCAATAAAATAGGACTACTTAACACCTTGTAAGATTTCAATATTGATTTAAGTCTTCTAGACATATTCTAGGACTCACTATTGGGAAAGATAAATGTAAGTTGCTCATGGGAGTTTATTTCAAGTTGATTTAGAGGTTCCATTATGTTATGGAAAAAATATATATATCTACAACATACCTTATGCAAATTTTCTTAGAGAAAAAAGTAGTAAAATTCCCTGGAGATAACAAGGTATCTTAAACAGAACTTGATAAGGTGATCAATCAAGAAAGGAGTAACTATTTTACCAAGAAATCTTGTAAATATTAGCTAAAAGTTATGTTTTGTAGAAAATATTTAAGCATAAAAGAGTAACTATGTTAGAGACATATTTTGTTAAGATTCTGCAAAATATGAATGGTAAGGAATAACTGTTAGTAATGTTAAAGTTACAAGTCTAAAAACACTAACATTATATTAATGTGAAACACATGTTTCCATTGGAATTTCATGCTAGACTAGGAGCAAATAATTGCATTGAATCCTATAGTTACAACGGTACAGAGCAGTCGAAGGGTTATGATTAAAAGACCATATTAGAATTGCATATTGTGCAATATATTGGAAAAAACATAAATGATGTTGAGCGTATGACTAATGGTAAGTAAAGAGAAATTGTTTTGATTAGGAATTAAGATCATAGGCTGAAGGAACTAATGATTCTCAAGAATGGGTCCATGAAGAAACGTAAGGAAATAGTTTAGAGAAGACCACTGATGTTTCTCCTATATGTACATACACATCACTAGCATACAACCTTGGGTCTTAAATGGATGTACTATAAGACGAACTATATTTTTCATTATTAAGCCATTATTGCTATCATCAAGGTTAAAAGTCTCGAAATGGTTAATTTGGTTATGCATAACAGCTAATGATCAGATAAGTGAATGTGATTTTCTTAATGTGAAGTTGCTACCTAATTTGTAAATGTTGTTATGAGTAAATGCCATTAGCCTTACTAGATGGATGGTAAGTGAAGGACGTGAATCTTAAAGTTGTTGTGAAGAGACTCAGGAACATCTAGAATGTTTACCGTTGTTGAATAAAAGGAACCTGATACTGGTGAATTAGAAATTGGTAAGATAAGATGATCAACTTGGGACAAGGTAATGAGTATGCTCTTAAACCTTGACTAAAGATTTACTAAATTTTTATGCATATTAAATATTCTTGTTCATCAAGAGGGATGTTATCGAGGGTTAACTACGTTTAGCACATACTTTACTTATTGTCACAAGTATGCACATATCCAGAGCTATGAAATATGGGAATCATTATGGTCACAAGTTTTGAAGAAAATCATCATTCTTGAATATTGGAATTTTACCACGAAAATTATTGTGATCCATTGCCTCAAAAAAATTACAGGTATCGAGACTTAATACTGAGATCCATGATGAGGACCAGGGTATCATGAGAAATAGTTGAAACATAAAAGTGAGTTTTATGAAAACTAAAAAGGTAGAATTTCCATGTGGTACATGTTTGTACAGGAGGTACATGTGTTCCCCTCGGTCAGCTAGGCACCAGTATGCATCCTATGGGGACGCCTAGGTGTNCGAGAGTGTGGCGGGGGGATTCATAAAGAACCTCTAGGTATTATGGTGTATGAGAAAGGAAGCGCTTGATCTTGGTGAAGCACACTGAATAGCACAGTTTGGAGATACACCTGGAAAAGGGTATCATCCTTGTGTTGGGTAGCTTGGAGTAGTACTCGGGTACTATTAGCACTTGGAGTGCTTGCATGGATGGACGACATCTGAAGAGACGAGAAATATTCTTGCAAGGAATAATACTTAGAAGGATATACACACTACAAGCAGATTCGCTCCTATGAGGTAACATGCTTACCTATTGGTAAGTAGAATAGTTGTATGTATTGAAACCATTGTGAATTATGAAATTTAATATTTGTGTTATACATTTCTGCCAATGTTGATATTGAGAGACATGGAGATCTATGTTATGCTCCAGGTTGGTGACCAAAAACACACTTGACGTAATCTTATTCATAAAAAATTAAGGTACGAAGGACAAGCCAAGCTCAGAAAATCATTACCTGGAGAATTGTAATAAGGGGTGACACTAAAAAAGTCAAGTAAAAATAATTTTTACGTATTTGTCCTCTTATGGACATTAAAATATGTAGGGTTATGACGATATGTTAGAAAGACCTTGCATGTGTTGTGTAAATGCAAGTTATGAAAAGAAAGGAATGATAAAGATATACAACAAGAATATATGATCAAACATGGTCAGAGGATAATGATAAACTTTTAAAGGTTTCCAACACCGAGGACGGTGTCCTTTTTATGGGGGAAGGATGTAACATCCCTGAAACCTAAGGTGTAAGTATACATCATTGTAAGTACATATCTCACTTCCTAAAATTGATGCATGCAATCGATAGGGTTAGGAGACTGAAAAGTGGGACATGACAAAAATGATTGGGGACAAATCCCCTAGGGGGAAAGGTAGAAGGTGAGGGAAGCCATGGGAATGTAATTAAAATAACTAGTGACATCATGATTTTGTTGAGGATGGAAGCTACAATCCTCTTCTTAAGATGTAAATACATGTGTAGAAAGGCACATTGGTTAGCTCCATACATGCCTAAATTCATGATATTCACTTATTTACATAAATAAGTGGATTCCTTGTATTGCAAAACTATGAACCTAAGTATTCAAGCGTAAAGAATTCATCGAAAATATGTCATTAACCAGTGGCATAAATCCTACTCGAAGAATCGAAGGAGTAACCTCAAGGAGTGGAATTGGTTTATACTGTGTATGCAAAGAAATTATTGAGAGTGTATGGGAAAGAAAACCTCTAAGAGGGGAAGTCACTTCCACCTTACGATAAGAAATATTTTGAAAAGGAGAAGAACTATTATCTATGTATATATATATAGAACACTACTATATCATATTGTAGTAGAAGAGCATTGATTAATAAACACACACACACACACACATATATTGATTATATGATGATCTATTAATCCTATGGTAGGACTCTATTTGCACGGAATGGTGTTATTAATTAATCGAAGATATATATATATAAATAAAAAGGAGCATGAGAACATTTGTAAATATATATTAAACCAATTATAAGTATGCTTTCACATTTTGGACCTAAAATGAATTATCAAGTTAAGTAACTATAGATTTATGGAAAAAGATTTGAATGGTTTATTTTATTTATGTGAAAAGATTTAAATGGATTATTTTATTTTTGTCGAAAGATATAAATGGAAAAACCGTTAGGATGATCTGGATTTTCATTTAAATAAGATATCAAATATTTTAGTAGGCGATGAATATTAAAAGAGTCTCTCCTGGATAAAAGGGAGGGGCCTGAGCCTTTTAAGGAAGACTAGCAATGTTAAGTTAATGCTAGCTTGTATTGCTATGTTGATGAAGGAACGTGAGTATGGATGCATTGAGGGATGCTCATTTTGTTGTGCTAATGTGTGGAAATTGAACCTAAGCGTTAGAAAAATTACACACCAAAATTGCCAATTACACTTGCAAATTACACACAAAGGAGACTGAATATGGAGCAGAACACTAATCTGTATTGAATAAGTGTACAATAGACAACCTTGTGATGTCATACACTGCCACAAAAAATAATTACATGAGAGATTTAAATTCATTGGGATGCCATTCGAATTGGTCAAAATCAGGCTTACTAAAACTAATCAAATCCCCCATAGGTGCATAAAGTAACTTCCAAATATGTCTAGGAGCTCACGAATTGGAAAAATCAATTGGGAAGGCTAATAGGTGATGCAAGGACAAGTCATACATGATTTTATTAGGATAAAAGAGTGGAGGATTATGGGGACAAAAAACATGTTAACTTCACCCAGTCAAACTTTCCCAATTTCCTTAAAACTCAGTAAAAGCAACAATAAAGTAGAAAAAGTAGGTATGTGCTAGGAAGGCCAAGAATAAAGCAGAAATAATTCCAAGAGGTTTCCCAAGTGCTCCATGACTCAGTTTTAGAAAGTTTTACCATCTAGGACATGTGGAGGACAACTTGTGTAGATTGGAATATGGAAACTAGGCAAATAAGACAAAAAAAGAGATAATTAATGTCTAAGGTAGCTAACTATGGGTTGATTATTCTAACACCCCCCCTTAAGCATGACTTTTGAGTAAAATATTAGAGAATAATAGGGCCTAGAAACAATTAATAGTCACCCTTTACATACTGCATGTCCATTTAACCAAGGAAAGAGGAAAAAACCCAGTGGGAAAAATCCTCTTTTGGACAATAAAACAAAATTTGAAAATCTTGTCATTAATCATGCTTCACAACATGATCAGCAATCCCCAGTAGTGATTTGAGATTGCTGAAATTCTTCCCACAAAAAACTTTGGTGAAGATGTCTGCTACTTGTTCTGAAGATGAACAGAAGAGTAGGTGAATGGTGCCATCATGTACAAGCTGTTTGATCTAGTGCATATGGATCTCAATGTGTTTGGTTCTCTGACTTTGAACTGGATCATTGAATATTCGAATGGTACTTTGATTATCACAATAGATAGTAGTTGAGTATTCTGATTCGATGCCACACTCACCAAGTAACCTCTGCAACCATAAACATTAAGTTGTTGCATTTACAACTCCTTTGTACTCTGCTTCTATAGATGAGAGTGCAATGGCACTCTGTTTCTTGCTTGACCAGTTGATTGGTCCTTCAGTAAGCATGAACATATATCCTGATGTTGACTTTCTATCTTTGTTGTCACATGCCCAATCACTTTCATTAAACCCAATCAAATCAAGATCAGATTTAGCTTTGTAGAAGATCCCATGATTCCTTGTTCCCTGAACAAAGTTAAGTATCATTTTGGCTGCTCTCCAATGAATCTCATGAGGCGGATCCATGTATCTTGAAGCCACACTTACTGCATAATAAATATTATGTTGATTATGTGTAAGGTACAGCAAAAACCCAATCAATTTTCCTATACAGTGCATTATTTAACATAGGTGAAGAGTCTGCTTCTTCAAGCTTAACTCCTAAAAGGAAGGGAGTCTTTCTTGGCTTGCAATATTTCATGTTGAACTTGTTCAGCAAATCCAAAGCATACTTGGAATGATGTACTTTTATTCCATGTTTGGTTTGAGCAATCTCAAGACCCAAGAATTGGCTCAATAACCCCAAATCAGTCATAGAAAATGCATGGTTCATTGCATCCTTCAAGGAGGCAATTTCATCCTTTGAGCTTCCTGTAATGAGAAGGTCATATACATATAATACAATAATCATCAAAGAACCATGAATCATCTTAAAATAAACATTAGGATCAGACTTGCATTGAACAAAATTCAATGATAGCAGAAATCCATCAATCTTGGCATACCAAGCCATGGGGGCTTGCTTAAGCCCATACAATGATTTATTTAGCTTGAACACAAGAGATGGATTAGTAACAAAAACATGAGGCTGATAAATGTAAATATATTTAGTAATATCTCCATTGAGGAAAGCACACTTCACATCCATGTGATGTACCTCCCACTGCTTTGAAGCTATAATGGCTAAGTCTAGCTTGATGGAGTCCATCTTTGCCACTGGTGCAAAGGTGCCAATATTGGCTTATATTTCAAAGGTGAACCATCAGCATCAAACTTGGTTTTGAAAACCCACTTACATTGAACTAGCTTCCTCCCTGGGGGAAGAACAACCAACTCCCAAGTTTTGTTCTTCTGGAGTGAGCTGAATTCTTCTTTCATGGTTGTTTGCCATCTTGGATCATGTGCTACATATTCATATGTCTGTGGGTTTAATTCAACCATTACAAATCATTTCTTTGAAAACAAGGGGTCTTTCATACACAGGGCACTCTCAAACTGAGATCTAGTCGTCCTAGAATCACCAGGATTTCCAGCTAGTGCCCCAGCTACATGAAAGGTCTTTGCTGCCCATTTTGGTCTTGTAGGACTGTTAGGATCTGCAATTAAATTATTAATATCAGACATATCAGAATCAACGAACTCATTTATCTCTTCACTTACATTCAATTGTTCTGGTGGTGAAGAAGACTCTCCCACTTCAACTGCTGCTAAAGGCTCTTCTTGGAACTAAACACTCCTTTCAATGAAGGCTGTGTTTGTGCTCAAATTGATCAGCTTGTACCCTTTTGAATATCCAGGGTACCCAACAAATAGACACTCTCGACTTTGGGACTGCAAAGCCTTCCTTCTTTTTGTTGGAATTCTAGCCCAAGCCCTTCAACCAAAAATCCTGAAATGGGTCGCATATGGCTTATGCCCACTCCATGCTTCAAAAAGAGTCATACCATCAAGCTGATTATGAGGCACACTATTCTGGATATAGGCTACATAGTTTATATCTTTGGCACAAAACTTTGGTGGAAAAGTATTAGCCTCCATCATTCAGGTTGCCATCTCTTTCAGTGATCTGTTATTCCTCTCAACAACACCATTTTGCTGTGGTGTGTAAGGGATAGAATGTTGCATCTGAATACCTACATCTACACAATATTGAATGAACTCAGACTTGACATACTCACCACCATTGTCAAATCTGAGGACCTTGAGTTTCCTCCCAGACTCGTTTTCAAGCAAATCCTTAAAGACTTTGAAGAGGCCAAAAAAATTATACTTGTGTTTCAGGAAGTAAACCCAGCAGAACCTGGAAAAGTCATCTATGAATGTCAATGCATATTTGGCCTGACTCATTGACATATGAGGAAATGGGCCAGAAACATCACTGTGGATCAACTCAAGAGGTGCAGAGGTTCTCTCATGACTAACTTTCTCAAATTTATGCTCTGGGTGTTTTCCTAATATGGAACCTTGATGAACTCCATTGGAAAACTTAATCTTTGGTAACCCTATGACCATTTATTTTTCACTAACATCAGAAAGATACTTATAGCTAATATGGCCAAATATTTCATGCCAAATCTTGCTTGCCTCATTAGCATGAATCAGAAGAGAAGAGGGGTTTGAGTAGGTTAGAAAATGTGAAAACATGTATACCTTGGAAGTGTGATTTGCAACTCCTTTTTCAATGACATTACCACTTGAGATCTTTGTGATCTCAACTTCATCAGGGGAGAATATGACCTTCTATGGAGACCCTCTACAGGTCATCTAATACACTGATAAGAGGCTAGAGGCAAGACCTAGAACATACAACACATTGCCGAACTTACCATGGTCAAGATCAATCCTCCCTTTTCCCAAACGTTCAGTGAGAGAGTCATCTCCCAATACTATTGGTGGACCTTTCGACATGTCAAGTGAAGTGAATGCCTCATTGGTCGAAACCATATGTCTTCAATAGAGGAAATTTCAACTTAAAATGGGCCTTTTAAATTGAACTCAAATTCCATGTCATCATGTGTTAGCCAATGAAATTGCTTTAAATTTGAAATACTGTATAGGTTTTAAACACTTTTTTAATATAAATTTGGGGATAGGTATCATAAAAAGACTACTTTTTTTGTTTGTATTTTTGACATATATCCTAGTGTTTTTACTCAAATTTTGATCGAGAGAGCTCATTGTATGTAGAATTAAATTCCGCATCCAACGAGTACCCACTCGACATACTTTTGACAGACCCCGCTACCCCAAAAACAAGAAATACCTAAAAAAACGTGATGATGACATCATCATCACATTTTTTTCAGGTATTTCTTGTTTTTGGGGTAGAGGGGTCCATCAAAATTATGCCGAGTGGGTACTTGTTGGATGCATAATTTAATTCCACATACAACGAGCTCTTGTGATCAAAATTTGAGTAAAAGCATGAGGAGATATGTCAAAAATACAAACAAAAAAGTAGTTTTTTTCTTTTCTTCCTCCAAAATTAATAAATATTATTTTATTATTTTAACTATTATTTTATTATTTTAACTATTATTTTATTAATTTTCTTTTGGAGGCCCATTTTGAGTTGAAATTTCCTCTAATGGAATCTCTAGAATCAATGATGAAACTAGGTGAGCTTGATGTGCCAGCAACCAATGCATGAACTCTCTCTTTGTCTTGTGAATTTGGTCCTCCTTCCCTCTTCTTTGAGCTATCAGGAAGGGAGATGCCATTCGTCTCCAGGAGTTGGGTCAGCATGTCAATTTGCTTCTTCATGCAAGATATTTTAGGAGGATTACCCTTACTACAGTACGTGCACTTGCTCATTTCCCCTTTGTTCTTCTTCTTCTGGGGGTTCTCCTTGCAACCTTAGGGCTCCTCTAGAGACTTGTTCTTATCTCTATTTTGCTCAGGTGGCTTCTTAGCTTTCTTCTTGCCTTTTCAATACACCCTTGAATCTCCAGCAACCAGATCTTGGTCTTTGGAAGGTTTGATGGTGCCCATCATCACCAATTTATCTTATTCTTGTGTGAGAGATTCCATGAACTCTGTAAGTTTAGGCATCTTCCAGGCTCAAGCTGTCAACTTGGTGGCATGGAAGGTCAAAACAAACACTGAATAGTTAGGGCCAAGCTTCAAGAGTATGGCCAAAACCAATTGCTCCTCCTTCTTTTCGATTCCACATTGTTTTAGCTGCAAAACAAGGGCTTTAAACTTGGAAAAATAGAGTTGCATGGATTTGACGCTATTGGGACTCAAATAGATCAATTCATTCATGATTTGATGTCCTCTCATCTCATCTATTTTTACCAAAAATCTCAACAAGCTTCTCCCATAATTCATTTGGTGATGTCAATCCATCAAGATGGAAAAAGAGGTCTATGGATATGCTTAGACATAAGAGAGCATAGGCCTCATCCCTCCTGTTGTGCCATTTAATTTTCTCTGCAGCTGCATTGGGCTCTGCTTCTGTTGCCATACTCTCTCTGTAGAGGCATTTTTCTCTCAATAGTATCTGCATCTCTACTTTCCATTCAAAGAAATTAAATGGATTCAAGATGATCTTCTGAGATTGATCCATAGCTCAGAAATTGTCCCTTTAGTTAGAAGAATGCTCCCAGTCAATGATGTCAAACCTGCAATAACAATATGGAAGGAGCGAAATCGATATACAAAGGCTATGATACCATGTGGAAATTAAATCCAGGTGTTAGAACAATTACACTCACAAAAATTGCCAATTACACATGCAAAATTACACACAAAGGAGACTTAGTATGGAGTAGAATACTAATCTGTATTGAATAAGTGTACAATAGCCAACCTTTTGAAGTCATAGGCTCCCACAATAAATAACTACATGAGATATTTGAATGCATTGGGATTCCATTCGAATTGGTCAAAAGCAAGCTTACTAAAACTAAGCAAATCCCCCATATGTGCATAAAGCAACTTCCAAATCTATCTAGGAGCTCACAAATTGGCAAAATCAATTAGGGAGGCTAATAGGTGATGAAAGGACAAGTCATACAAAAAACAAGTTAACTTCACCCAGTCAAACTTTCCCAATTGCCTTAAAACTCAGTAAAAGAAGCAATAAAGCAGAAAAAACAAATATGCACTAGGAAGGCCAGGAATAAAGAAAAAATGATTCCAAGAGGTTTCCCAAGTGCTCCATGACTTAGTTTTAGCATTTTTGACCATGTAGGACATGTGGAAGACAACTTGCAAAGAGTGGAATATGGAAACTAGGCAAATAAGACAAAAATGGAGATAATTAATGTCTAAGGTAGATAACTATGGGTTGATTATTCTAACATAATGAAGGCATGTATTGGAGGTATTTTATTCAGTCTATGTCCCTATATAAAGGGACCTGTGTTGTCCTAGAAGGGGGGACATTTTTTTTGTAATGCTTTTGGGTATGTCAGGCCTGAAATGTTGAATTCCTTTTGGCCTCATTTTGTTGGGGCATTTTCCTTGCTTGCCTATAATCCGTTAGTAGGTAGTGCACTAGCCTTAGGCAAGGTGATCTTCCAACATGTCAATGACTGCCTGTTCTCTTTTTTATTGACTTCAAGGCCATTGAAAATCGTGCTGGCAAAGTCTTCAAGCTCGGCTTTTTTCTGACCCAATCATACATAACATCTTGAACCAAATATTAAAAGCAAATGCCATGGTTTGTAGCCATGGGAGAAGTGTTTCTTTGAATTCTATCATGTCAGGAAGGAAATGATTATTTTTCATTGTACTCCCAAGCAAAAGGTGCCATTGAAGTCATTTATTTCAAAAATAAAGAGCTTGCCGACTTCAAACCAGGCCAAACTGTTTTCAAAATGAAATCGATTTATTTAACTAGCTTTTGATAATGAAACCATTATGGTAGAATAATGGTTTAAATTTTGATAATGACAGCTAGTGCTTTTCCAAATGTTGAAATCTGGAGAATGGATATGCCTGCGATTTGACAAAGAGGTTGAGATCCGGAGTATTTGGGATGCCTGCAGTTTGAAAAAAAATGAGGATGAATTCAGTTGGTGGTGTTTTTTTGTATATAACCCTAAACTTGTATGGTTTTGATCAGGATATGACTCTAATCGGTGTTATTGCTGGTCTTTATAGAACACTTCTGCTAAATGAGTGTTTTATAGTGAATCAGATTAGAAGGGTAAGGAAGTGTCTTTGAATTTATCTTCTATCTGAATCAATTTTTTTCCGAAAGGATAGGTTAAGATCTCCCTCTATCACATTTTGGTTTCTATGGCGTCTTGTTTAGATCAGACCTTTCTTTACTTTGATAAAAAAAAAAATTAAGTGTTTTCAGCCTAGAATTATGCTGAGATGTATCAGCATTTGATAAAATGTTTTTAAGTGTTTTTCAAGCTAGATTTATGCTGAAATGTATCAGCATTTGATAAAATATTTTTACGTGTTTTTCAGGTGATACTTATGCTGAGATGTATCAACATTTGATAAAATGTTTTTAAGTGTTATTTAGGCTAGAATTATGCTGAGAGGTATCAACATTTGATAAAATGTTTTCAAGTGTTTTTTAGGCTAGACTTATGCAGATATGTATCAGCATTTGATAAAATGTTTTTAAGTGTTTTGAGTCTAGACTTATGCTGAGATGTATCATTATTTGATCAAAAAAAATTTAAGTGTTTTTCAAGCTACACTTATGCTGAGATGTATTAACATTTGATAAAATGTTTTTAGGTGTTTTTAAGGTGACACTTATGCTGACATGTATCAGCATTTGATAAAAGATTTTTAAGTCTTATTTAGGCTAGACTTATGTTAAGAAGTATCAGCATTTGATAAAATGTTTTCAAGTGTTTTTCGTGCTAGAGTTATGCTGATATGTATCAGCATTTGATAAAATGTTTTTAAGTGTTTTCATGGTAGACTTATGCTGAGATGTATCTGCACTTGATAAACTATTTTTATGTGTTTTTTAGGCTAGAATTATTCTAAGATGTATTAGCATTTCATAAAATGTTTTTAAAATTTTTTCAGGTGAGACTTATGCTGAGATGTATCAGCATTTGATAAAAAAAAATTAGGTGTTTTCCACGTGAGACTTATGCTGAGATGTATCAGCATTTGATAAAATGTTTTTAAGTGTTATTTAGGCTATACTTATGCTGAGAGGTATCAGAATTTGATAAAATGTTTTCAAATGTTTTTCAAGCTAGACTTATGCTGATATGTATCTGCATTTGATAAAATGTTTTTAAGTGTTTTTAGCCTCAACTTATGCTGAGATGTATCAGCATTTGATAAAATGTTTTTAAGTGTTTTTCAGGCTAGACTTATGCTCAGATGTATCAGCATTAGATAAAAAAAAATTAGGTTTTTTTCAGGCAAGACTTATGCTGAGATGTATCAGCATTTGATAAAACGTTTTTAGGTGTTTTTCAGGCAAGAATTATGCTGAGATGTATCAGCATTTGACAAAATGTTTTTAAGTGTTATTTAGGCTAGACTTATGTTGAGATGTATCAGGATTTGATAAAAAAAAATCTGGTGTTTTTCGGGATAGACTTATGCTGATATGTATCAGCATTTGATAAAATGTTTTTAAGTGTTTTCAGGCTAGACTTATGCTGAGATGTATCAGCATTTGATAAAATGTTTTTAAGTGTTTTTCAGGCTAGACTTATGCTAAGATGTATTAGCATTTGATAAAATGTTTTTAAGTGTCTAGAGGTGAGACTTATCCTGAGATGTATCAACATTTGATAAAATGTTTTTAAGTGTTTTTCAGGAGATACTTATGCTGAGACGTATCAGCGTTTGATAAAATATTTTAAGTGTTTACACGAGAGACTTATGCTTATATGTATCGGCATTGGATAAAATGTTTTTAAGTCTTTACAAGTGAGAGTTATGCTAAGACATACGAGTGTTTGATAATATGGTGTTTGATCGACCCTGGGTTGTTGTTTCATCAACACTATCTCATTGCATTGAGCTGCGAGCTCATCGTGGGTTGATAATATTTGTAATTTTTTATAAGACTGAAAGACTTATTCCTATAAATATTGAAGGTAAGGAAAATGAACTGCAACAGATAAACCACAAATCTGTACCCCTTGGCTGGGAGAGTTAATAAAAATATTTGCAATGTTTGGTGGACATAACCCCAATGTTCTGGTGAACCACATATACCTGTGTCTATCTTCTTGCTCGCATATTTCTTGTGATTGTTATGTTAAAGAATTGGATGTTATTTTGCTCATTACTTTAACACTGTGGGATGTTGTGATGGACTCTATCATTAATGAAACTTTCCTTGAACAAGAAAGAAGTTCGCTATTTTTTTTTTTTACCCCATTTTCTTACAAACTGCATTGAGGTTCGAGGGGTATGTCACAACCCCACTCCGGAAGTGAACTTGGTGGTCGAGCTAAAGTCTGATGTGCTGAAAACTTTACACATTCTTCAAGTTGAACTAAAAAGTTTCAGAGAAGACAATCTAAATGAAAGAAAGGAACAACAAGTTATAAATGAAGCAGTATTGTGTAACATGACGAGAGGGAGCCGACAAGGTAAACCTATCTAGTCCACCAATAGATCCAAAAGAGAACCGTACCATGAGTGGGCCAGCAGCCCAAGAGAAGCATAAAAATAAGGTACACATGAAGAAACTAAAGGAGATCATGACAGTTCTTCTAGTGATGACTCACTTTCTCCATGGAGAAAGAGGAAAAGAAATGATGACAGACTTCAGGGGAGTTTCAAAAAATAAGATCCCCAACCTATGAAGGTGATCCAGTGGATTATTCATCTTCAAAATTACACTGATCCAATATGGTACAATAGTTGCTAATCTATGGTTCAATAGAACATAACATATGTTTTTAACTCATATGTTGAACATAGTGCGCAGTTATCGCATGGGGCCACGCAGCTTATCGCATGGGCCGCGTAGTTGTGCATAAGCCGTGCAGTTGTGTGTGGGCCATGCAGTTTGAGCACCATCAAGTAGAACATTGAATGGTTCGTGAAAATCCCACGCAATCACGTATGCTGCAAAACTGCAATGTTGTGGATGCTGCAATGCTGTGACGTTGTGGATGCTGCGACGCTGCAATGTTTGTGAGGTTAGTCACATGCTGCGACATTTGTATGCTGCCACAGCGGACCGAGTGTATGGCGAAGTCCTCACATACTGTGACATTTATGGAGTTAGTGGTGACATCAAACGGTTACATTACATGTGGCATAGCCTAGTTGCATGCATATGTGCGTGGGGTCATTGCAACGTGTTGTGAGTCAGCATAGGTGCATGGAGTTGATTGCAACGTTTCGAGAATATGGAACGTCATGGTAACATAACTCTTGGGAAACGATTTGACAGATTGCATGGTTCAGTTTTAGCATATGGTTGTAACGATAATAAAGAAGATAACAGTTGTGATGAAAGGGGGAGGCGAATCCGTTACTTATCCTCCATCCGAACTCTTAAATAGAGGACTCTAGCCATAGTGAAGAGAGAGCGAGGAGAGCAAGAGACAGAGTGAGGGCTCAGATTGTTTAGTACACAGAGCATCACTTCTCTGAGGAGATTTTGGCTGCGAAGTGTCCAGATGCTGTTACGGTGGAAGTCGACATTCTCTGTTATAAGTTTAGCTTTCTTTGCTTCACGAAGGCTAATTGTAATTTCTAGAAGAGAGATGTTAAAGACTGTGTACAACATTCTGTTTACAGTTGCTGAAATTGATTCCAGAACCATTTGTGTACCATTTTAAAGAGACATTAGAGGAAATTTCAACTCAAAATGGGCCTCCTAAAATGAACTAATAAAATAACAGTTAAAATAATAAAATAATATTTATTAATTTTGGAGGAAGAAAAGAAAAAAACTACTTTTTTGTTTGTATTTTTGACATATCTCACCGTGTTTTTACTCAAATTTTGATCGGGAGAGCTCGTTGGATGCGGAATTAATTTCGGCATCGAACGCGTACCCACTCGACATACTTTTGATGGACCTCGCTACCCCAAAAACAAGAAATACCTGGAAAAAATTGAATGACGATGTCATAATTCCATTTTTTCCAGGTATTTCTTGTTTTTGGCGTAGCGATGTCCGTCAAAAGTATGCCGAGTGGGTACTCGTTGGAGTTGGATGCGGAAATTAATTCCGCATCCAATGAGCTCTCCCGATCGAAATTTGAGTAAAAACATGGGGAGATATGTCAAAAATACAAACAAAAAAAGTAGTTTTTTTATGATACCTATCCCCAAATTTATATTAAAAAACTATTTAAGACCTATACAGTATTTCAAATTTAAAGCAATTTCATTGGCTAACACATGATGACATGGAATTTGAATAAAAGTTAAAAGGCCCATTTTGAGTTGAAATTTCCTCTAATGTTAATTGGATCGGTACCCATTAGAGAGGGACCCGGAGACGTAGCCCAGTGGACGGGGTGAACTCTGTTATCAACTTTTGTTTGTGACTCTCTGATTCTGTGTTTCTCTTTAGATCTGTTTATCAATGTTTTTTTTTCATTCCTATTCTGAGCATTTAATTTCTGTAAAAGTTGTTCCATTAATTAACCTGTTGCACGCATTCTTTTAAAACAAACTTTTAATGAACACAAGTTGAGGTTCGATGGATCATATTATGGTATCAAAGCTGGTTGACTGCTTGTGCAAGTTTGTGAATGCTTACCAGGTTCATGTTAAAGCGTGGTGAACGAGAATTAATTGAAGGAGATCCTGATATTGGATTAAGGAGAACATTCTCAAGAACCATGTCTTCTCCATGAGGGGAAGAAGAAGGACATGCAGAACCGGAAAAACCTGTTATCTCAGAAACTGAGTTTTTGGAGGCTTTTATGAGCATGAAATCCATGATGGAAATTCTACTCAATGAGTGTGCAGAAAGGAAGAAGAAAGAAGAAGGATCTTCATCCAAAGATACAGAAGTGAAGAAGGAAGAAAAGCGTAAAGGAGTAGGATGTGATGGTGATCCTTCTGAAACTAATCAAACTTTATCTTCTTCTCATACTGCAAGTCCTAATATGCCTTATTTCAAATTGGATGTACAATTTGAATTATCAATTTATAATGGAGATTTAGATGCTGAAAAGTTAGACAATTAGATCACGCAGCTTGAATTATATTGCAGGGTGCAGGGCATTACTGATGACCCTTCCATGATTCAATTGGCCACTTTGAGAATGAGTGGAACGACTCTTACTTGGTGGGAGAGCAAGATTCAGCAAGATCTTCGAAAGCATGGTAAAATTATTTCAGTTTGGAATGAATTCATTGAGGTACTAAGAAAGCAATTTTATCCTTTAGGTCACATTCAGTAATTAATAATGAGCTAGAAAACTTTTAGACAAACTAAAGGACAAAGCATTCAAGAATATACTCATGAATTTAGAAAGAGGGCTATTGCATTGAATTTTGCATTGGATACGCAACAAACTCTTGTTAAGTACATTGGTGGCATGCATTCTTATCTGCGACATACCTTGTTGATGTTTAACCCCAGTACCTTGGATGATGTATGTGTTCAAGCTACACATTTATAAGCTATGGGGAAGCATGCTAATGATACTTTTGTGAAGAAATCCTTTAAATTTGACAACAAATATAAAGATAAAGATAGGGGACAAAAGAAGATGGCTGCTGTTAAGAAAGAGGGTAAAAAGCCTACATGTTCGCATTGTCAGAAGGGACATGATGTCTCTAAGTGTTGGAAACTTCATCCGGAGTCAAGGCCAAAGAAGTATGGAGAAAACAAAGATAAAGGCAAAGCAAAAGCTACTGCACCAGTTATTCGAGACTTGGGATCCGACTCAGGTGATGAAACAAGGGTTACAGCTGTCGGAATCCAGGGTAAGAATAAAAGTATCTCACTTCCCATTAATGCAAAATCAAGTTCTAGTGCAAGTACAAATATGCCATCTACTTCTATGCAAAATGATAAAAATAAAAGTGCATTGTTTCATGTTCATGTCATTACAAATCACACAAAGATTGATACATTGTTTGATAGTGGTTCACAACTAAATCTGATATCAGAAGAAGTGGTTAAGAAATTGCATTTAATTATTGTGCCTCATGAAAAAGCCTATCCTCTTGGTTGGGTTACTAATGATACACGAATGCAAGTTACAAAGAAATGTGTATTGAAGTTTTCCATTACTGAAAAGTTCATGGATGAGGTAGAACTAGATGTAGTACCACTTGATATTTGTGGAATTGTACTTTGGAGTCCATATTTGTATGACCAGAAAGCAGTCTTCTATAGAGAGCAGAATAATTATCATCTTTTTAAAGATGGTGTAGAATATATGGTACGAGCACATAAGACAAGAACAAATCTAGTAATAGTTTCTGCAGGGCAAATGAAGAGGCTGGTAAATGCTAGTAAGAATTTTGTGTTAATGATGGTTAAGGTGAAAAATGATGAAATATCTAAATCTTTTGAAGGATGTGACCCTAAGCATAAATCTAAACTAATTGAAATCATTTCTGAGTATGATGATTTCTTTCAAGATCCAAAGGGGTTACCACCAAAGAGAGAGATTCAGCATGAGATACATTTGCAGCAGGATGTGCCACTCCTGAACATCGCTATGTACCGGATGTCTGTAATGCAGAATGAGGAAATCAAGAAGTAGGTTCAAGAGATGATTGAGAAGGGGGTCATTCGGCCAAGCACTTCTCCTTGTGGCTCTCCTATAGTCTTGGTTCCAAAGAAGGATGGGTCTTGGAGGATGTGCATCGACTATAGGTCCTGTTGCAGCTGCAACATTTGCCCAAAATTCTAAAAATTTTGGGACCCTCCTTTACTTTGAATTAGTCAGTTCTTTACTTGATTTCAGCCTAGTGACTTTGGCCTATGGATTTTTAAAGCGTCTCCCAGAATTTTTGGTTGCTATCACTCATGGTTTCTCTTCATGTAAGTGATCTAAGGAATTCCATCTTGAGCTCCTTTTTTCTTGCTTTGCAAAATCTTTCAAAGTTTTCTTGTATCAGGAGGTATTTATTTTGACTGTCTCGCCGTTGCGGGTGTTCTTCAGCTCTTAAATTTCTTTTCCACCCGACCGTCGCGGGTGACTTCCGGAACTTGGTTGTTTTTTTTTCAGCCCACCGTTGCGGGTGTGTGTCAGCTCCCGACTGTTTGTTTCGCACTGACTGTTCTGGAGGATGGTGGTTTTGTTTTACCGTGGCAGGGGGCTGATGTTCCTTCTATTTTTTTTTTAGGCATTGTTTTTATGTCGCATCGAAGGGAGATGAACACTGCTCTCGCCGCCGTTGCAGATCAATGGGAATTCCGAAGATTTCGTTGACTACCGACTTGGGTGTATCGAATCCCTGTAGAGTGTGTACTTCCCCATTGCGGACGACATCTCATTCCTAGCACCCGCCGTTGCGGGGGTGGCCGAACTCTTGGTCATCCGACCAATGTATCTACCGCCGCCCGACCGCGGTTCTCAATCGTATGATCTATGTTTTGCATGGCGGGTGACTTTGTAGTGAGGATGATCTGCCGTTACGGAGAGGGCTGAGCATTAATCGCCTAACATAACTTTCATGTCCGCTCCGATTGAGTTGACTCGTCACACGTGCGGAGTTTTATATATATGGGGGTGTATGTGTGGATTTTTTATCGTTATTTTGCACCTGAAGCCATCATAATCCACTCCGCGCTGTCGACCTCATGTTTTGGTGGAGCTCAGTGCTTGTTCCCATGTCCAGCTGTTGATTGGAAACTCAGTCGTGGTCGCCACAGTAGCTTCGAACCCCTGCCAGGTATGATTGTAACCACCTTGCCTAGTGTTTTTTAGGTTTTGAGCTAGATAGTGTTGGCTTTGGTGGGGGTGACTATGTTTAGGTCCCCGTAAGCTCGTTGTGCTCACACGACGAGTTTTCACCCGCAGCTGAGTTGTCATAGCCGTCTCCCTTGTGGTTTACGCCCGTTTTTCTTCTTTTAGGGTTTCCGGTTAGATATCCCTTTGCGGTTAGTAGGAGGGTGCCTTTTCTTTTAGAGCCCACATTTATTTTTCCTCGGCCATTTCAATCTAGACCTGAGCCCAGTGAAGAAAGGCGAGGTGCAGGCAGCCGTCATGCCGCCTGCACCTCGTTTGCTCCATGTGTGATGAGATTCGTCGATTAAGCGTGGGGGTTTTCCCGGAGATTTGATAGTGAGGGCTTATACGGTCATTTGTCCTAGTGGGTTTGTACATTCTTTTTGAACCTTAGCCTCAGTGCCGCGCAGCTTGCCATTGTCGGCCACCGTGAAACCCTAATGCCGTGCCGCGGTTATTATTCAAAGTTTTGGGGAAAACATGAGTAATGGCACTGGTGGGGTTCCCCTGTGCGAATATTTGTTTTGGATTCCCGCGGTTTATAGTCGCAACTATGTAAATCCATACCCGCGAATAACATAAGCTTTTACTGTAGAGCCATGTCTGAATTCAGATTTTTTGTAGTCATGTGCCCTGCATTGGAGAGTTATGCATTTGCACTGAATATCATTTATTTAAAATGGGATCCTGTGAAATCATGTAATTTTGATAATAGGCCATGGGATGAACAATTCTAATTTTAATTCCGCAGCATTAGGACCTTTGCTCGTTATATTGCAGAAATAGTCTGAGTTTTTGTGCTGATAGTTTCGGATAGTCAGGATGTAGGTTGGTTGTGCATACATGTGAAGGTTGCTTTCTTACTTACACATTGATATAAGATAATAGCACAGCTCAAAAGATTGCATGACTAGTTCAAATCCTTCAACTTGAAAAGCCTATATCTGATATCATTATAGTCATATAGACAATGAAGAAAGAATAAACTGCTTCTTAATATTCACAAATTTGAATTGCTTAATATCATGATGTTGTACATTGCAGGAGGATTTTAAAATGTCCAGAAGACAGAAAAAGAAGGCCCCTGTGGTAGAAGAACAAACAGCAATAGAGGCCGTCTTACCAACTGAGTATATCTATGAGGACACCTAGTGTGTCATAGGGGTTGAACCTGAATACAAGTGGGGGGACATATACAGGCTGATTTCCCGTAGGGAAGTCCTAGATATGTACCTGGAGGAAGAACCCATTTACGCAAACATAGAAAGATCTGCAATTATGAAGGTTGCCACCAAGCCAGAGATGTTTCCATGTTCTGAGGTGATGAGGTGGATCCTGCCACACACAAACCATGGCTCAATGCTTATCTGTAATGTTGAAGGTCAGGGCTATGCTGCCTTTAGCCCTGGATATGTGGCCTTAGCTTATCACCTGCCTGAGCCTCAAGTTTTCTTGTCCAATGAGTGGTTGGACAATCTCAGGATGGATTTGATAGAAACCATGAGAAGAATGCTATTACCAGGCAAGCTCTATAGACGTAGAGATACTGAGGATTATGACATAGCTAGCCTTAGAGCCCCTTACAGGTTCATAGCCCTAATGCTGAATAGGATCTTTGGGAGGGCTAATTGCAGATTATTCAAATTTAAATGGATACCCCTGGTATTCTATGTGGCCACAGAAGGGACCATCTTCAACTGGTTCAGCCTAGTATCCAGTAGTCTATCTTCTTGTTTAGCTACAGCAAAAGGAGGAGTAGAGCAGAAAAAATCCGAGTTTTATATGAGCTCGATCCTGATTGACTGCGTACTATGCCACCAACCCTTCCCCGAGCTCAAATGTGTTCGAGACAGGGATAGAATGCCTGTATATGCAGCCTACAAGCCATTGGGGGATCATCAATACCATAGTTATTATCGAGAAATCTGTGAGCATTTTATCATGCCTCTGCACACTCTTATCTTCCGAAAGGAATGTGACTGCATGTCTGAAGAAGCTATGCAGGTAATAGAGGAGTATGGTGATTTTTTCTTGACAGAGAACGAGATGTATCTTAGAATGTTTGGTGGGTCAAGGACACCTTATCTGCTGCCCAAGTATGCCACAGATTATATAATCCATAAGGAGGCTATTAGACAGGTGTTTATTGACAGAATTGGTCATTTCTTATTCCAAAAAAAGAAGGCTGTCTATCCACCCTTACCATTTAAGTTAGGCAGTTGCAGTTTCACCAATGTGAAACAAGCTCCAGAATTTATAGAGGAACTAGGGAAGTTCCATTTTGGGGAGATGAATTTCAGGCGAAATGACACTCATGAAAGAATGGCTGAGCATTGCAAAAAGAACAAGGTGTTTTATGAGTACACCCATCATTTTGACAATGATGAATCCGTTTTCAGAAGAGCCCCGAACATGACAGCACTCAGTAAGAGGTTCAAACCTAAGCACTCCACCAAGGGTGGAAAAGGATTTGAACAAGAGAAGGCTGAGCAGGCTAAGGCTGAAGAAGCAGCCCAAAGGATAAGAGAAGAGGCACATAGGCTAGAAGAGGAGGCTGCAGAATGGCTCCGGAAAGGAGAAGAAGAAAAGAGGAAAGTTGCCCAGGATGCAGCTGAGCGAGTAAAGGAAACAACCAGAGAAGAAGAGGAAGCTGCTAAGAAAGCAGCTGAGGACGCCCAGAGAAAGCTGGACGAAGAGCTTCGAAAATAGGAAGCAGAGAAGGCAGAGTTGACACAACAACAGGCTACTGAATCACAAACAGAGCAGAGCCAGGGTGAGGAAATCCTTAGGGTACAAACCCTTCAAATGCCCACTACTATCACTCCTACAACCCCCATGATTCAGTTAGTACCCTTCACGCAGAAAGAGGGGGAGGAACTCCCTGATTTCACCAGAATATACTATGACAGGGCTACCAAAAGGATTATGAGGACAACTGAGAGAAAGATAGAGGCAGAAGGAATGACTAGTACAATGATAACAGATAAAGCTATGATGGTCGGGACAGATAAAGATCCAAGGTTTGTCATAAGGGTTGGGAAGGCAGCAATACACGCTGCAGAGGATAACATAGACCGAATGATGATTGAGATAGAATCATCCAAGAAGACCTCCTCTCAGCTTAAAGACACCCTGAGAAGGGAAAGAGAGGAAGGCAATAGACTGAAAAGAAAATATGAGCATGTGCTTAAAGAAATGGAGGCCACGAAGAGCGAAATCCATGCCATTCAGCAAGAAGAACAGGTGAAAGAAACAACACAAGAAGCCCTGGGAAAAGCACAATAGGAAATTCAAGAGTTAAAGGATGAAAAGGAGCAGCTGAGGGTGAATATAGATGACCTGACGGGGCAGCAAAATATCATATATGAATCCAATACCTTGCGCGTTAAGGAACTGGAAAAGCAACTAGAAGCAGTAAAAGCACAGCAGGTCGATCTGCAGCCGGTTAAAGAACACATCTTGGCTCAGAAAGCTAAGGTGTTGTACCTGCAAACTGCTCTAGAGGAGGAAAGATGTCAGGTCCTCCAGATTGATGGCAGACTGGATGAAATCTTAGACACCGCCTCTTATTTTGTGGACAGGTCGCAAGACATCCTTGAAGTACTGACTTCAAGGATAACCAGGGTGGAGGATGACAAGGAAGTCCCAACTGAGCTAGTAGTCAAGGATAAACAAGCTTTGAAACGGGACCATGACTTGATAGAATTCGCCGTCAACACTGCAGAAGACTTCCAGAAGAATGTCAAGAAAACAAAGGGAGCATGCGCATAATTCTTCAGGAGAGCCCTAGTCACATACAACCATTGTCACACAGAAGCTGGGCAAAGGCTACGCGAGTTCCCAACTCATGATGCATTTGCAGAAATGTTGCAGAAAAGGCAACAAGATGAAGAAGCCAAAGTGCAATGCATCAGAGCTATTGATGAACAAATCCTCAGAAATGAAATAGGCCACACAGCCATTAGTATACAGCTCTTGGAGGAACGAGTACGTTTGAACCCGGCCAGAATTGAGGCCATTCGGAACCAAGCTGACAAATTCGAGGTGAACATTCAGTTCCTGGAACCCAACTCGTTTGAGAGTCTCGCTGCAGAAGCAGCAGCATGGAGAAAGTTCTTGGAGGACCAAGCGGGACCCTCCTCATGAGAAAGACCGGTCAAATTTTGTATAATTTAATAATTTGTAAAGGGTTGTAGGAAAATGAAGCGTTGGGATGCCCAAAGGTCACTTTGGGAAGCCCAACCATTTTTGCTTTTTGTATAAAACTAGGAAAGAGAGACAAAGGGGGGATTTTTCCCAGTAATACTGGAGGATCTATTGTAAGAAGAACTACTTCCTTTTGCAATAAAGCCTTTAGTTTTCCTATTGGAGAAAGAGCTGTGAAGTTTCCAAATGTTATGAGATGGATGGCAGAAAGATGAACTACTTTATTTTTCAGCTTATGTCCATAAATCGTGAGATCGTTCTAACTCTGTGACCTATGTCTTGTTGGATGGTTTCTGATTTTTTTTTGTGGAAAATTCATTCAGAGTAATGCTTGTGTTACATATAACAGTTAGCTATCTGATTGTTAGAAAATATTTTGGTTCATGTGTTGTAAATACAAATAGCAGCTATCTGTAATGTGTTTGTTATACATGGAGATGATGCATTACTCACTAATAATCATTTTCTGGCTCCCCGGGGATAGGTAGTTAGGTGTTTAGATAGTTAATAGTTGTTTTATATCATAGTTGCATATGTGGTTTAGATGTTGTGAACATAAGACGAGAGGTAAGAACCTGCGCAGCACATTGTGTAGTTCCTTGCATCTTTATCACCCTGCATGGTTAAGATAGGCACATGCATTGCATACATTAAGTCAAAATACAAATTCCGGTGGACCGGGCCATAACCGGTAAACCTTTGTGTTACTTTGACCTACGGTAGCCAGACCATAAACCAGACAGATTCCCTATACCAAACAGTCAACGGGCTAGTTGGGAACGTTGATTGGGGAGAATCCCTTACTGTTGCCACCTGTGAATTTCCAGGCCTCAATAGTTTTGGCGCTAGAAGGAGGGCCTCCAGTAAAGGCTGGCCGTGGAATTTGTTTTCCCGAGACTATCCTACCAGCAAATGTTTGAAGTTTTCAATCTAGCTCAAGGTTTGAAATTTCGGCTCTATCTTTGAAACTCTGTTTTCCTAGTGTTACTCATTTACCTTTCCTCATGGCTGGTAATCAACCTAACCCTTTGCCAGCATGGAGAGCTAGGTCACCTCTAAACTTGAATCCTCCTTTGCATAACTTGCCTCAAGCCTTTGACAAGCTTTTACCCAAGTTTGACCCCACAAAAAACATTACTGTAGATGATCACCTCCAGAGCTTTTACCTAGCACTGGAAGGGCTAAAGGCTGAAGAGTATGAAGACGTAGTGTGCAGGCTTTTTCCTCATACTCTGAAAGGATTAGCAGAATCCTGGTACTTTGGACTACCTGTAAATTCCATTCCTGATTGGGATACTTTTGAAAGGATTTTCATAAATAAATACACAACCCAGAAGACGCATGCCTCGTTGATGAAAGGGCTTGGTTTGTTGAGAAAAGAGAAGAATGAAAAGGTACGAAGTTTCACTCAGATATTTTCACTGTACTTAAAATTTTTTTCTGTTGTGGACAGACCTTCAGACAAAGTTTTAATTGAGTACTATACCTCAGCCCTAGGTCCTGAGTTGGCCATGTTTCACAAAATAAAAGTCAAGACTACACTGGCAAAAACCTATCAAGAGGCTGAGAGAGTAGAGGCTGAAAGTGAGACTATAGAGGATTATCCTGACTTGCTTGAAGAAAAGACCGTTGTAAAAAGAATTTCATTATTTTCCAAATCTAAAGTAAATCAACCACCTGATTATCATGAGATGATGAAAATCCTTCACAAAATGTCCAACCGAATTGAAGATCTGGAAAAGGAGAGGGACACTCAGAAAACCAATAGGCCATGCTATCCAAAAAAGGAAGATAACAACCAATGGCAGACCCCACCACCAAACGTGGCATCAATGAACATAACAGAAATAGGGGGGGATGATTTCTGTACCTTTCATCAACTACCCCACTCTGAGAAGAAATGTCCTCAATGGATACATTCAATGACACGGGTGATGAATAAGTTTTTGGACCCAGAGTTGACTAGAGACGATAGCAGGGAGGTAGAGAAGAAACAGACCATAGAAAAGATGGAGGATGATACTATGTTTTCATGGAATGGAGTTTCGATGTTTAACATTGAAGAGAATGCTCTCCAATCTCATCATACATTTACAACCACAAAAGATGAAAACATGGCCATTAAGAATAACGCAAAAATCTCAAAAGTTCAAGAATTGCAGGGGAAAAGCGAGAGGCAGACCAATATAAAGGCTAAAGATGACTCATTTATAGATATTCATGGCAAACAGGACACAAAGCCACTCATCAAACTGGCCAAACCAGTAGAAGATGATGAAGAAAGCAAAGCTAGCGAGTTGAAAGAGGAGTTGCCCACAACAAACCAACCTGTGGAAGAGAAGATTGAATTGATTAAGACAAAGAAAACCAGCGCCCCACCTTTCCTTGTGACCCTTGAAATCCTCAATCATAAGGTGCATAATTGTTTGATGGATTCGGGATCTTCTATGAATGTTATTCCTCTGATAGTTTGCAAAAAACTCAATGGTCAGATAAAGCCTACTCTTTGGGATGTCACACAACTTGACAAAACTAGTGTCAAGGTAGTAGGAGAGATCAAGAATGTGATGATTCAGCTGTCTGCAAACAAAAGGATATGCCATTACATTGACATCATAGTAGCAGACATTCCTGATGGTTATGGGATGATTTTAAACCGAGATTGGAGATCGAGACTAAACGGATACTTTGCTTCAGATTGGTCTCACCTGTGGTTACCTCAGAAAGGCAGCCCAAACTTGATTAAGATTTTAAGAGAGCCTTTCATGAAGCATAACGTCACTAAACTAGGAGAAGGAAACGAATCTGTTGATTCTGTCCTGGGAAACTATCTTACTGAGCTTAAACTATAACACCATTCCTCAAAAAGGGCCAACCCTGTGATGGACACTCAGTCTGAGCTCCTTCAACTCCCTTAGGCTGAAAGAAATGATTGCAGAATTTTAGACATGGGTTCCATCTCAATAACTGCACAGTTGGACCATGGTTAGACAATTCAGGTCTGAAATCCAGCTCATTCCTAGTTCTTTAAATTTGAAAATTTTTGGGATGGGTGAATTTTGTTTTGATTGTTTTCCTTGTACATAAATAAATTGTTTGTTGCTAATACTATTGTCTGATTTCAATGCTTTAATGTTTTCTTTCTTTGCTTGTTATGCTGCCATTTTCTTGCAGTTTTGCTAGTTTTCTTTTGTTTTGAATAAGAGGAAAACTTTTGGATGCAATGGAAACATCAGGGTTCTGTATTAACTAAAATCCTGAGCAAGAGGACTGTGTTTTAAAGTGAAAATTGTCTTCTAGCAGTTGTATTCCTAACAGGCAATGCATTCATTTGAAGTCTTACTTATTTTTTTAATCTCCCTGTAAATAACTCAGAAGTAAATAGGGTCTGAAGTACTATTTAGAGGCTCCATCCATCTCACATCTTAAATACCCAAGGGGGTGACAGCACTAGACCCACTGGGAGGAAGCAGAGTGAGGCAGTCTATCATATATATAAATGATCCCATGCCATGAATTAAGAAAAGGGATAAAAGCTCTTAAGAGTCACTTCTTCCAAAAAAGAAACAAAACATATCAGAGTAAAGCTCCAAAAAAGCATAAATCTCAAAGCATAAAGTAACAAATGGCCACAAGATCCTCTCCGTCCGTGAATTGAAAAATAAAATATATCATTCACACAAAGGGACACTATGGGATAGAGGATCCTGAATTAAAAAATTCAGTAAGAAAGGCCCGCAGGAGGACTCATATCAAAGAACTAAAGTTCAGAAAGCACAAAAGTACAAAATGGCATGGGAATGAGGAACAAAAGGGTAATATTGTTCACTTTTTGTCAAAATCCTATGGCGTCGAAGCTGTAAACCCCGAAGGGCAGGTAAAATGAACTTCATTCATTTTAGCCTCCAAAGAGTTATTCAGACCTGAAACACTGCTGGTGTTACCCCTTCCCGAAAAGAGAGGCTTCTTATAATGAATTTGATGCATAATCAGAGTGGCTTAGGAATGCAGATGGCTAGAAGATTTCAGTTTTAATTCATACAGTTTCAAACTTAGAAAGAAAGTTAATCCAGATATCTGGGGTTCACTAGGTAGTCTCCAATTGTTGCAGCTGCAACATTTGCCCAAAATTCTAAAAATTTTGGGACCCTCCTTTACTTTGAATTAGTCAGTTCTTTACTTGATTTCAGCCTAGTGACTCTGGCCTATGGATTTTTAAAGCGTCTCCCAGAAGTTTTGGTTGCTATCACTCATGGTTTCTCTTCATGTAAGTGATCTAAGGAATTCCATATTGAGCTCCTTTTTTCTTGCTTTGCAAAATCTTTCAAAGTTTTCTTGTATCGGGAGGTATTTCTTTTGACTGTCCCGCCGTTGCGGGTGTTCTTCAGCTCTTAAATTTCTTTTCCACCCGGCTGTCGCGGGTGACTTCCGGAACTTGGTTGTTTTTTTTTCAGCCCACCGTTGCGGGTGTGTGTCAGCTCCCGACTGTTTGTTTCACGTCGACTGTTGCGGAGGATGGTGGTTTTGTTTTACCGTGGCGGGGGGCTGATGTTCCTTCTATTTTTTTTCGGGCGTTGTTTTTATGTCGCATCGGAGGGAGATGAACACTGCTCTCGCCGCCGTTGCGGATCAATGGGAATTCTGAATATTTCGTTGACTACCAACCCGGGTGTATCGAAGCCCTGTAGAGTGTGTACTTCCCCGTTGCAGACGACATCTCATTCCTAGCACCCGCCGTTGCGGTGGTGGCCGAACTCTTGGTCATCCGACCAATGTATCTGCCGCCGCCCGACCGCGGTTCTCAATTGTATGATCTATGTTTTGCATGGCGGGTGAATTTGTAGTGAGGATGGTCCGCCGTTGTGGAGAGGGCTGAGCTTTAATCGCCCAACATAACTTTCATGTCCGCTCCGATTGAGTTGACCCGTCACACGTGCGGAGTTTTATATACACGGGGGTGTATGTGTGGATTTTTTATTGTTATTTTTCACCCGAAGCCATCGTAATCCACTCCTTGCTGTCGAAATCGTGTTTTGGTGGAGCTCCGTGCTTGTTCTCGTGTCCAGCTATCGATTGGAAACTCGGTTGTGGTCGCCACAGCAGCTTCGAACCCCTCCCAGGTAGGATCGTAATCGCCTTGCCTAGTGTTTTTTAGGTTTTGAGCTAGATAGTGCTGGCTTTGGTGGGGGTGACTCCGTTTAGGTCCCCGTAAGCCTGTTGTGCTCGCATGATGAGTTTTCACCCACAACTGAGTTGTCATAGCCGTCTCCCTTGTGGTTTACGCCCGTTTTTCTTCTTTTAGGGTTTCCGGTTAGATAGCCCTTTGCTTTTAGTAGGAGGGTGCCTTTGATTTTAGATCCTGCATTTATTTTACCTCGGTCGTTTCAATCTAGACCTAAGCACAGTGAAGAAAGGCAAGGTGCAGGCGGCCTTCATGCCGCCTGCACCTGGTTTGCTCCATGTGTGATGAGATCCGTCGATTAAGCGTGGGGGTTTTCCTGGAGATTTGATAGTGAGGGCTTAGATGGTGATTTTTCCTAGTGGTTTTGTCCATTCTTTTTGAACCTTAGCCTCAGCGCCGCGCAGCTCGCCATTGTCGGCCACCGTGAAACCCTAAGGCCGTGCCGTGGTTATTATTCAAAGTTCCGTGGAAAGCATGAGTAATGGCGTTGGTGGGGTTCCCCTATGCGAATATTTGTTTTGGATTCCCGCGGTTTATAGTCGCAACTATGTAAATCCATACCCGCGAATAACATAAGCTTTTACCATAGAGCCATGTCTGAATTCGGATTTTTTGTAGTCATGTGCCCTGCATTTGAGAGTTATGCATTTGCACTGAATATCATTTATTTAAAATGGCATCCTGTGAAATCATGTAATTTTGATAATAGGCCATGGGATGAAGAATTCTAATTTTAATTCCGCAGCATTAGGACCTTTGCTCGTTATATTGCAGAAATAGTCTGAGTTTTTGTGCTGATAGTTTCGGATAGTGAGGATGTAGGTTGGTTGTGCATACATGTGAAGGTTGCTTTCTTACTTACACATTGATATAAGATAATAGCACAGCTCAAAAGATTGCATGACTAGTTCAAATCCTTCAACATGAAAATCCTATATCTGATATCATTATAGTCATATAGACAATGGAGAAAGAATAAACTGCTTCTTAATATTCACAAATTTGAATTGCTTAATATCATGATGTTGTACATTGCAGGAGGATTTTAAAATGTCCAGAAGACAGAAAAAGAAGGCCCCTGTGGTAGAAGAACAAACAGCAATAGAGGCCGTCTTACCAACTGAGTATATCTATGAGGACACCCAGTGTGTCATAGGGGTTGAACCTGAATACAAGTGGGGGGACATATACAGGCTGATTTCCCGTAGGGAAGTCCTAGATATGGCCCTGGAGGAAGAACCCATTTAGGCAAACATAGAAAGATTTGCAATTATGAAGGTTTCCACCAGGCCAGAGATGTTTCCATGTTCTGAGGTGATGAGGTGGATCCTGCCACACACAAACCATGGCTCAATGCTTATCTATAATGTTGAAGGTCAGGGCTATGCCACCTTTAGCCCTAGATATGTGGCCTTAGCTTATCACCTGCCTTAGCCTCAAGTTTTCTTGTCCAATGAGTGGTTGGACAATCTCAGGATGGATTTGATAGAAACCATGAGAAGAATGCTATTACCAGGGAAGCTCTATAGACATAGAGCTACTGAGGATTATGACACAGCCAGCCTTAGAGCCCCTTACAGGTTCATAGCCCTAATGCTGAATAGGATCTTCGGGAGGGATAATGGCAGATTATTCAAATTTGAATGGATACCCCTGATTTTCTATGTGGCCACAAAAGGGACCATATTCAACTGGTTGAGCCTGGTATCTAGTAGTCTATCTTCTTGTATAGCTGCAGCAAAAGGAGGAGTAGAGCAGAAAAAATCTGAGTTTTATATGAGCTCGATCCTGATTGACTGCATACTATGCCACCAGCCCTTCCCCGAGCTCAAATGTGTTTGGGACAGGGACAGAATGCCCGTATATGCAGCCTACAAGCTATTGGGGGCTCATCAATACCATAGTTATTATTGAGAAATCTGTGAGCATTTTATCATTCCTCTACACACTCTTATCTTCCAAAAGGAATGTGACTGCATGTCTGAAGAAGCTATGCAGGTAATAGAGGAGTATGGTGATTTTTTCTTGACAGAGAACGGGATGTATCTTAGAATGTTTGGTGGGTCAACGACACCTTATCTGCTGCCCAAGTATGCCACAGATTATATAATCCATAAGGAGGCTGTTAGACAGGTGTTTATTGACAGAATTGGTCATTTATTATTCCAAAAAAAGAAGGCTGTCTATCCACCCTTACCATTTAAGTTAGGCACCTGCAGTTTCGCCAATGTGAAACAAGCTCCTGAATTTATAGAGGAACTAGGGAAGTTCCATTTTGGGGAGATGAATTTCAGGAAAAATGACACTCATGAAAGAATGGCTGAGCATTGCAGAAAGCAAAAGGTGTTTTATGAGTACACCCATCATTTCGACAATGATGAATCCGTTTTCAGAAGAGCCCCGAACATGACGGCACTCAGTAAGAGGTTCAAACCTAAGCACTCCACCAAGGGTGGAAAAGGATCTGAACAAGAGAAGGCTGAGCAGGCTAAGGATGAAGAAGCAGCCCAAAGGATAAGAGAAGAGGCCTAGAGGCTAGAAGAGGAGGCTGCAGAATGGCTTCGGAAAGGAGAAGAAGAAGAGAGGAAAACTGCCCAGGATGCAGCTGAGTGAGTAAAGGAAACAGCCAGAGAAGCAGAGGAAGCTGCTAAGCAAGCAGCTGAGGAAGCCCAGAGAAAGCTGGACGAAGAGCTTTGAAAACAGGAAGCAGAGAAGGCAGAGTTGACACAACAACAGGCTGTTGAATCACAAACAGAGTAGAGCTAAGGTGAGGAAATCCTTGGGGTACAAACCCTTCAAATTCCCACTACTATCACTCCTACAACCCCCATGCTTCAGTTAGCACCCTTCGCACAGAAAGAGGGGAAGGAAGTCCCTGATTTCAGCACAATATACTATGACATGGCTACCAAAAGGATTATGAGGAGAACTGAGAGAAATATAGAGGCGGAAGGAATGACCAGTACAATGATAACAGATAAAGTTGTGATGGTCGGGACAGATAAAGATTCAAGGTTTGTCATAAGGGCTAGGAAGGCAGCAATACACGCTACGGAGGATAACATAGACCGAATGATGATTGAGATAGAATCATCCAAGAAGACCTCCTCTGAGCTTAAAGACACCCTGAGAAGGGAAAGAAAGGAAGGCAATAGACTGAAAATAAAATATGAGCATGTGCTTAAAGAAATGGAGGCCACGAAGAGCGAAATCCACACCATTCAGCAAGAAGCACAGGTGAAAGAAACAACACAAGAATCCCTGGGAAAAGCACAACAGGAAATTCAAGAGTTAAAGGATGAAAAGGAGCAGCTGAGGGTGAGGATAGATGACCTGACGGAGCAGCAAAATATCATATATGAATCCAATACCTTGCACACTAAGGAACTGGAAAAGCAGCTGGAAGCAGCAAAAGCACATCAGGTCGATCTGCAGCCAGTTAAAGAACACATCTTGGCTCAGAAAGCTAAGGTGCTATACCTGCAAACTGCTCTAAAGGAGGAAAGATGTCAGGTCCTCCAGATTGATGGCAGACTGGATGAAATCTTAGACACCGTCTCTTATTTTGTGGACAGGTCGCAAGACATCCTTGAAGTACTGAATTCAAGGATAACCAAGGTGGAGGATGACAAGGAAGTCCCAACTGAGCTAGTAGTCAAGGATAAACAAGCTTTGAAACGGGACCATGACCTCATAGAATTCGTCATCAACAATGCAGAAGACTTCGAGAAGAATGTCAAGAAAACAAAGGGAGCATGCATAGAATTCTTCAGGAGAGCCCTGGTCACATACAACCATTGTCAGGCAAAAGCTGGGCAAAGGCTGCGCGAGTTCCCAACTCATGATGCATTTGTGGAAATGTTGCAGAAAAGGCAACAAGATGAAGAAGCCAAAGTGCAATGCATATTGATGAACAAATCCTCAAAAATGAAATAGGCCACACAGCCATTAGTATACAGCTCTTGGAGGAACATGTACGTTTGAACCCGGCCAAAATTGAGGCCATTCGGAACCAAGCTGACAAATTTGAGCTGAACATTTAGTTCCTGGAACCCAACTCGTTTGAGAGTCTCGTTGCAGAAGCAGCAGCATGGAGAAAGTTCTTGGAGGACCAAGCGGGACCCTCCCCATGAGAAAGACCGGTCAACTTTTGTATAATTTAATAATTTGTAAAGGGTTGTAGGAAAATGAAGCGTTGGGATGCCCAAAGGTCACTTTGGGAAGCCCAACCATTTTTGCTTTTTGTATAAAACTAGGAAAGAGAGACAAAGGGGGGGCTTTTTCCCAATAATACTGGAGGACCTATTGTAAGAAGAACTACTTCCTTTTGCAATAAAGACTTTAGTTTTCCTATTGGAGAAAGAGCTATGAATTTTCCAAATGTTATGCGATGGATGGCAGAAAGATGAACTACTTTATTTTTCAGCTTATGTCCATAAATCATGAGATCGTTCTAACTCTGTGACCTATGTCTTGTTGGATGGTTTCTGATTTATTTTTGTGGAAAATTCATTCAGAGTAATTCTTGTGTTACATATAACAGTTAGCTATTTGATTGTTAGAAAATATTCTGGTTCATGTGTTGTAAATACAAATAGCAGCTATCTGTAATGTGTTTATTATACATGGAGATGATGCATTACTCACTAATAATCATTTTCTGGCTCCCCGAGGATAGGTAGTTAGGTGTTTAGATAGTTAATAGTTGTTTTATTTCATAGTTGCATATGTGGTTTAGATGTCGTGAACATAAGACGAGAGGTAAGAACCTGCGCAACACATTGTGTAGTTCCTTACATCTTTATCACCCTGCATGGTTAAGATAGGCACATGCATTGCATACATTAAGTCAAAATACAAATTCCGGTGGACCGGGCCGTAACCGTTAAACCTTTGTGTTACTTTGACCTATGGTATCAGTACCGTAAACCGGACGGATTCCCTATACCAAACAGTCAACAGGCTAGTTGGGAACGTTGATTGGGGAGAATCCCTTACTGTTGCCGCCTGCGAATTTCCAGGCCTCAATAGGTCCCTTAACAAAATCACCATTAAAAACATGTATCCTCTTCCCCGTATTGATGATTTGCTTGATCAGTTGAAACATTTAATTTATTTTACAAAATTGGATCTGCGTAGTGGGTATCATCAAATCAGGATTGTTGAGAATGATGCTTGGAAAACAGTGTTTAAAACAAAACAGGTTTTGTATGAATGGCTTGTGATGCGTTTCGGGATTTGTAACACCCCTGCTACTTTCATGTGGGTCATGATGATGTCTTTCATTCATTCATTGATGATTTTGTAATTGTATATTTGGATGATATCCTTGTGTTTAGAAAAACCTGGGAAGAGCATATTGTACATGTGAAGAAAGTTTCAGATGTACTGAGGAAGGAGAAGCTTTATGTAAAAATGTCTAAATGTGAATTTCATAAAACTTATTTAGTATATCTGGGCCATATTATTGGTGGAGGCCACCTGCGAGTGGACCTAGGCAAGGTTGTTGTCATTGTAAACTGGCCACGGCCTAACACCATTACTGAAGTCATAAGTTTTCTGGGTGCGATTCAGTATTGGAGGAAATTCATTTCTAGGTTTTCTTCCATTGCTGCGCCATTACATTCATTGACAAGTGTTAAAGAAATTTTCCAGTGGGGAGGCAAGCAGCAGAGAGCCTTCGACACTTTGAAGGAAAGGATTAGCACAGCACCAGTTCTGACATTGCCAGATTTGCAGCAGCCATTTGATATCGAAACCGATGCCAGTAGGTTTTCCATGGGAGCAGTTTTGATGCAAGGGAGAAATCGATTCTATTACCATTCAAAAACATTCTCTACTGTGGTAAGTAACTATCTGAGTTATGACAAAGAGTTGTATGCTTTAGTACAGAGTGTGAAGAAGTGAAAACATTATATCATGGGAAAAGAAATAGTCATACATACTGACCATCTGCCACTTCAATATTTACAATATCAAACTAAAGTACAAGAAAGTAGGAATTTAAGATGGATGGGATTCTTACAACAGTTTCATCTCGTAATTAAGTACAAAAAGGGAATTCATGATAAGGTAGCAGACATGTTATCAAGACCTCCTACAAATGCTTCAATCATTCTTCAAAACAATTCATTAACACATGAAAGTTATATTGAGCAGTATGCAGAAGATAAAGATTTTAAGAAAGTATATGCATCACTAACACATGGTAAAAATGAAGAGAACTATTATTTGCATAATCAACTCTTGTATCATCTTGGTAAAATCTGTATTCCAGAGAAAGAGAGAGTGCATGTGATTCGAGAAGCACATAGTTCATTGATTGCAGGACATTTTGAAGTAAGTAAAACATTGTCATTATTGCAGAATCATTGTTATTGGCCTCAAATGCAAGAAACTGTAGCTAAATACATAAGAGGTTGTGTAATGTGTGCAACAAGTAACCCTAGCAATAGGAAATTGGGTTTGTACGCTCCTCTTCCAGTTTCCTCTCGTCCTTGGGAAAGAATTTTTATGGACTTTGTAGGAGGACTACCTATGTCTAGAAAAGGGCATGATTACCTATATGTTGTTGTGGATAGATTCAACAAAATGTGTATCTTAATGCCATGTAACAAACAGATCACTGCTGAACAAACAACCCACCTATTCTTTTAGAATGTTTGGGTACATTTCGGGCTACCCATGTCTATTGTATATGATCAGGATTCTCAGTTCTTGGGAGAATTCTGGTCAACTTTATGGGAGCTTATGGATACTAAACTGAAGAAAAGTACAACTTTTCATCCACATACCGATCAGAAAACAGAGGTAGTAAATAGAACAGTGGTTCAGCTGCTCAGAGGATATTGTATTAAACATCCTAAACTTTGGCATGAGCAGTTGCAGTATATACAACATGCTTACAATCATGCAGTTCATTCATCCACGAAAATATCTCCTTTTGAAACTTGTTTTGGTTATCTTCCAAAAACACCGATGGACTTCCCTTTTGGCAAAGATGAAGTGGATGGAAATCATGATGCAGATAAAGATCTAAGGTTCATTCAAAGAATCCAAGTGGTGCAGCAAGCAGTTCAGGAACAGTTGGAGAAGAGCCAGGAAAAGTACAAAGCTAGGCATGACAAGCATCGAGTTGATCATCAATTTCATGTTGGTGACAGAGTTTGGTTACATATCACCGAATACAGAATGAAAGGTTAAGGTAAAAAGCTTAAGCCTATCAGGTATGGTCCTTCTGAGATCTTGGAAAAGATCGGTACTAATGATTTTCACTTGAATTTACCTCCATACAGGAAAATTTATTTAGTTATCAGTGTTGAGAATCTTAAACTGTATGAGCCTCCAATGATCATGGATGAGGAAACTACCATACAGATTCCTTCAGTTGATGATATGGCACATGAATACATGAAAGAGTTGCAGGATGATGTTATTCTTGATAGAAATGTAAGGACTTCACGAAGAGGGAATGTTGAGTACCTTCGAGTGGGGCTGAAAGGCATGCATCCTAGCAAAGCAAGATGGATGGAGATTGGGAAGGTGAGGGAGTTGTACCCTCACTTACTCATAGAATGATTCAAGATTTTGGTGGTCCAAAAGCTCTCCAGTGGGGAGGAATGATTCAGTGGATTATTCATCTTCAAAATTACACTAATCCAGTATGGTACAATAGTTGTTAATCTATGGTTCAATACAACATAAGATATGTTTTTAACTCATATGATAAACATAGTGCGCAGTTATCGCATGGGTCCATGGAGCTTATCACATGGGCCGTGCAGTTGTGCATAAGCTACGCAGTTATGTATGGGCTGCGCAGTTTGTGCACCATCGAGTAGAACATCGAATGGTTCATGAAAATCTCACGCAATCACGTATGTTGCGATGCTGCGACGTTTGTGAGGTTAGTTACATGTTGCGAAATTTGTATGCTGCGACAGCGGACCAAGTGTATGGTGAATTCCTCACATTCTGTGACATTTATGGAGTTAGTGGTGACATCAAACAGTTACGTTACATGTGCCACAGACCAGTTGCATGCATATGTCCGTGGGGTCATTGCAACGTGTTGTGAGTCAGCATAGGTGCATGGAGTTGGTTGCAACGTTTCGGGAATATGGAACGTCATGGTAACATAACGCTTGGGCAGCGATTTGACGGATTACATGGTTCAGTTTTAGCATATGGTTGTAACGATAATAAAGAAGATAATAGCTATGCTGAAAGGGGGAGGCGAATCCGTTACTTATCCTCTGTCCGAACTCTTAAATAGAGGACTTTGGCCACAGTGAAGACAGAGCGAGGAGAGCGAGAGACAGAGTGAGGGCTCAAATTGTTTAGTACACAGAGCATCGCTTCTCTGAGGAGAGTTTGGATGCGAAGTGTCCAAATGCTGTTACGGTGGAAGTCGACATTCTCTATTATAAGTTTATCTTTCTTTGCTTCACGAAGGCTAATTATAATTTCCAGAGGAGAGGTCTTAAAGAATTTGTATAGAATTCTTTTTGCAGTTGCTGAAGTTGATTCCAGAACCATTTTTGTACCATTTTAAAGAGATTAATTCGATCGGTACCCATTGGAGAGGGACCCGGAGACGTAGCCCAGTGGAGGGGGTGAACTCCGTTATCAACTTCTGTTTGTGACTCTCTGATTCTGTGTTTCTCTTTAGATCTGTTTATCAGTGTTTTTTTTTCATTCATGTTCTGAGCATTTAATTTCTGTAAAAGATGTTCCATTAATTAACTTGTTGCAGTCATTCTTTTTAAACAAAATTTCAATGCACACAAGTGGAGGTCCAACGGATCAGAAGGTGAAGTAAATTCGAGAGAAAAGGCTGAAGAATGGTTTTTGGGAATGAGTAAGTATTTCCAGGTTCATAACTATTCAAGTGTGATGCAGTCTAGGGTTTCCATCTACAATCTGAATTGTAAGGCAGCAAGATGGTGGCAAGATTTAAAGCACACCAAGAAAGATGAGCTGCAAGAAATAAGATAGGAAAACTTTTGAAATATTCTCCAAGAAAAATACATGTCATAAAGGTTCTTAGAGCGCAAGGTAAAAGAGTTCCATGAACTATGAATGGGGTCCATGACTATGGATGCATTTATAAATAGAATTCTAGATCTGTTGCATTATGTATTGTATATCAAAGAAGAGAAGGTGAATATCCAACCATTCCTAGGATGTCTCCCACCCAGTTTTTGGGACAGGATTGAATTTGACATGTCAAAGACATTGGATATTGCAATACAAAAGACCCGACTATGCTATGAGCATGGTCAGTTACGACAAGAAAGCCAAAACCGAAACAAAGAAAAGTCTAGAAAGTTTTCTAATAACTGGAAGCCTAGGTCAAACCCATAGCCTTATAGAAAGAAAAATAACAGCTTTCAAGCGAACAAGAAATTCAACAAAACTGGTATGAATCCTTATGTACCAACTCCTAATGGTATTAAGCAAGTGGTGAGTGGAGCCAATGCTACCCCTTTAGAGATCAAGTGCTATAAGTGCAATGGGCCACATTATGGCCAAGAATGTAAGAACAAGAACAATGGAATCTTGCATAACCTACAAGAAGAACCTACCATTGAGGATATAGCACGAACCCCATGCATATGTGCTGGATTAGATGGCCGACAAGCAGACCATTAAGCTACAATGGTCAATATTGAAGGTAAGATCTTGAATACCTCGGTTTCAATACTTATTGATCCTAGTGCTTGTTGAAGCTATGTTGCACCTAATATTGTTGATTTATGCAAGTTAGGAAAGGTAAAGCATGTTAAACCTTTGCTGCTACAATTAGCCACTAGTGCAAAACATAAGGTTTTAGAAATTGTTAAAGAATGTGAAGTAAACCTAAATCATTTCCTTACTAAGGTAAACCTAAACATCCTACCTTTAGGATCGTACGATATTATTATCGGCATGGATTGGTTGGAACAACACCATGTCATGCTCCATTGTATACACAAGTCTATCTTGTGTATTGATAGCTAAGGGAACCAAGTAAAGGTTCAAGGCATCCTAAAGAAAGTTTTTGTAAGACAAATCTCTGCCTTAGAAGTGAAAAAGTATGTTAGGAAGGGCGACAAGTTGTTTGCGGTAAACATCTGAGACGTTGTTAATGTAATTGTAACTTCAGAATGTATTCACTTGTATATCTTATGTATTGTACCCCGATGTTTATTCCGCGAAGTGTTTGTAATGTATTGAAGTCATGTCATGCTCCAATGTTCCTATCGGGAGATTCAATAATGTAAACAAGTCATGTAAGGTCATTGTGGGCAACCCTCTTATTGATCAAGGGTTAAAGTCCCCATAGTTGTGGGGCACTAGGGTTATTAGACTCTCCTAGAGATGTCGGCCTTAGTAAGTAATTGTTAAGTGAGTTCAAAATGTTTAAGTGGACATCAATTGAATGGAAGAATATAAATAGAGACTGAGCCTCTCTATTTATTGCACACACACTAACTCACTAGGGTGCATGAGTGAGACAGGAGAAGCTCTCTCAAGTGAGAGAGAGAGAACAAGCTGTGGAGATCGTCTTTTCTATTTTTGGGTTTTACTGCTGCTATTGGTGCTCATTCTATCTCTGAGGAAGTTGCGAGGTTTTCTACTTTATGGTTTCCTCGAGGAAAATTATTTGTGTCTCTTGTCTCTTATGTTGATTGCCATGCATATTATTCTCTCAGATAAGATCCTAAGATCATATATAACATGGTATCAGAGCTAACCTGAGAAGATGACATTGTGGAGCTGCAGAAGCTAGGTATTCTTAATTTTTGGGTCTCTCTCCACAATCCATCAGCAAAATTATTATAGGCTGACTCTCCATTGAAGGGCATATCTTTCTGTTGAAGTGGAATTCGATTATGGACATTTTCAATTTTTGGTGTAGCAAATTAGGGCTTTCTATAGAAGAGGAATTTTTTAGTGAGGATAGCAGAAGATTTCTCTCGTCATAAAAATCAAATTTTAGAGACCTAGTTCAATAGTTTTGATTGGGTGTAACTCTAGGAAAGTCAAACCCTAGTTTGACTTCGAGCTGAAAAAGCCCTAAATACTAAAACTGAAAATTTTTGGTACATTTTCTATATCACGCGATTGGAGAAGGCTCATGAGCTGAAATTTTCGCAGGACAAATATAAAATCATGATTTAGACTTTGTTGAAAGTTCATCCTAAGATTCACTATATTCTAGGAGATATGATCCCTCCAAGATAGGGTTCCATCCTCTCCGAGGATTCATCCCTGAACAGGAGACCTGGGGAGAATTACTATATCTCGGGCTACGAATGTTTAAATGAATATTTTGAATATTTTCTAAAAAAAAAACAGACTGTAGTTTCTATGGTTGAAGTTGTACACCTAGAAGAACAATCTAAAACAGGTCACCTACAACTTTGCTATGATGAACAGTCCTAAAACAGGTCACCTTGGGAAAACGTTCATAAGTATAAATTGGTAAAACAAATTCTTATGAAAAATATAGTGTTGGAATAGGGATAGGTGAGGCTACCTTAGTGTGAAGTTTCTAACATAGGGGAGTACTGCTTTTGGAGATATAGCAGAAACAGTATCAGGAATTTCTGCAGAATAAACTAGAAAACTAGGGATTCCTATTCCGAGAGCTTCCCTCCACTATTTTTAGAAAAGGAGTACATTGGATAGCTCACCTTGAATATTTCTATATTTCTCGCCAATTGGATCTAAAAAATTCCATGTTTTTAAAAATAGGTTTTCTTTGACATACCTTAGATCAGCGAGCTCTAGAACCAGGAGGGACACCTCAAATCGGTAAGATCTAATCTTTTGCTATTTTCATTTGAGGTTCACATTTCAAAATGATCTATCACATCAACTTGATGATAATATTGGTCAAGTTTACAACTTCCAACCACAGAATTATATGATCTCTTTGAAGAAAATTAATTGGACACCTACATGAGTAGAGAGGTTCTAGATCTAGAGGGAGATGAGGCTAAAAGCCTTCCACAGAAGAACTTGAGAAAATCCAAGAAGAACATTGATGATTCAACCATGGATCAACTTGTACCACAAGTGTCTTCCCTAAAGACACCGAAAGATATCTTTGATTCCTTCACCAATCTATTTGAAAGGAAGACCATAAATTAGAATATGAATTTGAGAAAACAGTTGAAGAATGTGAAGATACGGATTGCAGAGATGATACAGTCATACTTTATGAGGGTCTCTCAAATAAAAAAACAACTTGTAGTAGTAGAAGAAGAAGTGGAGAATGAAGAAGTGGTGATAGCCACCTTGAATGGCCTCCCAGGATCATGGGATCCGTTCATGCGAGGAATGTGTGGCAAAAGGAAGTTATTACTTTCAGGAGACCCAGGGAAGAAGAAGAAGCTCAACTCATAATAAGAGAAGAGAATATGGGAGCAACTGAATATCAAGATCTAACCATCCAAATAAGATCCCTCAAGCGATGAGGAATACGAAGGACTCAATTCTTGAAGAGCCACTTATCCATCTTGAGCATTTGGATAAGAAATGACGTTGTTATGAATGAAGAAGATGATGAAGCTGAAATAATGAGTCTACCCATGAAAAAAATAAAGAAAAGTATTCAATTGTCATTTTATGATATTGTTTTTGTTATGCATTTTTTTATATACAGTTGATGTATTATGTATGATAGAATGTTTGCATTAATGAAAATATTCTACTAATATGGATGTGATGGGTAAGTAGCTCATGGTGCTATACAACTCTCCATTGCTACTTATCTAGAATGAAACCTCTTTGCTGACATATTGCATTAGTGCACAATCTCAATGTTGTCCTTGTTGAGATGGAAGGCATCTAGAAACGTTTTCGTGAGATATAGATGAATGTTGTATTTGCTAAAATAGTTGCATGATCATATATTTATGTATAAGAATTTTTGATTTTGAATATTCGTTACGAAATGTTTCTAACAATACAACTAATTCATTTCACCACTTATACTATGAAACGAGAACTCGACACAGTTCTCGTTTTTCTCTCTGCTAATTTTAGTAGCTAATTTTATCTCCATTTAAAAACGGGTTGATACTAGTATCACACATTTTCATTTTAAGGCATTTTTTTGGGCCTTCAAATCATCTTCGTCGTAAAATATTATTAATTTCTAATTTCAAGTGTGTTTTTTAGACATTTAACAAAATAACATACATTTAGAAGCAATTTATATTGAAAATCATATACATTTTGCAATTTTCCCTTTAAAATAAGACTTTTTTATAGGCAAAATAAGACTTTTTTATTGATAAAATTCTAAGAAATTCTAGAAAAAAAAGACATTTACAACCATTTTAAATAGATTTTCATAGAATTTTTGATAAAAAATGATAATATTTCATACTATATTCCAAAATGTTACGATTCACATAAATTCACGAAAAACTATACCATATATTTGCAAATAACATATTAAAAACAATATAATAGAGATTTTATTTCTAAAATAAAGTCTGAAAGTCAAAACAGTACTAATATATCTTATGAAAAAGTTGTCAAATTAAACATTTTCTTCAAGACACTAAACTAATCAACAATATCATGCAGTCCAAATTCTTCATCAAAATTGGAATTTTCTGGAGCTTGGCTTTCCTCGGGGACATCAATGTCCTCTTCCATTGGGTCTTCTATGTCTGCAAGATTCCCAAAGTGCTCCTTTCCAAACATCCCTCCTAATGGGGGTTGAGGCTCTTTTGACATCTTCGCCACAAGTGTTTCACTAAACTCCCCTTTCTTCAAACCAACTTCTTGTAATTCATCTGGAAGAACTTGTATAGCATTAATTCTTTGCTTGGTGTAATTGCATTGTAGTGGATCATTATCAATGGATATGCAATTTCTTCCTTTTTGCAAGGAGCATGCTATTGTTGTACCTAATCACCAAAAACAAAAAAAATAGTTAAGACAAATAGCATAAAGAAGCATACTTAAAAAAAAATTAATGAATAATAAAAAACAATAAAACTTGAAATATGTTTCCATATGTAATATTTGAAATTTGACCTGAACCTCAGAACAAATCTAAGACCCAATCTCCTTCAATTGAAAATGTATCTATGAGATAATTAATCAAAACTTGTGGCTTTTGATAGATGTTTACATCCACTCCTTTCAAATCCCTTTTTTCATATGTCAATTTTTTAACCACGGCATTATAAGTCAACATCTGACTATATTTTCCTTCACTCGTTTTATTGATTAAAAGAGATTCATAAGTCTCATCGTTTGTCCAAGTTGCAAGATGTATGTTTTCAATATCATTTAGAAATGGATCACTGCTGGAGCTAAGAATATTAGGCTTTTGCATGCAGTCAAAATAAAAAAAAGAATTGAATTAACTTATCAATAAATATAATTTATTTATAAATTCAATAACTTGATAATAATAGTGCAAATATATTACCAATAAAGTTGTTTCCTTGTTTTTGCTTTACCCTTGAAGGATGTCAACAACCCCCCTAATTGTGTGTCAGAATGGAAAACAATGAATCTTCATAGTGGTGATGTTGTGACATCTACAAATCCTGAAACCACTTTACTGAATGATTGGTAAGTATAAGGCTCACAATCATAAGTAGTGTTTCGTATATTGAATCCATGAGGGATATCTGCAATAACTAGGTTGTACTCCTTTTTAGGAACAATTTTTTCAATGTCCGTACAGTCACCTAAAATGACTTTATATTGCACAGTGTCAAGCCCATTCCAAATATAATGATCAAACGTATCATCAAGTTCAACGTTTTCAAGACATTGTCTCCTTTGTCGTTCTATTTTGGCTCTTTGGATATGAATTTTGAAGGACTCTGGTACTCCACCTGTACCCCTCTTTGGCATCTTCAAT
>LPNX010769528.1:2240-155894 GCA_001517045.1 Pseudotsuga menziesii | reverse complement strand
ACTTAGAACATAACAAAAATGTTAAGCTCAATAAACATACTTTGTACCATAAAAAAACATCAACTTACTTATCAAATTTACTGCACATTTCCTCCATTGGTAAATCACCTGACTTTACCCGTGACAATATTGTAGCTATTAGTGTTTCATCCTTCACACCTTGCATTGTTCTCCATGGTGTAATAGTCATGTCTTCTCGCAAGTTCTTGATGCCAAGACCTGACTTACCACCGGTCCATGGAACAACTTTACTTTTTTTCACTTTTTGATTTTTTATGCTAATATTATCCCACATGCTAAATATGTCCTCAACGAAATCCCATGTTTTTCCTACTCTGAATGCCAATTGGAAATATCCATCTACAACTATGAATGCATCACTACCTTTGGCATTTTTCTGTTTCACAATATCCTCTTTAATAGGGATACCTATTTCTAGACAACATTGTTTCCGAAAAATTGCATCAACCTTAAATTTATCTCCACCACATATTTGCAAAAATTCATTGTGGATGAATCTCACCCTTTGAATAAATGTCATATTCATCCTATATTCGCTATTTGTGTTATGATCCCATGCTAACAACTTTGCTTCTACATCTGTTAAACCATCATAAACAATGCATTTTAGTGTTTCAAAAATAGGGTTATTGGGATATTCTTGCATCAACTCTTGTCTTGCCTCTGCAGAATGATTCCCTCCAAGAACATAATATTTGTAATGAAAACTTCTTGTTTGCTCAAATTCATCTCTAGTAGGAACATATTTTGGGTCAACAAGCACTAGGTATTGAACCACATGTGCATAGGGATTATGCCTCATTAATGATTTCAAGTTGTGAATATGCAAATGATGTGGTTTTCTAATTCTAAATTGATCTTGCCCTTCTATGGGTCTAAAAAGTTGATTCACATTCAACTCAAATGTATGCCCATTGTTAACCAATTTATCCCTCCGCAATCGATCTCGAATGGCATTTTGTGTTGACTTGACAATTCCATCCTCTAGATCAGCACCTAGAGTAATGATTTCCCTATTACCCCCAGAATCTTCAATCTCATATTCATGGATAACGTTGGAATTAGAAGCAGAAGATCTCCTCCTTTTCTGTCTTGAAGGGGTTCCATCTAAATCAACAATGCCTTCATAAAGAATTGAAGCACCCTCAACCATATTTCTTATACGAGATTGATTCTTACTCTTACGAACAGTAGTGGCCAGCTCATTGGCAACAATTTCAACTTGTTCACTTGGGCGAGATAAAGATTTAAATGTAACATTTCTAGGTACCTGATTTGATTGTCGGATGCTCTTTCCTCTTTGTTCGTGTACTTCTTCAGTTTGAACATTTGAAATTTTTTTATTCTTCCTTGGTTCTTTTCCCTCTTGAAGTGCACCATGAATGACATCCATAGGATTTTCCTCTGTACAATAAATTCCATTCAACAGGTTTGAAATCGACCTAGCAAAATCCTGCAAAAAAAAAATGGTATTAAATCTATTACATTGTGATATCCAAGTTATAAGAAAAACAATTTAAAAATAATCTCAATACTGAAACTTACTCTCCCGCTTTCAATATCACGTACAACCCCTTCACAAAAGGGTGTGAAAGTTTCCTGAACATTATATTTTGAAACCTTCAAACAATATCGAATTTTGGCAAAGGTCTTCGCTTGTTTCACTTGTGCATAAACAATTTCCGTACCCGTCATCACACATATATCTCTCAACAATCCCAATGATTGGTAATCTAATTGAAGAAATTGAAATGCCGCACAATATAAGTGAATACTATCGGCTTTTCCTTGATATTTTTCCTTCAAATGCCAAAAATAATTTGTCCTGTCTTCTTCGGCCGCATATTTCCATTCTCTAGCATTCTTAATTTTTGATTCCTCAAAGGTCAAAACTTCATCTTGAGGCTCAACATTCTCAGATACCTCAATAGTTCTTTTTGACGCAATCATCGCTGCTCTTGATCCATAAACGTTCACAGATATCTTTCGTGATGCCATTGTCTGTATATCCAAATTGTACAAATTTAAAATACAATCAACAAACATTAATAAACAAAATAAATCAACATCAATAGTCATTATAAACTATATTGGAAATTTGTTGAAAAACATTAACCCCCCCTCCCCCCAACTTAACCCCCTTACACTAACATTACATTAAAATTAGAAAAATAAAACCATCTTAAGCCCCCACAAACATTGCATTTAAATAACAATGAGTGCAGTGAAGTGAAAATCCTCAAACACCCACACTCTAGAAGATCTAACAATATTCTTACAAGTTTTGAAAATCCAGAGAAGATTCATGGACAAAAACAAATAAAAACCTATTAGCTTAGTCAGAAAGAAGGCCTATTTATACGAGTGTCATTATCAATGTAAATAATCATTTATCATACCATGTTATTATTCATTATCAAAATGTGGGTTGTCGAATATTTGTGGGCATTTTAGAAATATTACGAGAGTTAAGAAGTTACCACATAGTTAATAACATGATCCGATAAAAAAAATCTCGTTTCAACCACAACTTGATCCTTATTGACATGCCAATACCCTTCAAACCCCATCTCAAACTTCACAAAGTCTAGCTAACAATCATAGAAAATGCGATAAATTAGGTGACATCTTTCAAATTTCTCTGTTTTTACTAATTTAAGTCTTAGTTAAACTATATTATAGATAAATAATTCAATGTTAATAAATATTTTTACTTATTAAATTTTTCTTATAATTTTTATATTATTTGATGATAATTATTTTTTAAATCACCAAAAATTCTTATACCTATTCACACTTTAGTTATGATCATTCAATATTTATTACAAAATTGATTTGATCTCATTTCAATGCTAGATTATCTAATCTATCAAAGTATAAATATCCTTAATTAAAATAGTTTAAATACAAAATATATAATTATCATTTCAATCCAATCTAGAAAAGTTTAAATATCCGCAATTAGAATAGTTTAAATAGAAATGGTATAGTTTAACAAGAATATGTTTTAACAAATTAATTTAAAAGAAGCAAAATTGACATAAAATATCAAATTATTATAAAATTTCAAGTTTTTTTGGTTTTATGCATAAATAATTTCGTGGCAAAATAATTTGTTTTCCCAATACAATTTTGTGCCAAAAGTATTTGTCCCTTGTATCTTATAGTAATAACTATTAACAAAGACATTACCACATAGCCTCTTATTTCTTTGATAAAATAATCACATTACATTGTCACGACATTTTCTCCAAGATGGAATCTTCTCTTTACTCGGTGGATAGGCACACAATGAATGTCAAACTGTAACGAATTTATCATTTAAACTAACGGCAACGCCCGAGACCATATTTCCGTTAATCAAGGTCAGCTGTTCGATTCGCCGCGGGAGCGCTTTTCAGGTTTCATAGCTCAGGATGACCACAGCGTCGGGCTGCGATGGAGAAATGAGTGGATGTGGTAGGATTCATAGAATTAAGTTTCAACGTGAGGTTTTTCGTGGTGTTTGAACACTTTGGTTCTTCATGATGTTGGGAAGTAAGTTTCAACACCGGCGCGGAGAACTGTTTGGAGTGTCAAGAACATCGATGTTTTTACGCGGGGTTTGATCGATGTCAAGATCAAGCTTTAACGTGGTGGTTTCGAAAAACACATATACATTCTTTGATGGGAGTTCCTCCATCTCCGCCTCCCTTCTGCTCCACCCTCCTCCCGCTTCCACCTCCTCCGGCGTCAAAACAAGTGGAGCACTTCTCCATGGGCGCCAAAGGGCTGCCCTTTACTAGCGTCGGGATTCTGAGAATCGCGCCGCCAGTAAAGGGCATCCCTTTGGCGCCCATGGAGCGACGCTCCCCTTGTTTTGACGACTTAGGAGGTAGAAGTAGAATCGCGTTGCCAGTGAGTGGCAACCCTTTGGTGCCCATGGAGCAGCGCTCCCCTTTTTTTGACGGCAGAGGAGGTGGAAGCAGGAGGAGGGTGGAGCAGAAGAGAGGCGGAGATGGAGGAACTCCCATCAAACAATGTATATGTGTTTTTCGAAACCACCTCATTAAAGCTTGATCCACCAAGAAATAAATCATGTAAACATCATGAGCTACACCTCATACGAGACCATAATACACATGCTTAGCGCCACTGTCTAGTCATGCCTTTATGTACGACAAAGGTACATATAAAAAACAATTACTCATTCAATGAGTCAATTTCGTCTTTGATGGGAGTTTCGCTTCACCCTCAAGCTTTAACGAGGTGGCTTTGAAAAAAAAATATACTTTCTTTGATGGGAGTTCCTCCATCTCCGCCTCCCTTCCACTCCACCCTCCTCCCGCTTCCACCTCCTCCACCGTCAAAACAAGGAGCCGTCAAAACAAGGAGAGCGTCACTCCATGGGTGCCAAAGGGCTGCCCTTTACTGGTGGCCCTTTGGCGCCCATGGAGCGGCACTCCCCTTGTTTTGACGGTAGAGGAGGTGGAAGCGAGAGGAGGGTGGAGTTGAAGGGAGGCAGAGATGGAGGAACCCCATCAAAGTATGTATATGTGTTTTTTGAAACCACCTCATTAAAGCTTGATATTGACATCGATCAAACCCTGCGTATAAACATCAATGTTCTTGACACTGCAAATAGTTCTCCGTGCCAGCGTTGAAACTTACTTCCCAGACATCGTTAATAGCCTGATCAGAGCTAGAAATCCTGGTCATCCATATATATATATACAGCCTGACAAAGTGTATATACATCATGTATAGTTTTTTTGAATGGAAGTTTGTAACTCACAGAATTTCGTGCACATGATTCGATCGAAAAGGCGAAAAACGACGTCATGTAATAAGAAATGTACGAATCCTACCACGGCCACTCATTTCTCCATCGCAGCCCGATGCTGTGCTCATCAGGAGCTATGAAACCTGAAAAGCGCTCCCGCGGCGAATCAAACAGCTGACCTGGCTTAATATAAATATGGTCTCGGGCATTGCTGTTAGTTTAAATGATAAATTCGTTGTAGTTTGACGTCCGTTGTTTGCCTATCCACTGGGTAAAGAGAAGATTCCATCTTGGAGAAAATGCCATGACAATGTAATATGATTATTTTATCAAAGAAATAAGAGGCTATGTGTTAATGTCTTTGTTAATAGTTATTACTATAAGATACCAGGGACAAATACTTTTGGCACAAAATTGTGTTGGCAATTCAAAAAACATAAATAATAAAAATAATATTAATAAATATAACAATTAATAGATTAAAGTCAATTAAGAGACATCTCCCTTGGTGAATAGTCACAAAGAAGGCCTATTAATACGTCATTATCAATGTAAATAATCATTTATCATACCATCTCCACCTCCCTTCCGCTCCACCCTCCTCCCCCTTCCACCTCCTTCGTCGTCAAAACAAGGGGAGCGCCACTCCATGGGTGCCAAAGGGCTGCCAGTAAAGGGAGGCCCTTTGGCACCCATGGAGCGGGGCTCCCCTTGTTTTGACGGCGGAGGAGGTGGAAGTGGGAGGAGGGTGGAGTGGAAGGGAGGTGGAGATGGTATCTTCCACCTCCTCCACCGTCAAAACAAGGGGAGCACTTCTCTATGGGCGCCAAAGGGCCGCCCTTTACTGGTGGCGTGATTCTCAAAATCGCGTCACCAGTAAAGGGCGGCCCTTTGGCGCCCATGGAGCGGCGCTCCCCTTGTTTATTGTTAGTTGGTCATAGTTTCATATCCATATATCTAGATGTAAATGTAGCTAAATATTTGTATAGAATGGCTCAACTGAGCGACTATGGAAATGACAAAATGCAAATTGAAACCAAGACCTAAACCAAAATCTCAAACCCTAACTTCCTATACGATTATCAATATATTTAGTGTCAGTCATCAAGGTGGGGTAAATTGTTCATCAAGGATAACTCCACGTAGGTGAATTCACGAGGGAATTCAAGCATGGGGAAACCGTGGACTGTCAAATCCACACACCATAAACCTAAGTGCCCTTTTGGCAATAGAAATCACTCATATAGTCGTTGAATAGGAATCAATCTCCAAGTAGAGTATGGTACATTTAAGAATCTCCTATGGTGGATTACGATTGGATCACGCAATGTTAATGCAATAGTAATGTTTCATTCCTCTAAATCCACCTTCTAAAGACGAGGCAAACAAAACAAGAGCGAGGGTAGAGGAAATTGACTCATTGAATGAGCAATTGTTTTTTGATATGTAACTTTGTCGTACATAAGCGCATGACTAGACAATGGCGCTAAGCATGTGTATTATGGTCTTGTATGAGGTGTAGATCGCGATGTTTACATGATTGATTTCTTGGTGGATCAAGCTTTAACGAGGTGGTTTCAAAAAACACATATACATTCTTTGAAACTCATTTGTGAATAGGTTAGAGTTAGGATTATAGTAAGACTGTATTCAAAGCTTTGACATAAGGTCATTTGAATTGATATGATCACCATACTTGAGCGTGAGGGAAATGGTTTCAGATATTCCTCTGTCAAGTTCAAGAATGTGTTTAAAAGATAAAAAAACAAAAAATAAATATTTAAAATTTAAAATAATCAAAATTACAAAACTCTTGATAAGGGTAGGTCTTTTTTTAATTAACACTACATCTCTTAAAAAAAATTGTATTTATATAAAAAAATAAAATAACTAACCCGGAATTTGGTAGAGACTGCTTTCTTGAAAGAATATCTAACTCGGAATTTGTTAGAGACTCCTCTCTTGAAAGTGCTAGAAGCTCCTCCTTCTTTAAAACCCTTCCTGAATTGCTGCAGAGTCTAAACAATAATGAATTTATAAGATACATTGAGACAAATGAAAAATCAATAAAACCACAAAATAATGAATGACAAATGTATAAAACCATAAAGCTATCATTGTAAAATTAACTATAAAACTATTCTATTTATTAAAAAATGAATAAAACTAACATAATTATTAAAAAAGGAAAAAACTAACCTATTTATTGAAAAATGAAAAAAACTAACCTAGTTATTAAAAAAGGAAATGAAAAACTAACCTATTTTCTAAAATAGAAACAAAAAAAAACTACACTATTTATTCAAAAAGGAAAAAAAACTAACCTTGAAATTGTTACTAAATTTCTCCAAACTGCATGATGAATTGTAGGAAAACTAAATGATTTATATAACCTAAATTAGGTTTAACATTGATTGTTTTACAAATATGGGATTAAAAAGAAGTTAAATAACCATTACTTTATTACATATTTCGTATATATAAAAAATTCCACAAAACTTCATTGGTTTTATATGCATGGGGATATAAATATGTAATTATATAATATATTATTTCATATTTTTTTTATATCATAAATTTCTTTTTTTACTAGTTTTCTGAATGTGCTTGAAATGCGCCCCATATTTTTGGTGGGAAATTTTGGAGGGAAAAATTTGAACGAAAAAATTGGAGTTAAGTTTTGGAGGGAACATTTCATTCTCATAGCTATAAGATGGTTGATTGACATTTGCACCATTCTACATTTTGGTGAGGTCTATCATTAAAGTTCATTGTCTTCTCTATTAATATTTTTCTTTAATTCTATCTTTTAGTGAGAAGGCATGGACTCATCTGAATTGAATTCTAATGTCAATGAAGCATTGTATTTTTCATCTAGCCAACCTACTGACAGTGCAAGCAATGTAATCAAACACGTTGTTCAAGAACTTCCATGTTCTGAAGATTTTGAAGGAAGCACTAATGAAGGGCAAGAATGTGAAGGTGATGATGATGATGATGAATATCTTCCTCCAAGTGGGGATCCTAAAGAAAATAATCAAGATGATGACAATTTTCCTCCCAGCGAGGATTTTAATGGGACTAATGATAATTTTCATATAAGTCAGGATTTTAATGGGATCGTTGAGGATTTTGGTGAGGATGAAAAAATCAATAATGGTGAAGATGATTTTCCTCCAAACGAGGATTTAAATGGAACTGATGATGAGTTTCCTCCAAGTGAGGATGTCAATGGCAATGATGATGATTTTCATCCAAACGAGGATTTCAATGGCAATGGTGATGATTTTCCTCCAATCAAGGATTTCAATGGAACTAATGATGAGTTTCCTCCAAGCGAGGATGTCAATGGCAATGATTATTATTTTCCTCCAAGTCAGGATTTCAATGGAACTGAGAATGAGTTTCCTCCAAGTGAGGATGTCAATGGTAATGTTGATGATTTTTCTCCAAGTGAGGATTTCAATGGAACTAACGATGAGTTTCCTCCAAGAGAGGATGTCAATGACAATGAAGATGATTTTCCTCCAAGCGCGGATTTCAATGGAACTCATGATGAGTTTCCTCCAATCAAGGATGCCAATGGAAATGATGATGATTTTCCTCCAAGTGAGGATTTCAATGGAACTGATGATGAGTTTCCTCCAAGCAAGGATGTCAATAGCAGTGATGATGAATTTCCTCCAAGTGAGGATTTCAATGGAACTAATGATGAGTTTCTTCCATGTGACGATGTCAATGGGAGTGATGATGATTTTCCTCCAAGCGAGGATTTCAATAGAACCGATGATCAGTCACCTTCAAGCAAGGATGTAAATGGAACTAATGATGATTTTCCTCCAAGCAAGGATTTTCTTGGAACCGATGACGAATTTTCTCCAAGTGAGGATTTCAATGGTGCTGATGATGACTTTTCTCCAAGTGAAGATTTTAATGGCACCGACGATGATAATACTCGAGGCGAGGATTTCAATGGAATCGATGATGATTTTGTTGATGATGAAGCCACCAATGATGAAGACAATGATTCTCCTCCAAGTAAGGATGTTACAGAAACCAATGATGTCAATGTTGAATTTCAAGAGTTCCCCTTCAATGAAGAATTTAGTGGCACCAATAGTGTTGATGCTCACATTGATCTATCCGCAAGTGATCAACTTATTACTAATCATGACAATCATTTTCATATTGAATTTAGTGATCATGTTTTCAATGAGGGGGGGTCATATTTCTCATAATGAAAACATTCATTCTGATGAGGTTGTTGTTGCAAACATAATGGTCCAGGAAAGGCAGAGACATAATCCAACAATGAGCAGGATTAAGTGTAGGACTAGACCTTTTTATGTCAATCCAAATCATTCCAGTTATACAAGGTCTAGGAAATAATTGCTCATAAGTCCAAGTTCCATTACTCATTTAATTTCAAGTGAGTATTGCCACAACAATTGTTTGAAGGGTATAGGCTACAATTATTCCTTAGAGAAAAGGAATGTGTATTTATCAATGAACAAAAGTATGCAAAATTCATATTTAGTGGGGTGTATGATTTCTACAAGGACAGGTTATGATTATCGCATTGGAAATGTTCTTCTTTGTAGAAAGGCATTCAAAAGGATTCACTCAATTGGTAATCTTAGATCATCAAGAATCCAAACAAGACTAGAAAATGATCCAACATTTTATTCTGATGATTATCAGGGACGGATCACTGGACCATCAACACACATCGCAATATCATGGATGCATGATTTCTTTTCAAAGCATGGAGAGAGTATGCCAAATAGAGAAACAATACACATTCCATATAATTTCACAAGATAAGAAATCTACAACTTATACAAGTATTATGTTCAAGGTGGTAAAGGAAATAGAAACTTCATCAAATATGCATATTTAACAAGAGTATGGAAAAAGATTTTCAACAATGTCTGCATTCCAAAGAGGTCAAGGATGGGGATCTGCAGTACGCGTGCTTCTCTTAAATAAAGGAGGGATAGACCAGAAGGGATAGAAAGAGGTATGCTTAAAAATTTGTTTATTTTTTTAGATAAATGTCAATTATTAAAACAAGTTATCAATATTTTTGCATATGTTCTTTGTAGATTCCATAATTAATTCACTGCAAGAACATCGCAATCAACAATCAAATGAACGACAAAAGTTGTACAAACATCGCAAGAAGTGTTATGATGCTCCACATAAGTATATGGGTTTGATAATTGATGGCATGGATCAGAAAAAACACTCTTGCCACATTTTGTACGTGTGCCAAATAATTTAAAGGAGGAAAATTTTATTCAGTTTCACTTGGTTGGGTGTATAGTTTTTAATGGTGAAATGTTTCCAAGGGTTTACTTTACAGCTCCAAACATTCACAATGATGCAAATTTGACCATCACCATAATTCCTCATGTCCTTTCTCATTGGCCTGGTGATCTTCCTGAAGTTCTACATTTGCAATTGGACAACACAAGCCGAGAAAAAAAAAATTAGGTCGTGTTTTCTTATCTAAACATGCTTGTTGAATTGGGAGTTTTTAAAAAGGTAAAAGTTGGTTTCCTTCTTGTTGGGCATACACATGATCATATTGATCAAATGTTCAGCCATTTTGCAAGGACATTGAGGAGGAAAAAAGTCAGGAGCCTACCATCATTGATTGAAATTGTAAGGAAAGCATACCATCCAGAACCTGTTGTACAAAAATTGGAAGAAACTGTGGACATGCGAAGATTTATTTTTGGATCGCGTGGTGAAGAAAGGTGCATTGAAAAACTTAATGACATTAGCTTTCAACATCAATTTAGTATAAATAAGATTGATGGAAAAACACTACTATGGGGAAAGAAGTACTCAACTAGCACAGAATGGGGGCCTTCATCAGGTTTGGCATTTTTGAAATTCATCCCAAATCGTCAAATGTATGCTTCAAATTTATTGTTATTGCAATCATCTTCAAGGATTCATAATGCAAGGCGACACAATAGAGATGTTAATTCTTCTCAATGCATGGAAGAAATAAAAAAATCTATCGAAGATACATATGAGTACTTTGATGTTGCTGATTCTGTATGGTGGGAGTCTTTTTTCATGGAGCAAAGTGACATAATTTCAAACTCTACAAATGGAGATATATATTTGAAGTCTCCATTTACTTGGCCACGAGTAACAAATGAAAACGAGGAAACAAATGTTGAACCTCAAGGTGTTGAGTTTTCTCAAGTAGAGGAAAGAGAAATGTATATTGGCTCTAGAAGATCATCTGCAAAGTGTCGAGAGATGGAAGACCTTTATAAGGGATCAGTACAAGATATCAAGGAGTGTTGCATGATTGCAGTTTTGGCTACAGATGATGCATGTGATTATCCTTTCTGGATTGCAAAAGTTATGAAGGTGAATAAAGAAAATGAAGAAGTAGTATCAATAGCAGTACATTGGTATGAAACGGATACACACTTGTTTGATGGTGTGTACAAGGCAGAGATGGTAGTTGAGAAAAGGGTTTGCAGAAAGAAAAAAAGACAGGGTCAAAAAATAAATCACCGCCGCATTGACATATTGAAATTAGAGGAAGTTGATATACTTGTTTATGATTTCAAGATGACAAAGAAAGGAACTCTTCGCTCGAAGACTCTAGAGATTATCAAGAATTTTCTTCCAAAAGAACAAGTTGCAATATGGGAGTCTCCTCAACCAAGTCGTAGATCTAGAAGGAATATGACAACTGAAATGATGGGCATAGATGTAGACTCTGACGGTGCACCCATTGATAATAGAGAAGAATATGGGTCATCCACATCTTCGTCCAGCCCTTCGTCTGTAGAAAATGTAGATTCTGATGGGGTGTCAGATTCTATGGATGAATTTCAATAATTTCAAATGAAACATTTTAGATGTTTTCTATTAGTATGATGTTTGTAATTGAAATTCTGAAGGAGATTTTGAATATTTATATTAATCATTTGTTCTTGTATAGTCTAATATATGATTTCATTATGAATCACATCATAATTTCTTTGATTTTATATGGTTAGAGTGGTGAAATTATTTATGAAATATTTTTGTTTGTTTAATATGCAAGTTTCACAAAATTTGTAATTTATATTTTTGAGAAAAAAATATTTTTCCAATTTAGGGGTTGATTTTAAAGTTTTTGTAAACAACAGTATGGGATGTTTGGACATGGCTCTATTTTTAATCCCAAAAAAAAAAAGTGTATACTGGTATCAACACTTTTCTATTTAGGGGTGTTTTTGGTATTTTTTTTGCAAAAATCATCGTTTTTATGCATAGAGTTCTCGTTCTTAGTATAAAGTTCTCGTTTCATAGTATAAGTGGTTATTTTACTTGTAGGAAAGATTGCGTACATAATCACCTACAAGAAAAGAAGGATGAGACTTGTTCCGAAGAACAAGTGACTACAGATAAAGAACAATATGAAGAAGTAGTGACATCATTGATGCAGAACCTTCCAGCTATGAAGAAGTAACCAAGAAGAAAGGGAAGACCAGTTCAAGAAGAACTTATGTCTAAGATGAAATATCGAGACATGAAGGGAAGTTCGTAGTTCCATCATGTAATAGACGAAAACATCGTGGGATACAAGGAAAGATTCGTAGCATGAGGCTTCTCATGAAAAGAGTGCATGGAGTACAAAAGACAGAGGGAGTATGATGCTTCAATTGAGAGGGAGTGACTATAGAAGATCCTGAGGTTCGACATGGTACAATAGGATGGATAGCTTACTGATGACTCTAGGCTTTACTGAGTGTAAAGAGGATTCCCACCTTTTCCTCAAGGTTGAAAGTGGAATACCAATGATGCTCTTGTTACATGTCGATGAATTGTTCCTAACATAAAAGAGGAACTCATTAAAGTTGCAAGAAGGAGACTTGCTTCCGATTTAGAGATGAAGGACTTGAATATGATGCACTAATTTATAGGCATGGAGGTGTGGTAGAATCACCCTGCGAAAAGGGAAGTATGTAGTAGAGATCTTGAAGAGGTTCAGGATGATGGAGTGCAAGGACATAAACACACCTATGGCATCAAACCTGATGCTATTGAGTAATGCTTCATCAGAAGCTATTGATGCTACGATGTATTGTCAGATGATTGGTTCCTTGATGTACCTAACGAATACAAGACCAAATATTTTCTTTGTTCTGAACACCTTGAGCCAATTCCCAACAGATCTGAGACATGTTCACTTGATTTTTGCAAAGCATATTCTCAGGTACCTAATGGGTAAATTTGATTATGGGATCAAGTATGAGGTGAATCAGAAGATTAACCTAGAGGGTTATGTTGATTCAGATTGGGTAAGCAGTGCCATATATAGGAAGAGCACTTTAGGGTGTTGCTTCAACATGTGATTGGGTGTGATGTCTTGGTTTAGTAGGAAGCAATCCTATGTGGCACTGAGTATAACTGCAATAGAGTATGTCATAGCTTGTTCAGCTAGTTGTCAGGTAGTATGGATGAGGAAGCTACTATCTGATTTATTTGATCTCTAGTTGGATGCTACTTGTATATATTGCGACAACTAGAGTTGTGTGAAGTTGTTGGATAAACCGGTGTTCCATGACAAGTAGAAGCATCTCGAGATCAAATATCACTATATAAGGGATATGGTACAGAGATGAGCAGTGAAGCTCTGGTATGTTGTGACAAATGAACAGATAGCTTATATGTTGACTAAGCCATTAGCCAGAGTGAAGTTTGAGTACTTCTGGGAGAAGCTTGGTGTTCTCTAGATCGAGGTTCCCTCCAAGGGGAAGTGATGAGTCTGTGAGCAATTCTGGCATGGAGAGAGGATTGGTTCCTTCCATGGTCAGATGTAAGGGCTGATCCATTCTGTCATGATGAAAGGATTGGTTCCTCACATGTCAAATATAAGTGCCAAGCCATTCTAAGGTGACTATAGGATTGGTTCCTACATGATCAGATATAAGTGCTGAATACCATTCTCTTAAACGAGGCCCCTGCTTAGTTACCAGGAATACTCATCCTAGAGCTAAGATCCATTCTGACATGGTGAGAGGATTGGTTCATTCCATGGTCAAATGTAAGGGCTGAGCCATTCTATCATGGTAAGAGGATTGGTTCCTTCCATGTCAGATATGAGTGTTGAGCCATTCTGATGTGACTGTAGGATTGGTTCCTACATGATCAGATATAAGCGCTGATTGCTATTCTATGAGTGGAGGTACCTGGTCAGTTACCAGGAATACTCATTTTGGGACTGAGGGCCATTATGATATGAATTTGGTATGTAGTCTTACATGATCAGATATAAGTGCATGGCCATTCTGATGTGATTGAGGGATATGTTCCCACTTGATGAGATATAAGGGATCATGCCATTCTCTGGGAGAATGGAGGCACCTAGTCAATTACCAGGAACCCTCAGTCTGGGACTGAGAGCCATTTTGACATGGTGAGAGGATTGGTTCCTTCCATGGTCAGATGTAAGGGCTAGAATATTTTGACATGGGGGTAGGCTAGGCCCTCCCATGGTTGAATGTAAGGGTTGATTCCATTCTCTGGGACAATGGAGGCACCTGGTAAGTTACCAGGAACCCTCAGTCTGGTACTAAGAGCCATTCTGACATGGTGAGAGGATTGGTTCCTTGCATGGTTAGATGTAAGGGCTAGGCCATTCTGACATGGGGGCAGGCTGCACCCTCCCATGGTCGGATGCAATGGCTGGTCCATTCTGACATGATGGTGGATTTGTTCCTCTCATGGTTAGATGTGAGTGTTGGGCATTCCTTTCTAACCAGATGATTTTAGATGTAATTGTTGGGCAAGCCATTCTGACTTAGGGTCAGATATAAGTGCTGAAAAAGACCTACATGGAGGCAAGGCCTATAACCAGCATGAAAAAGGGCTGGCTCTATAGAACTTCCTATGACGAGAAGAATCCAAAGATAGCACCAGTGATGATAACCCATTGATGATCTAGATCGAGTGATGATCCAGATCTAGTGATGATGATCTAGTAGTGATGATCCAGATCGAGTGATGATCCAGATCTAGTGATGGTGATCCAGCTGTGATGATCCAAATCTAGTGATGATCCATATCCAGTGATGGTGATCCAGCATTGATGATCTAGATCGAGTGATGATCCAGATCCAGTGATGTTTATCCAGTGATGATGATCCAGATCAAGATGAAGATTATTTGAAGATGAATAAGACTTGAAGATGATGAGGACTCGATGATGATCTAGATGATACAGAGAAGAAGAGTTGTGTTGATAAATTTTGTCGAGACAATACCTTCCTAGTTAAGAGGGAGTGTTGATGTAATTTTAACTTCAGAATGTATTCACTTGTATATCTTATGTATTGTACCCTCATGTTTACTCTGGGAAGTGTGTGTAATGTATTGAAGTCATGTGATGCTCCGATGTTCCTATCGGGAGATTCGATAATCTAGACAAGTCATGTAAAGTCATTGTGGGTAACCATCCTATTGATCAAGGGTTAAAGTCCCCATAGTTGTGAGGCACTAGGGTTATTAGACTCTTCTAGAGATGTCGGCCCTAGTAATTAATTGTTAAGTGGGGCTGACATGTTGAAGTGGACATCAAGCGAACAAAATAATATAAATAGAGAGTGAGTCTCTATATATATCACACACACACTCACTCACTCGGGCACATGAGTGAGATAGGAGAATATCTCTCAAGTGTGTGAGAGAGAACAAGCTATGGAGATAATATTTTCTATTTTTTGGTTTTACTGCTACTATTGGTGCTCATCCTATCTCTAAGGAAGTTGCAGGGTTTTCTCTTTTATGGTTTCCCTAAGGAAAATTATTTGCGTCTCTTTTCTCTTGTGTTTATTACTGTGCATGTTATTCTCTCATATAAGATCCTAAGATCATATTGCTAGCTTGAATGATAAAAAAATCTAACAGACGTAGAGTCTGATAGAGAACAATGCATAGAAGACTTTCCCATTCTTGAAGAATTCAAGGATGTGTTTCGCAAGGAAATCCTCAGATTACCTTTGAAATGAGACCTAGAATTTTCCATCAAACTGACCCCAGGATCAGTTCCGGCCTCCAAATCCCCTTACCACATGAGTGCACAAGAATTGGTGGAACTCAAACTGTAGTTGGAGGAGTTAATAGAGAAAGGGTATATCCAATCCAATGTGTCCCCTTGGGGAGCACCAATTTTGTTCGTAAAGAAAAAGGCTAGTACGATGTGGATGTGCATTGATTACTGTGAGTTGAACAAAATGACTATAAAGAATCGTTACCCGCTCCCTAGGATCGATGATTTGACATTCGACCAAGTGGGAGGAGCCCAAATATTTTCAAAGATTGACCTACGATCTGGGTACCATCAGGTATGGATTCAAGATGAATATATTCCCAAGACCACCATTCGTATGTGGTATGAGCACTACGAGTTTGTAGTGATGCCGTTTGGGTTGACCAATGCACCCACAAAATTTATGTGTGTGATGAACAACATATTCAATAAATATATGGATAAGTTTGTACTAGTCTTTATTGACAACATTCTGGTTTATTCCAAGAATAAAGAGGAACACGAAGAACACCTTCGCATAGTAATTCGAGTGTTGAGATAACACCAGCTCTAGGCTAAGTTTAGTAAATGTGATTTTTACAAACCACAAATACAGTAGCAAGGTCACATCATATACAAGGTAGGAATAGCTGTGGACCCAGAAAATATTCAAGCTATAAAGGATTGGCCTACCCGACTAGTGTCACTGACATTAGGTCCTTTTTGGGTTTAGTCAGGTATTATCGAAAGTTCATTGAGAACTTCTCGAGAATCGCTTGCCCCATGACGGCTTTGCAGAAGAAAGTGAACAAGTTCTTATCAACTCACAAGTGTGAATAAATTTTTCAAGAGCTTAAGCAACTTTTCATGACCGCACCAGTGTTGCGGATTACGGATCCTGATGGGGATTTCGTTGAATGCATGGATGCAAGCAAGGAAGGACTTGGATCAGTCCTCTTGCAAAATGATCATGTAATTTGTTATGAATCATGGAAATTAAAAGAGTATGATCAGAATTATTCCATGCATGATATTGAGCTAGCGGCCATTATCCACGCTCTTAATATGTGGAGGCACTACCTCATGGGGAGGAAGTTCTTTCTAAATATTGACAATATGAGTCTAAAATATTTATTCAATCAATGCGATCGGAATGCGAGGCAAGCTGGATGGTTGGATTTCCTGAGTGAGTATCACTTTGAACTAAATCATATTAAGGATAAAGAGAAAAAATTTGTCGATGATTTGAGTTGAAGAAATAATATGATATATGAGCTGACCCTGAGTCAAACTGATGCAGATTTGCATGAGAATAATAGAACAACCAACAAGGTTGACCCTTTCTATGTGGAAATCCTTAAGAAGGTCCAAGATGACCGATTGTTTCAACAACAGAAGGAATAAAAGGTGGATGACTCTAAACTACTATGGTCCAAGGATAGATTGTATGTTGTAGATGGAGGGGAGATTTGGTCTAGTATCCTCATAGAATTTCATAAGGCACCCTACTTGGGGCACCCAGGATATCAGAAGATGATATTTGCCATCAAGAGACACTTTTTTTGGCCTAAGTTAAAGGCCGACATTACAATGTTTATTGCAAAATGTAAGGAATTCCAGCTAGTTAAAACCAAGCACCAACATCCTTCAGGATTGCTACAGCCATTTCCCATTCCGAAATGGAAGTGGGAGGTTATCAATAAGGATTTTATTACTCGATTATAGAAAATCATGAATCAAAATGATTCCATCTTTGTATTCATTGACAAGCTGTCAAAGGAAGCACACTTCATCCCCGTAAAATCGACCTACAAGGCTGTGAACATTGTTGATATATTCCTAAAAGAGATATTTAGATTGCATGGGATACCCAAAGCAATTATCTCAAATCGATATGTTAAGTTTACAAGAAACTTTTGGAGATATTTATTCTCTGGATTAGAGACGCAGCTGAACTTTAGCACTGCTTATCACCTGCAGATGGATGAGCAGACTGAAAGAGTAAACCAAATTGTTGAAGATATGCTTCAAATGTATGTGATGAACAACCCCACCAAGTGGGAGGATTATGTGCACCTTGTATATTTTGCATATAAAAATGGGTATCATGCTTTCGCCAAGATAAGTCCTTTCGAGGTACTCTATGGATGGAAGTGTAGGACCCCAGTTACTTTGGGACAGTTAGGTGGATCGGCTCATGTTAGGGCCTAACCTGTTATTGGAATTGGAACAGTTAGTTACCCAAGTCCAGCGAAACCTTAAAGAGGCACAAGACCATCAGAAAAATTATGGAGATAAGAAAAGAAATGATAAAGACTATCAAGTAGGTGAGCTTGTCTACTTGAAAGTGAAATCAAAACGAAGCTCATTGAGCTTGGGTAGGAGTGGTAAGTTAGCACCTAGATTTTTTGGAAATTTTGAAATTCTGGCCAAGAAAGGACCAGTGGCTTATGAACTAGCATTACCTGCACACGTAAGAGTTCATAATGTTTTCCATTCATATTTATTAAAGAAATGTGCTTATGACTATAAGCATGTCATTGATTTGTCATTATTATAGGTGGAACCTAAGGGGGAATTTTCCCCTGAGCCTTTACATATATTGGACAAGAGAGAATTAGAGCTTCAGAAGCACACTATAGTCCAATTGAAAGTGCAGTGGGAGCACTTTGAGGTAGATGAGGATACCTAGGAGAATGAGGCCACCATGAGAAAGGATTACATCTTAAGGAGGTTGTTAAATGAGTGTGTACTGGCCACTTGGTGGAATAGACTAGGTTAAAAGAAGATTGACACTTGGCGGCATCGTCAAACCACTTCTAGCTGTTGCAGGAGGCGACTTCCCTATTTTTGTGGTCATGTTCCCCAAGACAGTTGAACAAGAGCACGCGGGTCATTAAGTGAAAAAATGATCCAAAATACCTAGGCATGCTTATAAACTACCCATCGAATTCAGCAGGAAATTTTCAATTTTTACTTGTGAAATTTCTGAGTGAAATTTGTGCACAAGATAATCGATGGAGGGGAAAGGAAATAGTGTCAGAGTGTGAAAATGTTGGTTTACTGAACTAGTGTAGCTGTTTTGCTGAGTTCCTACTGCAGAAGGCATATGTATTACTGCTGAATAATTTTTATAAATTTGCACGGGTTTATATCTGTCCCATACTGTCACCGAGTGCTTTCAACCACGGGGACCGGTGGACAGGCTCAGGGTTCCTAACACTAGCTTGTAAGCTATCATTAGGAATTGGTTGGGTGGAATGGGCTCCATAGGCTATTGTCTCCTCTACCATTTGCAAAGTTCTAATTTTTATTTTTATTTTACCTTATGCAAGAAAAAGAAATGCAATCGATGAAATTATGAGTTGATTTATTTAAATTATTGGATAAATTGTTTTTAGACTCTGTAATCTCTTCTTATTTAAAAGTAAATAATTTATCGTTAAATGTATATATGAATGAGTGATTTAGGGTTAGAATATTTTGTTTGAAAGATAAATATCCCTTGTTGTATTTTTCCACCTATCCAAAGATATAGTACTCCAGTATAGCACATAAATTAAATTAAATGTTACTGTTTACCGAGAATTTTTATAGTAAGAAAATTAGTAGGTTATTCTTTATTTCCTAACTAGAAGAACCATTTTATGTTCATACCTAGTTTCATTATAGTATTAAGGATGTTAATGGTTAGTATTACTCTAATTCATCTCTTTACACCTGTAGCAATAAATAATAGGTTACAGAAATATGAACACGTTAACAGAAATAAGTATAGGTTACAGAAATATGAACACGTTAACAAAAATAAATACATGTTACATAACTATGAACATGTTAACAGAAATAAATATAGGTTACCGAAATATGAACACGTTAACAGAAATAAATACACATTACAGAAATATAAACACCTTACAAAAATAGATATAAGCTACCAAAATATTTATATATACTGCAGAAATATTTTAGGTTGCTAATAATTAAAATTAAAATAAAAAGAACTAGAATTGCTTACAAATGATTTAGGGTAAAACAGATGTAATTAATTATTCATTTACAGCCATAAAAATTTATGTATTTCCAAAAGAATTTTTATTTAGGGTTTTTTCTATAGTATAGTTTTTAAACAATATAAACCTAGGATAATTAACACACATTCCTGATTTAGAGGTCAAGGTTTCAAAACCTGTAAGAGTAAATCTCTCATAGAAGGTTTAAACTATTACTTTTAGGTTTTTCTTGTAAAACACAAATTATAAATAGAGTATTATTTAAAGATTATGGCCTAAAACAAAACATTTTATTTTCCTCCAAACCCTAAAGATTTCCTTTATATAGTTTATTAATGTAGTCAAACAGAGATTTAACTAAAGGCCGTAAAACCTCAAAATCATGGCTAAATATTGTTTATAAGAAAAATTCTTCTTTTTTCGGAAACAACTTATTAAAAAAATCACGAGGTAAGATTTTTTTTTAACCTTAAAAAATTGTGAGCTGTAGCCCTTTAATTAAACCAAACAAACAAGCCCTAAGGATTTTTAATTTATCAAGGCATTAAAATAGTAAAACAAATCCTTGAAAATATTTCAGCAAACGGAGTCATTTTTCTCACACCCGGTATTTTTATGGCTAGAACCATCTTTATGGAAAGAGGAACCTCTTGTGTGAAGCCGAGGCTTACGAGAGTTGTGTGCTAGCACCTAAACAAAAGAAAAGAAGAGCTTGAACCCTGATTATTTCTTAACTGGTATTTATTTCCACCTTTAGCTGTATGTCAATGAGTATTTCACCTCTGGCGACATTTAACGAACAACATTTTTCTGTTACTGTTATGATAGTTACTTCTTTAAAATTCTTATAAGAAATGAAATTCGAGCGTTTGGAAAAAAACAGTTTACCTTGTAGCTTGAGCTCACCGCCTTGCTTAGATTTGTTTTAAACAAACCCTCTCAGGAAACACTTTTACCTTGATAGGAAAAACCTCGGTTCAAACACTCCAAACAAAGCCAACTCTTTATTTCTCAAACTATGGCATCGACAGAGGCCACTTCAGCAAGGGAAGATAGTTCCACACTGTGAACGGCTCTCTCAAACTCAAAAACACAACTGAGCTTCGATGCTGAAAAAAACGAGAGCTTGTCGGCTCAATCCTCATATCTACCTGAACAACGAAATATTACTGAAGGGAAGGAATGTTTTAGGTTAGAAACTGTGTTTTACTGCTATGGTTTGTGCCTTATAACTTTTATCCAATTGGTCATAGCCACGTGGAATCCACCACTTATGAAATTATTTGAGCTTCAACTTTAGTCCAAACAAAATTTGTAAGCTCTGTATAAATAAACATTTCTTTTTGTTAACACTTCTTCATAGGTTTTTCATATTTTCACGATTAATCTATGTAATAGTATTCTTAGATATACTATCTAATGTATATATATATTTTTAGTTTTTTAATGCCTCCTAAGTTAGTCTTAATATAATACTTTGTATTTATATAAATGTTGTAAGGGTTGAACTATATGCTTGATTTACATTACAAATAATCATACAAAAATATAAAATTTTTCTACATATATAACTATAAACCTAGACTAATTGATTTTAGGTTTAGCTATCACAAGATTGCTAAATATGACCAAAATTTAGACTTTAAGAAGTCTAGCACCAAGCAAATATTTTATTCATAGAAATAAAGTTTATACAAAGGAAAACAAGTTTGCAATAGCTCGAGTAATCCAAGAGCTTATGAGTTTTACACTACATTGTACTTCTAACATATCATAAAAATTAATTGATTTCTCTAGGGATGTTTCTGCTATAAGGATACGTATTCTTGATTCTGAACTGGATGTATAAGTCTTACCTATAAAGGTCCTGCAAAAAGAACACCAGTTGACTGCATTAGCTTCAATAAGATAAGTAAGCCATGTACACAACCAAAAAGACCCTTCATTAAGACAAGAAGAACAATTTAATTAAAATCTTATTTTTACTAGGAACTTAAGCATTTAAATTCAATACACTCCATCTTGGGCTCATTTAGACTAACCTTGCAATACTTTCTTTTATATACTGTTAAGTAATAAATGTGTGGTATATATATATATATATATATATATTAAATGATTCTTGTATTATCTAGTCTCACATATTTAAGAATGTTAACTATAGCACTGAGTTGAAACTTCTTAGGTGATGATTTAACATTAATTGTCACATGGAAAATGTAACATCCCTCTTATCTGCCCTAAAATTTGGTAATTATGAAATGTATATTGTACGTATTTTTGGTGAGGAGATCAAGGCCAAGGCCCCACTAGAAATACCTTGAAACTTATATAAATTAAATCCCTAAGTTATAGACTTAGGAAACCTAAGGCATTAACGCAACTTAGGCAAGCAACTAGAAAACCACTAAGGGAATGTTAAGATGATAAAAGAGTTATAACGATTTCCCTTCATGACCTAAACCTCAGGTGTCATCCTAAGTTGAGTTAAGTCATGATGAGAGTGATTACTTGGTTAACTATTAGTGGGTCCGCATGACCTTCTCCTCGGTGTCTACATAATTATGCTTGCAAAAGTGTGATGAAGGTATTTTCCTTTATACTTAAGAAGGAGTGACTTATGTTGTACATAATTACATGTACAAAGGTTTAGTTATATAGGATCCCTTATAATCATAAAACAACGAAAAAGGATCCAAAATGCATAGAGAAGATCCTTTATATAAACTAAATAAAGGTGTTTCCATATTAAAGGAAAATAGCCTTTATATAACTCGTAAATGAAATATAATTATCTATGATATTTTTCCTTTCATTCCATGAAAAGTGAGAAGCTATTAATTTAGTGACTCTCCAAGACAAGCGTTATTAGAGTGAGCATTATACATAAATTTCTTAACCAATATATTTTGGTTTAAGAGAAAGTTTTAGTGAGGCTAAAAGGCGATGTTGGGAATGGGCGCATGCCTCCTCGTGGTTAATTGGCTACAAAAATTAGGGAAAACCTGCCACAACAAATAAAATGGCATATTCAATGCCTTAACTTTTGGGAACTCTATGTACAGTGTGGAAAATTAGTTCCTCCTCTTGTTATTTATTAGGTTAAGGATTCATTGAAACAAAAAGGAAAAGAGCTTTGTGCTTGATAAGAAGAATGACCCTTGCATTTTAGGGAAAGAGCTATGCATTTTGAGGCAAACCTATACCCTTATGAGGAGACCAATCTCTGCAGTTGGTTGAGCGGATGATATGTCTATGTCTGATTGGCAGGAAAACTAGGGAATGGCACACGCAACAAATTTGAGTTTTTCCTTCCATCTGCGTCTTGTAGATGAGGAAGGAGCCTGCAATTCTAGGTTGTTGAATTTGTTTTTTTGTTTGGAAATGGTATGCTTCTACACTTTTGGGGTGTACGAGTTACCTGGTATGCATTGACTGATTTCTGTGCATCTTAGATTTTCCTGTGTAGATCTAAGGCCACTGGGAATCAATGCATTTGATGGTTTCATTTTCTAATCTGATATTTATATACATATATTCGTATAGATAAATATACCCTCTACATGTGTAGATCTAAGTCTATTGGGCGTCAATGCATTTGATGGTTTCATTTTCTGATCTGATATTTATATACATATATTTGCATACGTAAAGATACCCTCTGTGTGTAGATCTATGTCTACTGGAAATCAATGCATTTGATGCTTTCATTTTCTGATCTGATATTTATATACATATATTCGCATAGGTAAAGATACCATCTGCATATGTAGATATAAGTCTATTGGGCATCAATGCATTTGATGCTTTCATTTTCTGATCTGATATTTATATACATATATTTGCATAGGTAAAAATACCCTCTTCGTGTGTAGATCTAACTCTATTGGGCGCCAATTCATTTCATGGTTTCATTTTATGATCTGATAGTTATATACATATATTCACATAGGTAAAGATACCCTCTGTGTGTGTAGATCGAAGTCTACTGGGCGTCAATGCATTTGATAGTTTCATTTTTGTGATCTGATATTTATATACTTCTATTTGCATAGGTAAACGATACCCTCTGTGTGTAGATATAAGTCTACGGGGTGTTAATACTTTTGAAAGATTTCAATTTGAGATCTGTTATTTTATATGCAAATTCACATAGGTAAAGTATACCCTTTGCGTGTGCAGATCTATACCTACTATACCCTTTGGGCGTCATATGGTTTATAGGTTTTCTGATATTTTATATAGCGATTTTGTGTTTCTTATGTTGTTTCATAGTTATCAAAGAATGGGGTTTATAGCTCCTTGGCCATGTTGACGATGATTTAATCCACAACATCAGAATGATGCCTCTGTTTGAGTATGCTAAGTAGTTTATCTCTGTCCAACGTTTGTTTGTAGTATGGAATAAACAGATACGATTTGTATACCCAGTTTTCCAGCGTTGTGTGTTGGAATGATAAATGGATGGGAATACTCAACAATGTCAGTGTAGTATCCCTCTTAACTACTGATCTGAATGATGCATTCGTGCCGTGTTTTAGTTGGTATTTAGTGAAGCATGCAAGATGGTGACTCTACCTATGTGAAATAATGACATTGTTCGGTATATATATAACGATAGATGGAAGGACTGATCCATAGACCCTTCTTGTGTGTTCCTAGTCTGTGATCTCTTCGGTGATCTTTTCATTCTAATTCGATATCGACCCCGGATAAGGATTTCCTATCCCCCAATTGTAATGGTGACTTTGAAGCTTCATGTTCGATTATATATCTTACCCTAATAAGAATAGATTTGATCGGAGCAAATTGTGAGATCTCTTAGGAGATTTTACTTAAGGCTTGAGATTGTTGTCTTATAACATTAATAGCATTCTACCCCACTAAGGATTATTTGAACTTGAGTTGATATTAATGATATATCATACCCATTAACTAAGTATTCACAATTTATCATGACAAAATAGTATAATCTATGGTAAAGGTATGGAGTGTAATGTCAGATAGGAGTATGAAAAAGGTAAAATTGGTAAGAAGATCATATGTGGTGTTTTAATGTTAATAAAAATAAATATGACTATTTAAAATGGAGGCCATGCCTACTTACAGTATATCAAAAGATGCTTTATTACTATGTGGGTCTTGGCTTGATAATGTAAAGGTTCCCTATGGTTATACGAGAAACTGAATGAAAATGATGACACATCATTTATGATATAGGTTGTATACCTTCATAGGTGGATTTATAAATAAATAAGTTGGCTAACTTTTGGTGGACTTAATCGCATGGTTGGGATGAACCACATACATTGGTCTTGTTTGTATGTGCCCTTGATGTCTATTATTTTTATGTTCCTTGATGTGTTTCATCTTGTTATCTTGACGATCTCCTTATTTATGATGATGTAAATGGTTGAGTGAGTTCCTATGATTGTTCTAAATGTAGAAGAAGATTGTTTGGACAATGGTTAAGATGTACATATAATCTAAGGGTGAATAGAGTTGAATTCCAACTTAAGACCTTGCCTACTGAATTAAGTAAACAATATCAATAGTGGGAAGGGATGACATCGTTGATTTTAATACATTTGACTTATGATGTTTGAGAGGTAGCAAGCTTTCTCCAAATGACCAACACACTTTCAATAATTGTTTTTACAATGTGTGTAGTTTTAATATTATGGATTTCAATTAGACATACTTCCGTGTAATGCCATGTAAATTTTTGACACACACATAGTTGACATGATTAACTTATAATTAATGGTGATAGAGAAAATTTACCCCCCTTTTCCTCACCATTAATTCAAGGGTATGCACGTATGTTATAGAATTTTTTTAAATTTTTACAAATTTTTGGAGTGCTACACATGCTATCAAAGTACATGTTCACACACTAGGCTTGGAGTGGCTCAACCCATGTAAACAAACAATAAATAAAATCCATGCATACTGATTTATTATTTTCTTCTCTTGTACATTATTATTATTATTATTATTATTTTTTTTTCTGAACTAGAATTGCAGGTATGGAAGGACTTGAGGAGTATGCGGAAGAGAGGTCCCCATTTAATGAACATAATAACTTTGAAAGAGAACATGTTAAAGAAAAATAATGAATAATTCATCGGAACTACTACAAACAGTTAAAGAATTAAAAACTGAAATGGAAACGGTTAAAAAGGAAAATGAAAGAATTCTAAGAGCTCAAGAGGAGCTGAAAGAGATACTTATGGAAAAATTTGAGAGTGAAGGGAAGGGTAAACATATAAGATCTGAAAATACGTCCTACCAGCATAAAAGTAAAAAGTCAAAACATTCTAAAATTGAAAGTGGGTCATCCTCTTAAATTTATGGTGAGTCTCACGGGAAGAATCACCAATATTCAACTGATAGCAGTGAGGATAATTACCATTCTAGAAAAAAGGAAATTTAAGCCCCATGAGGAAATTTGTGTAAAATTTAAAAATATTAAGCCCCAACTTTAAATGGTGAAACAAAGAAAGGGGAGGAAGCTGAAGCATGGTTTTCTCGAATGAAAAATTATATTCAAATCTATAATTGCTCCTATCAGTTAAAAGCTAGAATGACCATTTACAACTTAACTCGAAAGGAAGATATATGGTGGCAGGATTTAAAACGAGTAAAATGTATAAAGGAAAAGAATATTAACTGGAGTACCTTTAAGAAATATTTTAAAAATAAGTTTATGTTGGAGTAGTATTATCAAGAGTGAGCTAAAGAGTTCTATGAACTGAAGTTGGGAACTATTAACATTAAGGAGTTAAAGAGTACTTTTTTAAGTTTACTATGTTACGTGCCTTACATTGTTGATGAGAATCCCAAGGTGCAACAGTTCCTGAGTTGTTTACCTTTTCACATTAAAGACAAAATTGAATATGATAACCCTAAAACCCTTGAAGAGGCTATGAGAAAGGAATTTTTTTGCTATGAGAAGACCCAAAAAAAGAAAACATGCCAAAATGGAAAGCCAAGAGGTCTAATATTTTTTAACATAAAAAGAAGGGTTTCACACTCAATCAAAATTTTGGAAATAAAAATGGATGTAATTTTCCAAATAATAATTTTCAAGGAAATAAAGGTAACTCACACCCAAACCTTAATGGACCTAGAAATAAAGAACGTGCTAATAATCACAACAAATACGTTAAGAATAATAAACGTAAAGAACCAATAAAATGTTGGGATTGTAATGGATCTATCTACGCATTTGTATGCCCTAACAGAAAGAATATCATGAGCAACATTTATATAGTGTAAGAAGAAATGACGGTTGGTGACTTACCAAGAGGAATGCCCGGGATTTCTGTTGTGCTGGAAAATAGGTAGGCTCATTATCAAACTTCTATGATGGAAGTAGAAGGCAAGCTGAACCAAAAACCCATATCTATCTTAATTGATCCAGGGACTCGCCAGAGTAATGTTTCTCCCAGTTTAGTAGAAGAATCCATTTTACGAGTAGAAAAGATTATAAAGTCATGGCTGGTTCAACTAGCTACAGGAGAAAAAAGAAAAGTGATTAATTTTGTGAAGGAATGTACTTTATTTATGAATAATATTGTAACTTATGTAAAGTTAAATGTACTTTCATTGGGCTCTTATAATGTGTTGATTGGAATGGACTAGCTACAATATCATAGAGTAGTTTTGAATTGTTTTGATAAAACCTTTACCTGTGTAAATAATGAAGGAGAAATAGTAATAGTAACAAGAATTCTAGGGGAAACAATAATTTGAAATATTTCTTCCTTGCAAATAAAGAGGGTTGTTCAAAGAGGACGTAAATATTTTGCTGTAATAGTAACTGATGAAGAACATATTAATAATGAAGATAAACTAAAACTAGAACATATTCCAATCGTGACGGGGTATTTGGATGTATTTTCAGAGCAGATTTTGGGATTGCCTCTGAAAAGGGAACTAAATTTCACTATTGAGTTGCTACCTGGTGCAGTGCCTACCTGAAAAGTTCCTTACCGGATGAATATCTTGGAACTTAACGAATTAAAATCACAATTAAAATAAATTATTGATACAAATTATATAAGACCAAGCATGTCTCCTTAGGGAGCACCTGTCATTTTTGTTAAAAGGAAGGACGGTACTCTATGCTTAAGCATTGATTACTATCAGCGTAATAAAATGACAATTAAGAATAGATACCCATTTCCTTGCATAGATGGTCTATTTGATCAACTGCACGGAGCAACAATATTTTCAAAGATTTATTTACGATCTTGTTATCCTCAAGTCCATATCAAAGATGGAGATATTTTTAAAATAACTTTTAGGACCAGATATGGTCACTATGAGTTTGTTGTCTTGCCATTTGTAATATCCCTCTTGTATACCATAAATAGTTTGTAATTTTGAATGATTTATGTATTTTTTTTATGGTGAGGATCTCAAGGCCAAAGACCCACCAGAAAAATTGTATATTCTTATGACTAAATTCCCTAAGTGGTAGACTTGGGGAACTTAATACATTGACGCAGTTAAAATATGCGACACTAAACCCACTAGCATAAAAGTGAATGGTTCGGGAGCCATAGTGAATATCCCTCCTAGTACATGACCGAAAAAATAAAAGCGTAAGTAAAAATAAGTGTAACTATGAAATGTAATAACGTGAGGCGGATGAAAACAGGTGCGACTAAAATAATGATTGTGGATGAATTCCACTAAGGGGAAAAGGTTGAGGTGTAAAATAACTCTTATACCTCAAAGCCATTATGTGTGAAAAAGGAGTAAAATTTGTGTTTCATTGTTACTACAAAATGAGTAAATCATGTTAGTGGCAGATTTTACATGGCATGTCAATGAAGCATGTCCAATCAAATTCGATAATGTCAAAACTACACACATTGTAAAACAATCATTTGACAATTTACATCCATCCTCCTCTTATAAAAACCAAACATGCAATTTGCATCCAATTTACTAAAATTGCTATTGATAACATAAAACAAACATGCTTATTATGCCTTCTAGTATTCACATGATTAAGTAATCCTCTCATTGGAGGAATACTTAGGTGTAGCAATTAACTTGTCATTTGATACATACTCCAAAGTTCTTTTAACCCCATTTTATCTACACTAACCTTCGGCTAACAATATGGATCTCTCTTAAGGGATTAATTATTTAGTTACTGGTAAATATTTAGCCACCATGTATCCACCATCAAGATACCTAGTTTTTGGGCTATCGTCATTTTAAACAAAGATGATAGATTCGACGGACTATTCATTGCTTTTTTCAAAATAATGAATTGTATAAGATGCAGTTTCATTTGAATCAATAGAAGATATTATAACCTTCAGTTGTACAACATTATTCCTGTTGATGACTATTTTCTTGAATATAAATCCCTTAAGATATTACTCATAACCACAAACATTACATCCTCATAGTGCCCTGATCATGACCTATAAAGCATACAAGAAATAGTTAGGATACCATTAAAATTCTTTGACTATCTTTTACAGTACTAGAATCTATTTCAAAAATAGTGTCATATGTACAAAATAATATGAGGAAAGTAAAACATTCAGACACATGAAAATGAGACAGACACATATATATGTTGTTCACCCATTCCATGGGCTACGTCCACAAAACTATCCCATCATGTGATACTTATTAGAATAATAGGTTACAAAACCCGCAACACTTTTGTTGCCAAACCTTCTTTCAGTTACATCGTGTAGACTCCCTCTCAGAGAGTATTTCTTAGCTATGGAAACACTTATGTTATTTATATAATCTTATCATTTGTTCTCAAGAACATTTTAAAGCAAGCTAGGATTTGTCATATGTCCTTAAGGTCATTGGTAGTCCCAACACACTATTAAACTCCACCAAATCAACATGCATTGGCTATTACATGATGAAAACTAAGACGTAGTATAACACGAGTACACTTTAATATGTAATCATACTCTGATTGCAGACATTGGGTCCAATATCATGCTCGTACAATCTATTCCAAAGCACATGCTGGAAATAAGGGCGAGAAGGGTGAATTGCATGCCATGGTTTGTCCCCTACTCATCTTACTAGTGTTACATCCTCAATGCCTACTTCCAATCAACAAAAATTCTCGACTAATCACCAATAAGTTACCTGCCAAGGGACAAGGGCTTTGAGAAATTTCCATAAACCAATATTTTATTAAAGAAACATTTGCGTGAGAGGCGAGTCAGCAAAAAGGGCAGAAAATATGTTCCATATGAATGACAAAATATAAAACTCCAACGAAGGCTCCAAACAAATTGTATTGACACCCCTTGTATTTACTAGATTGTGATCTATATAACCACGAAGAGGGTTATCTATTTACATGTACATTGCATATACAAATTTATAACCAAGCAATCATCTAAGATCTAGCCTTATTTCCTAGCATATTTAATAGGGTTACATTCAAGGGGTCAAACTAGCCACCAAAGACCATATATTCATTTAAGGTCGATTCCTCGCCTTAATAACATTAAAAGTCAATAGAACTCAGTTCATTGGGATTTTAGCATGCCCTTACCTCAATTAGTACAGAGAATAAATTGCGGCATGCAATGCTGAGGTTTTTTCGCTGTCTTTTATGAGATGAAAAACCATAAAGACTGGCTCTATCTTCGATAAGGTGTCGAATTCGACAAAAAATTCTATCGGGAAGACATTCAATCCCTCATACAGCAACAGAGAACAGTTGTTCTCAAAAAATCCCAGGCTTGAGTTCTGGGGTCAAGGGATGCATTTCATTGCAGAAGAAATTTAACAAAAATGTATATGAAAAAATATATCTATGAGACCAAATACGGTCATATTGCGGCCTGTTCAGATCTATAAATCTAGAACATTAATTTGTTAATGAATATGCAGCTGTAAAATATAGTTATACCTAGTCCAAACGCTAATAGGTTATAAATTCTGCATAATTTCATATCAAAATAATTATGATATAAAACACATGATGCCCAGCGAGCAGATTTAGGATCAAAATTGCCCCACAAGAAGACAGAGGAAGATCATGGCAAATAGAACATGCTGGGGTTCAAATCCAACTGATTCCCTATAAACCAGAAAAGGAAAAACATAGCGTGCCTATCCTGAACTCGACGGAGTTAGGTTCCCAATGATTTACCAAACATGAATAGACAAAACATCTTGGATGAATTCCCCCTTCTTGGAAATCGCCATGAAAATCAACATAAACATATCACTTTAGAAATGCAAAATTGGTCAAACATGCATGCAATCACAGGATTCATGGTTTCAATCCAAAACAAAAGCGTGGAGAATACCTCAACCACCTACCACATTACTGGGGATTGAAATTTCATTTGTTGGAAGGCACACCCTTGGAGCAACCCACACTACTTCCAGCTGAACTTGTGGTTCAACAAAATGGCATCCACCTCAAGGTCGAGCTTACTACTACGGCTAACGACTATCTGTCTCCCTGTTGAAACCATGTTTCAACAACATATAAATACAATTTGGTAAACCCTTCTTCCATAATCAATGGTTCTACATCCTTGGTATCGCCTCCACAATGGGTGACCCAAAAAATAAGGTAATTATGATCAAAGTCTATCAGTTTAGGGAACTACACAACGTCTCCAAAATCAGTGACTATAAATTAGGTAATGACTCCTCAATCATGCCCATTATTTAAGGTATATTCAATACTCAAATAAATATGGTATTTTTGTTATACATATGAAATATTTTTCGTTTCCAACACACACACACACACACACACACACACACACACACACACACATATTATTTCCTTTACTATATGATTCCTTCACTCCTATAACGTTCCCTTATTATATACTCTATATGAAACTCCTTTCATATATAAATATATGTTCTCTTGTTGTATATATCATGCTTTTGTATATACTATATATATGTTTGCTTACACTTGATACCTTAGATTAAGGTGAGGTGGAAGTAACTTCTTTGTGGTGAAGGTTTTATTTTTTTTCATACAACCTCTTTATGATTTATAAGTTGTAGTTAATCTTAGGTTTAGATTCTCTTTTATGCGATAAATCCTTCGTGTTTGATCCCTAGGCTTGCATGTCTGCAATAATTAATTTCGCAATTAAGCGTGTGCAAGATTGACTAGTGTCAACTATCTCGCTTAAGGTCGGAGGTGAAGATGGTGGATGGTTCCCTCGTCCACCGTGATGATACCCAATTACCTTTACTAGACCCTCCAAGTTTTCCCTTATTGTTCATCCTTCCTTAGTGGGTCAGTTTTGAGTCTTTTAAATATATTTTTTTGTTCTCCTAAATCCACAGATTTAGGGAATTAATCACCTAATTACTAATGTTTTTACGAGTGGGGCATTGGCCTTGAGCTCCTCTCTGGAAAATGAGTAAAATAACATTAGAATATTATGAAATACTTAAGGGAATATAAGGGGGATATTACATCCTCCCTCCCTTCAAAATAACACTGTCCTCGGTGTTTCTTGTTTTCTATACCATCTATCTTCTTCTCATGAGGCATCCCTTTTTGCTTCATCGTTTCCTTCCTAATCTCTGTTGATCCTTTGTGTTTCTCCTCAAGTTGTTTTCATTCAATACCTGCAAATTATTACAACAATATTGGTTCTAGACCAAGTAATTCTTGTCAAAATCACATTTCAATCTTAAACATAACCCATAGATCCTTTTGCATTGTAACAATATGAAATTTTCTAGTTTTCATTGGTGTCATAATACCCAATCAATTTCATAATGCAATTTATTCATCAATAAAACATAATTACTACCCTTTGGGTGTTGGTTTTTATCCTCCAACCTTTGGATAGTTATGTCGTCCTCAACCTGAGGAAATCCTTTCTTCACATTACACATTAAGCATGTAACAGCCTAATTACTTGGAAATTTGTTAACACATTTTACATTCGTTATGTTTTCCAAACTCCCTTGAGTTCCTTTTCCATTCTCGTTTGGACTTACAACAATTTTTGATGTTACTCTTCCTTTTAACCACTAGTTAAAACGTTTTCTCCTCAGTGACATCAAACAACATCCTGTCTTCTAGATGTCTAGTTTTGCCTAGGTCTTATTCTTACCACACCATACGCCTAACACCAATGTGCTCACATGGAAATCACTCGCCTAACACCATTATACTCCTGCACAATATATTCTTAACACCAATGTGCTCACACAACAATCACTTTCCTAACACCATTGTGCTCCCACGAAATTCAATTTTTCCTTGTTCGTATTTAGTATAAATTTCAACTTTGACTATTCATAATGCACACTCCTTGGTGCTTTGCAGGACTTTACTCTCATTGTCCTGATTCATGAATCGACTACATGGTTAGTCAAAGCATCTATTTATAACCGAAATTTTCATCAATTAATCATCAAAATTTCATAAGTTGCAGTGATTTTAATCATCAATCATGAGCTATATAATCATGTAAATCATATAGAAAAATTGCTTGTTATTCATTTTGGAGCAATTGACCGCAACTTATATACGAAGGCATATTTATATACCATAGCGAACGTCGATTGTAATAGTGGTCATAATCTTGGTGAAGCCTGCAATGTCAGTATATTAACAACATTGTAACATCCCTCTCACATATCCTAGACATTTTGTAAATTTTAATTGTTATTGTACTTGTCTCTCGGTGAGGAACTCAAGGCCGAGGCCCCATCGAAAAAACAACCTTGCAGCCTTTATGAGTTAAATATCTATGTGGAAACTTAGGAGATGCAATACCGTAACACAAGGGGCCAACTAAAACCCCCATTCAGGGTTAAAACCGAAAACAGTTAAAAAACCATATTCAATACCATAGTATTACATATGGTTGGATTATGGAAGAGTCACAGCTGAGCTCTGGTCCCTATAATAGGCTCCTACTTTGCTAAAACTTACCTTGACTAAGACTCTATAGTTTAGCACTTAATCCTATTGTGATTAATTCATGATGGAGGAAGTTACAATCCTTTCCTTTTTAGCGACATAAAAACAATTAAGAGTGAAGTTAAAAAAATATTTAAAGAAGACCTAAGGGGTTAAATGTTTCAAAGGGGCTCAGCCTCCCTAAAGTATATATTCACCATGAGCATACCTTGCCTAAAAATGGTGATATACCATCTACCTAAACTAATGCATTAAGACTTAGGCTAATGCATCAAGACTTACATTGTACTTGTTGTAGACATGTTTAGCATATAATTTAATACATGCTTATTAAAAGCCAATGGGAAACACCTACGTGGGTAGGTATAATAAACAAAATTTGTTGTACACCATTATAACACATTGCATGATGGTATTCAAGAACTAGTTTTGAAATTAAACCCAACGAAGAAAAACAGTTTTGGTTAATAAGAAAAATGCATGCCTATCATTAATTACTCGACGACAAAATTTAAGGAGGCCTTCCTCCGCAAAGATAATGGCATAATTTCTGCCTTGATTCTTGGAAATATTTGTGCACCCTAGGAAAAGAAAATCCATTGCTCCTTTTGTTATAAACAGGTTATGGAATTTCCTTTGGGGGGCGGGGGGCATGGAGCTGGGAGGGAAAACTTTCGGGAAGGAAATGCTAAACGAAGACCAGCTCTTCCTTTGGGGTGGTAATCATGTATGTTTGGAGAATTTTCACCCTAAGAGATTGGGATACGACTTTATGGAGAACAGTGACCCCTCTCCAAAGATTAATGGATCTAGTTTGATTGCATCGGATCAATTTCTCTCCATTCCCAGCGCTGAAAGGTAAATGAAATCCACCCTCTAGATTTCATTGTGTTTTGGTTTATATATGAGTTAATGAATATTGCATACTGGATGGAGGTCCATTGCAACCTCTGCGCACTGTGTGCATGGGTTCTCATGCTGCCTCAGATCCATATCAAAATCCGGATTAGAATCCTTAAACTCTGCATTATACCTTTTTGGTTTTGATAAGATATTGGTAGCATTAGTTTCCTGATTGCAGTACGTTTGACCTTCACTGGGAAATGGAGCCTCCACGATTGTGGACTGATGTATGTTTAAAAAATTGGTTGCCCTTCCTCTACTCTAATCTTAAAATTTTAATTGCTGAGTTGAGACCTCGTCCTGCATTGGTCTTCTAGGTACAGACGTACCAGAATCCTAGTTCATGGAGAGTTCCCATACTATTGAAGGTGGCGATCATTCGAATCGGCCTCCTGTTTTCTTCTTTTTGATTTGGGATTCCCACACAAAGGATGGAGCAGCCACTAGGATCTGCAAGATCCATAGGGTGGTTGCGTTTACCTTTACTGACTTTTTGAAATGATAAAAAGGTATGTTCTCTCATTTATGAACCTCGGTTTCTTTTGAATACTGGTGTATGTATTTTAGGTAGAGAACCCCTATGTTGTATGTCTGAGATGCCTCTCGATTTCTCGGAGGGTATTTAACTTTCGATTTTCGCATCTTCTTTGTAAGAGGGACCTCCTACTTTGTAATTTGATGCGTACAATATAAGCCTGGTGTTGGCTTGGTTTACGATGGTAAAATTTTAAGTATCCATGTAGGTGTAGGGAAAATGACACATGGTCTTCCCAAAGGCTCTCGATCTGTAGATAAAGGTATCCTTGCTATAGCTATGCAACGACATATTAAAAGCTTTCTAACAATGAAAGTATGAGCATCACCGGCTACAAATCATATCTATAATTCTAAGGGTAGAGATTGAAGGAAAATAAAGAGTGTGACAAAAACACTTTCGTTCTAACTCATACAAAAAGATTATCGAGCATTGAAATATTGGTACCAGAAAACTTTGCTTGTCTCCTTGTTCCCTTATCATGAACGATTTGCATGATGGCGTAAATATACCATTCTTTATAATCAAATGATGATAAAGTTTTCCCGTGCCTCTAACTTAGTTCACTAATATTACAAGCATTCACTTACTTAGACGATGCTTAGATAAGTGCTTGCACCTGGATGGGTCTTACGGTAGGATGACATGCGTGTAGTTAAAAATCCACCCCTAATTTATGAGTGGTGAAATGTTACTGTTACATTGTGAACTTAGGCCACTATGTGCCAGCATTGTAAATAGGGGAAGTAAGGATGCTTGTTACTGTTAAACTTGTAAGAATACATGTATTTTTGTTAATTATGATGAAAAGAACTTTGGTCGCTGAACAGTAGTCATGACTGGCTTAGAGTACTCCCTATGAAAGAGGGAGTAAGTATGGCAACATGGATGTTGCAGTTTGTAATATTTTAATGAAATACAGGTCACGAGATGTGACTGTTTGGTGGACATAGCCCAGGGATTCGGTGAACCAGGTATATCATTGTATCTCCTCCTTCCTTTGGTGATTTATGTGTGTCTTTTACTCAAGTAAGTACTTTATAATTCTGAAACATTTAGAAGAATGATCATGCTTATAGTGGTACAAGTTGAAAGCACCATTGGTCGTAAGGTCTAATCTAACACTTAAATATGTGATGAATACATTGTTCTTGGCAAACTGAGGAAAATATTGTTACGTGGTTAAATATATGATATTAGATAAATGTATCATGTGATCTTGACCATATAAGCTGAAGGAGTTATGCTTAAATCATGTTGCTAAGAATATCTTATTGTGATGAATGTTTTAGATAGAAAATGAATTCAACACCTTGCGGTCATTTAAGATACCCTTATGTCAGTCACAGAAAACGTATGTGCCAATGTGAGAGGAGAAACTTGAGTATGTATTCAAATGATAGTTGGAATTTGCACATAAGAATTTCTCCATTGAGTCCAATTAGATCATGTTTAATTAAAATGCATTGTGGATCAAAAACCTATATCTTTTGGGGATTAGCATTGTATCGCATATGGCGGTATATTGTGTCATAGTTACAAGGTAAAGCCTTCATTGGAAGGGTAAATTTCTAAGGAAAGGTGAGAAATGCCATTAAGAGTTTTCCATACACTATGGACTTATAAGAATATATAATGTGTCATGAATACCAACAAAGTTGTGCATAACGAACTCTGTTATCTAGATGAATTTATTAAATTGTGTCTTGATAATGTAGGTATGTGGAATTGGGGATTCAACAGCTCCTTCCTAACCTGTTGAGTATTATCTCAATGTTGTTTAGGAATGCTTGCAGCAATTGACTTCCATAATATTGACTAGTTATATCTTCGCTTTGGTGGTTTTCCTTTCTAAGATGAATTCCCAAAGAGAAAACTTCTTTGTAACAAGAGAATCTTCATTTTTCTTTGCGGATATGGGGATATCAGATATGGTATCAAAGCCAGAGTGATAATACTCAGGCGTATTTGGGCTCAGCATGAGAATTGAAAGTAAGAAGATGTTAAAATCCTAACCAATCCAATGAATTGTTTTGGATGCATGATGGTGATGAATGAGGAAATAAGTTAGCTAACCAAGCTGACAAAGATGGAAAGAGGTAAAGGTAATGAAATAACAGGGAAAAGGTATGCTACTTCATTATCAATGGATTAAAATAAAAATGTACAAATAATTCTTTCTAATATTTAGTATCTTTTTATTTCTGCATTTATTTGAAACCCAAATGAAAATTTTGTGTTGGGTATTTCCATATGATTTGTGTGATGGCTTTGGGTCTGAGGCTTCCAAATCGGGTACTAGAAAGGTCTATGTTTGAGAGCCATAGTTTTATGTGATTATTAAGGAATTTATTGAATAGTGGCATATTTAATTTAAGGGTTTGACTAATTTGAATGGGCATGGCAGTAATATGTTTGACAATGGTTTAAGTTTAGTCTCTCTAGCATTTATTGAATTTTAAGATTTGAATTCATAGAATTCTAGGAATTTTGACTTCAGGTAGCGCAAGAATCTTGTGCCTATGAACCATAGTTTTGTGTAATTGTTTATCAACTTATGGAATTTTGGGGTTTGATTTGTCTCGACTTGGGAATGGTAGTCAGCTCGTTTCAGAATCTTTTTGTAGTCAAGTGTATTTCACCATGTATTTGGAAATGATTTAGGTTCAATATTTGAAGCTTTTATTGAATTGCAAGATTTTAAATTCATATAATTCCATGAATTTTGGCTTACATAATCCAATAATATGTGCATTAGGAGCATGGCTTTGTGTAACGGTTTATCAACTTATGGAATTTTGAGGTTTGATAAATTTGGACTTTAGAAGAGTAGACACCTTGTTTCAATGTCGAGGGTATTTCAAAAGATTTTTATTTTTTCAATATTATCATTTTTTAAGGTCACAGCATAGTGAGATACTAATTTGGTGTATGGGACTCCTTTGTTTGTAGGATGATGCCCCATTCTATAAGTGATTTGATTACTAAAGTTACGGAAGTGGGAATTGAGGTATACATACATACCCGATGGATTTGAAATATGACCTCATAAAGGAATATAAATCTTAAATCTTAAACCCAATCAGCTGTAAACTTTGTGGACATCATTCTCATATTATGTATTCTATTGAATGTCAAAAATTCAGAAGCCTCGGCTTGTTCTGATAATTTTGGACTTAGCTAGTCAAGGGTGTGTGTTTTAGATAAGTTTGTACTTGGGCATGGTAGTCATCTGTGTTTCAGAAAATTTTTATAGTCATCTGTAGCTTTTTATTGTGACAAGCTAAGGAAAGGAAAATGCACTTGTTCCTAGAAATAAATGTTAAACAGTTATATAATGGCATAAATCATAATAATGATTTCTAGGAAATAATGGAAATCATGTGGAAAGAACTTGATATTTGGAAAATCCCAAAAAACCTAAGTATTGGGTAACTTAGAAATCACCACGGCTTGAAGAAAATTTGAATACACCCTTCATCTATAAGGAAGTTTTAGGCATGAGAAAGGTTAGGCTTATCTTAGGTTGTGGCCATAAATAATTAGTAATTGTTCAATGTAACATTAAGAACAATTCTAACATGCAGAATGCAATTTAAATACAAATGCTAAATGGTTAATTGCAAAAGTAGAGAGGGTATCCTAACAAAACAATACCATTTAGGGTATTGGCGTAATTCCATGTGATGTGAGATAAGACAAGTAAAGTATCAATACGTACTCTCTTATGATTGTGTTCTCTTGTTAAAAAGTGAGCTAGAATAGAAAAAAATATATAGATAAAATAAAATTCGCTAATCATAATCCTATCATGCCAAAACATCTTGGGGCTATTTTCACACATGTGAAATTTAAAAGTATGTTACGTCAACATTGAACTTGCTAAAAGCATGGGTTGATGGTGTTCTAAACCTACTATTTCGTGTGATGAAAAATTTTCAATTATTGTTTTATGAAAGTTTTAACATGTGTGTATTCATGACTTGCAGAGGGTTATTCAAAGTACAAGATGGTCCCAACAAAGAGTACAATGTTTCCTCCAAGGGTACTAATAGGCAAGTAGAACCAAATAACACTCAAGATTTTCACATCTCTAGCTTACAACTCAGTATTATTGTGTAGAATGGGAATGTCCCTATCCAAGGACACATAAGTTAAGATGGTTTTTCTATTAGTATTTGAAAATGATAAAGGAATGAATTTGAAATAATGTTATGCACTAACATTGCAGGATTTTGCCAAGAACGCTATATTCACTAGCTTAATAATGAAGCTAAGAATGAGTGCTGATTTATTTTGACTTATTATAAGCTGTGAGATTTCTAGGGTTGTATGAACCATGGATTATGTTATTTATGTACTAACCTTATAGGGTGTTACAAGGGTTATGATCAGTATCACAATAAAATGTATATTATGGAATCTAAATTCGCTTACGCGAACCAGTTGCACTTAATTTCCCAAAATTGAGTAAGGAATTATTTTGAAGGATTGTATGAATCGTGTGATGATAGAATTACTAAACATTACAACCTATGTAATGTTGATTAAATTGATGGAATTAGTCTCTATAGATATATGTTAATTATATTCAATTAGTCGTGAAGCCGATTCATGAATTGGGAAAAGACGGTGAAGTCACGTTAAGCACCAAATTTGTGTGTCACAAAATAGTCAAAGGTTGAATTGAACATTAAAAAAGACGGATAAGGAAAATTTATGTTGTGGGAGCACAATGGTGTTAGGAAAATGATTTTCATGTGAGCACATTGGTGCTAGGAAAATATGTTGTAGGAGCACAATGGTGTTAGGTAAGCGATTTCCATGTGAGCACATTGGTGTTAGGAATATAGTGTGGCAAGAATAAGACCTAGGAAAAATTGGACATCTGGAAGACAGGACGTTGTTTGATGTCAATGAGGGGAAAAATTTTAACTAGTGGTTAAAATGGAGAGTAACCTCAAAAATTGTTGTAAGTCCACACAAGAATCGAAAGGAAAACTCAAGGGAGAGCTTGGAAAACATAGCGAATGAAAAGAAAAAAAAGTAAAATCTCCATGTAAATTAAACTATACATGTTTAATGTGTAAAGTGAAGAAATGATTCCTCAGATCGAGGATGACATGACTATCCAAAGGTTGGAGATAAATCCAAAGGGTAGCAATTATATTTTATTGATTAATAAATTGCATTATGAAAATGATTAGGTATTATGAGACCAATAAAGTGTTCCATAAATTACAGATTATTACAATGCAAAAGCGATCTATGGCTTATGTTTAAGTTGCATTATAATTTTGTACAAAATGTACTGAAAAAAATTGGGCTAGACATGAACTTGTAGTAGAAAAACTACAGGTCTTGAATCATAGCGACTTGAGAAGATACGAAAATCTCACAGGGGATCGGGAGGAAAATGACGAAAACAAGAAAAGACGACAGAATGTAAGAAGGAAATTGGTGGAAAAAAGGAACAGCAAGGATAGTGTTATTTTTTTAGGGGGAGAGGATGTAACATCCCTCTCGCATACCCTAGAGATTTTGTAAATTTTGAATGTTATTGTACTTGTCTCCGAGTGAGGAGCTCAAGGCCAAGGCCCCATTGAAAATAAAAACTTGCATCCTTTATGAATTAAATATCTAAGTGGAAACTTAGGAGACGCAATACCGTAACACAAGGGGCCAGCTAAAACCCCCACTCAGGGCTAAGAGCAAAAATGGTTAAAAAACCATATTCAATACCGTAGTATTACATACCATTGGATTATGGAGGAGTCAAAGATGAGGTCTGGCCCCTATAAGAGGCTCCTACTTCACTAAAAATTACCCCAACTAAGACTCTATAGTTAAGCACTTAATCCTATTATGATTAAGTCATGATGGAGGAAGTTGCAATCCTTTCCTTTTTAGCAACATAGAAACAATTAAGAGTGAAGTTAAAAAAAATATTTAAAGAAGACCTAAGCGGTTAAATGTTTCAAAGGGGCTATAGGTTGCAGCCTCCTTAAAGTATATACTCACCATGAGCATACCTGGCCTAAAAATTGTTATATACAATCTACCTAAATTAATGCATTAAGACTTAGGATAATGCATTAAGACTTACATTGTACTTATTTTATACATGCTTATTAAAAGCCAATGGGAAATTCCTACATGGGTAGGTATAATAAACAAAATTTCCTGTATGCCATTATAACACATTGCAAAATGTTATTGAAGAACTAGTTTTGAAGTTCGACCTGACCAAGAAAAATAGTGTTGGTAAATAACGAAAATGCATGCGTGTCATTAATTACTCGACTATGAAATTTAAGGAAGAATTCCTAGGCAAAGATAATGGCATAATTTCTGACTCGATTCCTGGGAATCTTGGTGCACCCTAGGCAAAGAAAATCCATTGCTCCTTCTATTATAAATAGGTTACTAAATTTCCTTTCGGGTGGGCGCGCGTGGAGCTGGGAGGGAAAAATATGGGGAAGGAAACGCTAAATGAAGACCAAATCTTTCTTTTTTTTGGGGGGGGGGGGTAATGGTGTATGTTTGGAGAACTGCCACCCTAAGAGATTGTGATACAACTTCATGGAGAACAACGACCCTTCTCTGAAGATTAATGGATCTGGTTTGATAGCTTCAAATCGAATTCTCTCCATTTCCAGCACTGAAAGGTAAGTGAAATCCACCCTCTAAATGTCATTATGTTTTGGTTTATATATGATATAATGAATATTGCGTACCAGATGGAGGCCATTGCAACCTCTGCGCACTATGCGCATGGGTTCTCATGCTGCCTCAGATCTGTATCAAAATCCAGATCAGAATGCTTAAACTTTGCATTCTAAATTTATGGTTTTGATAAGATATTGGTAGCGTTAGTTTCTTGATTGCAGTGCATTTGAACTTCACTAGGAAACGAAGCCTCCATGATCATGGAATGATGTATGTTTAAACAATTGGTTGCTCTTCCTCTACTCCAACCTAAAAATTTTAATTACTAAGTTGAGACCTCGTCCTGCACTGGTATTCTAGGTACAGATGTACCAGACCCTTAGTGAGTGGAGAGTTCCCATACTATTGAAGGGGGCGATCATTCGGATTGACCTCCTATTTTCTTCTTTTTCATTTGGGACTCCCACATAAGTGATGGATCGACCACTAGGATCTCCAAGAGCCATAGGGTGGCTGCATTTAGCTTTAAGGAATTTTTGAAATGAAAAAAAGGTATGTTTTGTCATTTATGAACCCTAGTTTCTTTTGAATATTGGCGTATGCATCTTAGGTAGAGAACCCCTGCACTGTATTCCTGAGATGTCTCTCAATTTCTTGGAGGGTATTTAATTTTTTATTCTCACATCTTCTTTGTAAGTGGGACCTCCCACTTCATAATTTTATGCCTACAATGTAAGCCTAGTGTTGGCTTGATTTGCGATGGTAAAATTTTAAGTATCTGTGTAGGTGTAGGGAAAACGACACACGGTCTTCCCAAAGGCTCCCGATCTGTAGAGAAAGGTATCCTTGTTGCAGCTATGCAAGGCCATATTAAAATATTTCTAACAATGAAAGTATGATTGCCACCGGCTGCGAATCATATATGTAACGCTAAGGGTAGAGCTTTAGGGAAAATAAAGAGTGTGGAAAAAACACTTTCTTTCTAATTCATACAGAAAGCTTATCGAGCGTTGAAATATTGGTACCAGAAAACTTTTCTGTAAGCTCCTGCATCCGTTCAGCAGGCTCACGCGTCCATTCAGCAGGGCCGACGGTTCATCTTCCATCCAGCGGCTCCTCAAACGGTTCATTTGGTTTGAAAACGTTTTCTTGTTGGGAGCTTTTGGAGTGGTCCATCTTCTTGATTTGTGGAACATACGACACATAGCCTTTAGAAGCTTGATGGGATCTTGGCTATTTAAAACCCCTGTTGGTCCCCAAGCTCACTATCTCTCAACCCCCTTCAGTTTTACACCATCAACAAGGAGAAAGCAGAGCTTGGAAGCGCCATACAGCAAATTGAAGCTTGTGTGGAAATAGTGAAATTCTTCTATAGCAAGTCAGTAGCATCAATGGCTGGAGGTATGATCTATTGGTATTGCTATTTCGATTCTGTTTAAGAGTTTATTATTCTGCATTGTTCAAAATCAGAATTTCGGCTAACAGTTGGTATCAGAGCCCATTTATCTCTGCCTTGGTGTTCTGTATGTAGTTACCACTGTAGGGTTTTTCCTGTGTTTTATCCATAGCTATATCTTTGTTTTCCTTAGCTTTCTGAGTAGCAGAGTCTGTATACTCGTGCGCTTTATTCTCAGTGGTATCTGCAATCTCTCGAGTTGTGTCTGCTACAGAATCCTTGGTCTGGCGAGTTTTCTCAGCCTGAGTATCCTTGTACTCCCCGGCCTTGTTCATGATGGAATTGTGTACCAAGTTTCAATTTTTTCGTTTAGGGATATGCTTTCTCTGAAATGGTCCACATTCTCAAGAAAATGTTTGTACTTTTCGTCGAAATCGATATAAACCTATACTGAGATTCGAAGCCGATTGGGGTTGTTTTCCACAATGTGACAAGAGGTGAGAGGCTACTGTATATTCATTTTTCTTATTTCTCGTCAATGGGTATACACATACACATGGTAGGGTTAGCGATAAAAAAAAAAACATACGGTTTTCATCCTCAATAGTTTCCAACATTACACGTCTGACATTGTCCATCGCTAATTGTTGCCGTGAAGTTAAAATGTTGAAATGGATATAATATAAACCATTTCCAGCTTTTCATTCGAGCATAGCTTTATTTTTTAAACTTAAATCCTCTGTTTGCCCAAAATTTAGTGTCAGATACATTCAACACATAGCAACACTTGTGCACAAACAATATCGAATATAGAAAATATACAAGATAATGATGTTAACGAGGATAATGACTACTCTTTTGGTTATTGTAAAAGTATGCAACATGTAACTGGTTTATTTGTTTGTAATTGTATTTTGTATTGTAGCCTAATAAGACAGTAAAATTATCTACATGAATCTGGAAAATGCTTTAGACCGAAAGTACGTGAGATTAATGTTGTCTGTGGACGAAGACTTATTGGGAAAAGGGCTTCATTGAGTCGCTTGTTGATTCAAGTAATTTTCAACAGGTCTCTGTATATTATTCAATTTCCATTAATCCACTATGGTTTCTGTTGTTTGCATAAAGGAAATATGGTATTTTGAATATCTATTTTATGTGAAAGTAATAGATCTTCCAGAATTTCTTATTTTGTCTATCTATTGTTGAAGCTACATTGTCCATTGTTGTGGGTGTTTGTTGTTTCCAGTCTATGAGATCTGTATTTTATTGAGGGGCATTTAAGTCACTGTAATCCTGAAGTATAGTGAACTGTTTAATTCTTAATCCTGACAGCTAGCAGTGGAGTTTAGATTTATCATCTTGCCCACATTTAGTTCCGTTATTTTGAAGCTTGTTTTGTTACACTGAACAGCAATAATGTCTAGTGATCTATATGATATTTAATTAGAGAATAGCCACAACATCTCTAATTAATTTTTGTTTAGGATCACATAAAGAAATTTTAGACATTGATTGTAATTAATTATACCAAATATAATAAATTTTATCCCATAGGAATTTTTATTATATTTATGTAATTAATTAGGATAAAATATTGAACTATTCATAACTTACCTACATGAATTATGAATTAATAGTTTTATCATGAAGAATATTTGAATCTGCTTGAATTAAAAATTTAGCCCATAGGCAATTTTTATGTCATTAGATTCAATCTTAAAGCATGAATTTACATTGGTAAAACATGAAATGTTATTTGGTCTCAATTTTAACATAAGCATGTGATCTTTATTTTATGCAGTTGTACAACCTGCAAATTTCTCTGAAATTCATTGTGATATCCCTGAACTTAAGGGAGATAACTATAAGGTCTGGAAGGAGAGAATTATCCTTCATTTGGGATGGATGGACATAGATTATGCTATTAGGAAAGATGAACCACCAGCACTCACCAATACCAGCACTGCAGCGGACATCACGCTTTATGAGCAATGGGAGCGATCTAATTGTTTGAGCATGATGTTCATTAAGACTAAAATTTCAGCTGGTATTCGTGGTTCAGTTGATCATTATGAAAGGGTCCGAGATTTACTGAAAGCCATTGATGATCAATTCGTCACTCTAGACAAGGCACTAACAAGCACCCTAATCATGAAGTTCTCATCCCTAAGGCTCACCAGTGAGAAAGGTGTGCGCGAGCACATCATGCAAATGAGGGACACTGTGGCTCAATTGAAGAAACTCGAGGTTGATATATCAGAGTCTTTCATGGTGCACTACATCCTGAACACCCTTTCGCACCAATATGGACCTTTTCAAAATCTCATAAAACACACATAAGGATAAATGGTCAATAAATGAACTCATGACCATGTGTGTTCAAGAGGGAGAAATACTGGTGATGGAACTGGGAGGAAGTGCAATGCTGGCAACGCATAGGAAAGGAAAATATCAAGCCAATAAGAAAGGGAAAGGTAAAGTACCTCCCCAAACTAATATTAAGAAGGTTTCCAAGTGTTTCTTCTATAAAAAGAAGGGACACATGAAGAAGGAATGCGAAAAATTTCAGAAATGGCTTGCGGACAAAGGTAATGCAATCTCATTTGTTTGTTATGAATCTAATATGGTCAATGTCAATATTAACAGTTGGTGGATTGATTCTGGGTCAACAATTCACATTTCGAATTCCTTGCAGGGTTTGCAAAACCTAAGGAAGCCAGTGGGAAGTGAGAAATGCATCTTATCAGGAAACAAGATGAGCTCGCATGTGGAAGCTATAGGAACATGCTATTTAACTTTAAGCAGTGGCTTTGTTTTAGAATTAGAAAAGGTCTTTTATGTTCCAATTTTTCTTAGAAACTTGATTTCAATTTCAAGACTTGTACATTTTGGATATTCCTTTAACTTTTCAGAAACATCTGTGAGTTTATTTTATAAATCTGATTATGTTGCGAATGGTATTTTGTCTGATGATCTTTACTGCACTAATTTACAAAACAATGTCACTTATGATTCAATGCATGTTCACACTGGCACTAAAAGATGTGTTATTAATGAAGATTCCTCTAAATTATGGCACCGGAGGTTAGGTCATATCTCCATAGACAGAATTAAAATATTGGTAAATGAAGGAGTACTCAATACTATGGATTTCACTGATTTTGAGACTTGTGTGGATTGCATAAAAGGAAAGTAGACCAACAAGTCAAAGAAAGGTGCCAATAGGAGTTCAGACATATTAGAGATCATACATACTGATATATGTAGTCCAGAGATGGACTCACATGGTCAGAGATACTTCATCTCTTTTATAGATGATTACTCACGATATATGTATCTCTACATGCTTCATAAAAAGGAGGAAGCATTAGATGCCTTTAAGATATTTAAGGCTGAAGTAGAGAAACAATGCGACAAGCAAATTAAGATTGTGAGATTAGATAGAGGTGGAGAATATTATGGTAGATACACAAAAGATGGACAAGCACCTGGGCCATTCACTAAATTTCTTCAAGAGCATGGGATTGTTGCCCAATACACCATGCCTAATTCACTCGACCAGAATGGTGTAGCAGAAAGAAGAAATCGAACTTTATTGCACATGGTGCGGAGTATGCTTAGCAGCTCCAATATTCCTAAATCCTTGTGGACTGGAGCACTTAATATGGCAGTGTATATATTAAACCGAGTTCCAACCAAGGCCGTTCCTAAAACTCCATTTGAATTATTGAAAGGTTGGAAACCGAGTTTGCGACATATGCGCATTTGGGGATGCTCGTTTGAGGTGAGAATATATAATCCACAAGAAAAGAAGCTGGACCCAAGGACCATTAGTGGATATTTCATTGGATATGCTGAAAGGTCTAAAGGTTACAGATTTTATTGTCCATCTCACGGCACTAGGATTGTGGAATCAAGAAATGCAAAATTTCTTGAAAATGACTTGATCAGTGGGAGCGATCTAACCAAGAACATAATTTCTTAGCAGGATCATTCAGAATATCAACCTTCCACCTCAAGTGATAGATTGGTTATTGTTTACAGCACCCCTCAAGTACAAACTAGTGTTGAACAACCAATTGTTGAAGTTCCACAAGCTGCTAACGGAATTCTAGTAGATCAAGTAGTTCAAGAGTCTCCAAGCACTTTCGAATAATGAGTTGAACCACATACTTCTCAAGAAGATAGTGATACAAAATTAAGAATATCTACTAGACCAAGGAGATCAGCAATTCCTGATGATTATGTTGTGTATCTGCAAGAATCTGAATTTAACGTTGGAGCTGAAAATGATCCCGAGTCCTTTTCACAAGCCATGAATTGCAAAGAATCAGAATTATGGTACGATGCCATGAAGGAAGAGATGAATTCTATAAAGAATAACAAAGTCTGGGATCTTGTTGAGTTTCCTAATGGTGCAAAATCCATTGGATGTAAATGGGTCTTTAAGACAAAGAAAAACTCATTAGGCAACATTGAGAGATACAAGGCTAGACTTGTTGCTAAAGGATTCACTCAGAAAGAAGGAATTGACTACATGGAGAATTTCTCTCCTGTATCTAAGAAAGATTCCTTGCACATTATTATGGCATTAGTAGCCCATTTCGACTTGGAGTTGCATCAAATGGATGTGCAAACGGCTTTTCTGAATGGAGATCTAGAGGAGGAGGTTTACATGAAACAACCTGAAGGATTCCCCTCTAGTGATGGTGAGCAATTGTTTTGCAAGCTCAAGAAATCATTATACGGTTTAAAACAAGCATCCCTCCAATGGTATTTGAAATTCCATAATATAATTTCTTCTTTTGGTTTTGAAGAAAACATTATGGATCAATGTATATATCTGAAAGTTAGTGGGACTAAAATTTGTTTTCTTGTTTTGTATGTGGATGACATTTTTCTAGCAACCAATGATAAGGGTATGCTGCATGAAGTGAAACAATTCCTCTCTAAAAATTTCGATATGAAATATATGGGTGAGGCATCTTATGTCATTGGCATTAAGATCCATAGAGACACATTTCGAGGCCTCTTAGGTCTGTCTCAGGAAACCTATATTAATAAAATTTTAGAGAGATTTCGGATGAAGGATTGTTCACCAACTATAGCTCCCATTGTGAAGGGTGATAGGTTCAATTTGAACCAATGCCCGAAGAACGACCTTGAAAGGGAACAAATGAAGAACATTCCATATGCTTCTGTTGTCTGAAGCCTAATGTATGCTCAGGTCTGCACAAGACCTGGCATTGCATTTGTTGTAGGAATGTTGGGATGATATCAGAGTAATCCAGGTATAGACCACTGGAGAGCTGCAAAGAAAGTAATGAGGTATGTTGAAGGAACTAAAGACTACATGCTTATGTATAGACGGATGGACAATTTGGAAGTAATTGACTAATCAGATTCTAACTTTGCTGGATGTGTTGATTCACACAAATCAACATGAGGATACATTTTTATGATGGCCAGTGGAGCTGTATCATGGAGGAGTGCCAAGCAGACCTTGATTGCCACTTCCACTATGGAAGCCCAGTTCGTCTCCTAGTTTGAGGCTACTTTACATGGTGTATGGCTTAAGAGTTTCATTTCTGGGCTTAGAATTATGGATTCTATTTCTAAGCCATTGAGAATGTGTTGCGACAATTCAACTGTTGTTTTTATGGCTAAAAACAACAAAAGTGGGAGTCGAAATAAACACATCGACATTAAGTATTTAGCCATAACGGAACGTGTTAAAGCAAAGAAAGTGGTCAATGAGCACATCAGTACTGATTTGATGATCGCTGATCCTTTGACTAAGGGCATGCCACCGTTTAAATTCAAGGATCATGTAATGAATATGGGACTTGGTTCCATTATGTAGTTTCTCATTGTATGGACAATGTTATTTTTAATGAAAGTCTTAATTATTGTGATGTTTTTTCTCATATATATGTGCACCTTAAGTTTATTTGAGAAAATTCATCTCTGAGGACCAAGAATAAACATAGGGTTTATTGATTAAGAAATTGTTACCACATAAATTAAAATAGCAATAAATACATAGTAATACATGGAAGGTAATACTTGTCATAAGAGGACTTATCGCCATGATTCTTGTATCTATTACTTAATACAGTTTGTCAATAGGTTTTAAGATGAGACATTAATTTTGGAATTATTGACCAAGTGGGAGAATGTAAGCTCTCGCGTCCATTTAGCAGGCTCCTGCGTCCGTTCAGCAGGGCCGACGGTTCATCTTCCATCCAGCGGCTCCTCAAACAGTTCATTTGGTTTGAAAACGTTTTCTTGTTGGGAGGTTTTGGAGTGGTCCATCTTCTTGATTTGTGGAAAATACGACACATAGCCTTTAGAATATTGATGGGAGCTTGGCTATTTAAAACCCGTGTTGGTCCCCAAGCTCACTATCTCTCAACCCCCTTCAGTTTTACACCATCAAGAAGGAGAAAGCAGAGCTTGGAAGTGCCGTACAGGAAGTTGAAGCTTTTGTGGAAACATGGAAATTCTTCTACAGCAAGTCAGTAGCATCAATGGCTAGAGGTATGATCTACTGGTATTGCTATTTCGATTCTGTTTAAGAGTTTATTATTCCGCATTGTTCAGAATCGGAATTTCGGCTAACATTTTCTTCTTTCCTTGTTCCCTTATCATGAACGATTTGCATGATTGCGTAAACATACCATTCCTTATAATCGAATGACGATAAAGTTTTCACGTGCCTCTACCTTAGATTAGTAAGATTACAAGCATTCACTTACTTAGATGATGCTGAGAAAAGTGCTTGCACCTGAATGGGTCTTACGTCACGATGACATGCGTGTAGTTCAAAATCCACTCCTGATTTCTGAGTGGTTAAATGTTACTATTACATTGTGAACTTAGGCCACTATCTGCCAACATTGTAAATAGGGGAAGTAAGGATGCTTGTTACTGTTAAACTTGTAAGAATACAACTATTTTTGTTAATTATGATGAAAAGAACTCGAGTCGCCTAACAGTAGTCATGACTGGTTTAGAATACTCCCTGTGAAAGAGGACCTACGTATGGCAACATTGATGTTGCATTTTGTAATATTTTAACGAAATAAAGGTCATGAGATGTGACTATTTGGTGGATGTAGCCGAGGGATTGGGTTCTTCCTTTGGTGATTTATGTGTGTCTTTTACTCAAGTAAGTAATTTATAATTCTGAAATGTTTAGAAGACTACTCATGCTTATAGTTGTACAAGTTGAACGCACCATTGGTTGTAAGGTGTAATCTAAAACTTAAATATGTGATGAATACATTGTTCTTGGAGAACCGAGGAAAATATTGTTACGTGGTTAATATATGATATTAGATAAATGTATCATGTGATCTTGACCATATAAGCTGAAGGAGTTATGCTTGAATCATGTTGTTAAGAATATCTTATCGTGATGAATGTTTTATATAGAAAATGAATTCAACACCTTGCGGTCATTTAAGATACCCTTATGTCGGTCATAGAAAATGTATGTGCCAATGTGATAGGAGAAACTTGAGTATGTATTCAAATGATAGTTGGAATTTTCACATAAGAAGTTCTCCATTGAGGCCAATTAGATCATTATTAATTAAAATGAATTGTGAATCAAAAACCTATATCTTTTGGGGATTAGCATTGTATGGCACATGGAGGTATATTATCTCATAGTGACAAGGTAAAGCCTTCATTGGAAGGTTAAAGTTCTAAGGAAAGGTGAGAAATTCCATTAAGAGTTTTCCATACACTATGGAATTATAAGAATATATAATGTGTCATGAATACCAAAAAATTTTATCATAAGCAAATCCATTATCTAGATTAATTTATTAAATTTTGTCTTGATAATGTAGGTATGTGGAATTGGGGATTCGAGAGTTCCTTGCTAACCTGTTGAGTATGATGTCAATGTTGATTAGGAATGATTGCAGCAATTGAATTCCATACTATTGACTAGTTATATCTATTCTTTGGTGGTTTTCCTTTCTTAGATGAATGCCCAAAGAGAGAACTTCTTTGTAACAAGGGAATATTCATTTTGCTTTGCGGATATGGGGATATCACAAGCATCATCCACAATCAATCCTTGGTTTATAAAACCTCAAAATTTGACAACTTATAATAAGTAAAACATCACCCATTCTTAACCTCATTATTTGAGGCACTCAATCTTCTTACTAACAGTCAATTCCGACCGATAGTGTTCTTAGCATATCCTACAATGAAAGCATATAACATTATACAACATTCATCAATTTATTATTTTCAATATCAATATCTTTAGACATCCTTACTCGTCTATATTTGGATAATTACTAGTGAAGGGATATTCCAACTTTACACCACATTCATGCATGGCAATGCTAGGGACATGGAAATTCCAATAACATCAGTAATCAAAATAACAAAGTAAACTACTTACCATAATTTCATACCTCAACTACTTATGTCATATCTTACAACTTTTCTAGTTCATCAAAATGAGAGCCTTTATATAGGTGTACTCCTTCTGTACAACCAGTAGCATTAGGCACAACACATCATGCTAATGTAGTCCAAGTTCATAAGCAGCCTAGTTTTTTTTTTGTTTTTCCTTTTCTTGAAGAAATACTATAAGGAATGTTGTCATTTTTGTGAAAAAGTATAAGAAGGTCAATAATACCAATGAAAATGTATAAATAGCTCAATAGTCTTTATGTGCATAATCCAATCTCTTGCACACTAATAAGTATATGTAAAGGATACATTATAACAGTTGTACCATTGTAACTAACTTGAATTCTCTTCCTAACAATTCTAAAATTCAATTCCTACATTTACTTAACATCTATTTAGTACGCTAATGGTATTCAACATTCACAAGTTAATCAGCAACTTCTGATAAAGAAGTTAACTTTCACTTTCTCAGAATCTATTGTTACAAACAGGTTCAGAACCCAAATGACATTTACTCCTCTCATCATTCATTTATTATGTGTAACAACTAACCATTTCCTAGGTTTATTAGTTCATTATTAGTTCATGATAGTAATACTGGATTAATGATAACAAAACATAATTCTTCCTTATGACATATGCATTTAGGACCCAAGGTCGTATGCTATTTATGCGCATACATATAGGTGAAAGAGTTTTGTTCAACCCTAATGGACCCAAATCTTGAGAATCTTTAGCTCCTCCTACCTTTGATCTCAATGCTTAATCAATAAATTTGTTTTGGTTTTTCTTAGTCATGCACCTCAACCAAATTCTTCATTACCAACATTTCTATGCAATTGTAACCGTTCGACTAACATATACGATTTAGTGCAATTTATTTGTTGCTAGTTTACATGAAATTCCAAATGTAAATAGGGGTTTTCCTATTTTACAAAATGTTAATATTGATAGTTGTTACACCACTAACATTTATTTAATAGAAGTTGTATCTTGACACTACAATATATACCTTTAGCATAGCTACCACTTTTAGCATTAATTACCTTTGTGCTTAAACCATTTTACTCTACATGATAGTTTGCTGAAAATATTTCAGAGAGTTTTCAAGGGTAATATAGTTACTCCTAAATCATCAACTTATCAAGTTCCCTTTTAATAGCTACCTTGCTATCCTCAAGGAATTCAAATAAGCTATGTATGTATATTTACATCTACATATATATAACCATATTCCCTCACATAATGATACTTCTAAGACTTTGGAGTATACTATGAGCCACTTATGTTTATTTATTACCAATAATGAATCCTAACTTATGTCTAGAGGACTTATAATCAATACTCAATTCTCATTAGATATTTAGCAGTCCTGCATTCCATTAGTAATTAGGTGACCTTGGCAATGCTGATTTTTAACAATATTATTCACTGTGTTTTACAATGTAACCTATTAAAAATTCATCATGTCATTAATGGCCAACTCAACTATGAATTTAGGTTCTAAAGGTCACTTATTTCAGCAATTTAACACCCACATTATAATAGAAACTAGTACAGTACTTTCATCGACCATGATTTTGTCTATGAAGAATTCTATACTTCACTTAATAATTTATTTGTGCAATTCAAATAGAGATGAGACAATTGTATTCACCATTCATAAAACCTCTCTGAAAGTAATCAAGAAAATAGCAAGATACCTATGTACTTAGGTCGTCAACCTCACGTGGAAGTGGAAAAAGAAATGGCCATCTTCATTGTGATTGTGAGAAGACGTTCCACCTTCTCGTGCACAACTACAATATCAATAAATATCTGTGTTTGGTACATCTTAAGGTACTTGTATTGTATAATAGTGTGAACTTGTATATTTCTTCTATCGCAAGGCAAAACCCAATCATTAGTTCTGAAAAGAAATATGTAGGAGCATTTTGAGCCCAAATAGGCCCAAATGTTTCAACTCTCACTCTGATACCATATGTAAAATACCTCTTATACCTGAATGCCATTATTTGTGAAAAAGGGATAAAATTTGTGTTTTGTTGTTACTGCAAAATGAGTCAATCATGTTAGTGGTAGATTTTACATGTCATTTCAATGAAGCATGTCCAATCAAATTCGATAATGTCAAAACCATATGCATTGTAAAACAATCTTTTGACAATTTACATCCATCCTCCTCTTATAAAAACCAAACATGCAATTTGCATCCAATTTACTAAGATTGCTATTGATAACATAAACCAAACATGCTTATTATGCCTTCTAGTATTCACATGATTAAGTAATCCTCGTATTGGTAGAATACTTAGGTGTATAAATTAACCTGTCATTTGATACATACTCCAATGCTTTTTTAACCCCATTTTATCTACATTAACCTTCAACTAACAATATGGATCTCTCTTAAGGGATTAATTATTTAATTACTGCTAAATGTTTAGCCACCATGTATCCACCATCAAGATACCTAATTTTTGGGCTACCATCATTTTAAACAAAAATGATCGATTCGACTCACTATTCATTGTTTATTTCAAAATAATGAATCGCATAAGATGCACTTTCATTTGAATCAATAGCAGATATTATAACCTTAAATTGTACAACATTAGTCTCGTTTATGACTATTTTCTTGAATATAAATCCCTTAAGATATTACCCATAGCCATAAACATTACATCCTCATAGTGCCCTCATCATGACCTACTAAGTGTACAAGAAACCATTGGGATAACATTAACATTCTTTGATTATATTTTACAGTATTACAATCCATTTGTAGAACAATGTCATATGTACAAAATAATATGAGGAAAGTAAATCATTCAGACACATGAAAATGAGACACACACATATGTATGTGGTTCACCCAATCCATGGGCTAAGTTCACCAAACTATCAAATCATGTGATACTTATTAAAATAAAAGGTTACAAAATCCGCAACACTTTTATTGCCAAACCTTCTTTGGGTTACATCGTGTAGACTCCCTCTCAAAGAGTATTTCTAAGCTATGGAAACACTTATGTTATTTATATAATATTATCATTTGTTCTGAAGAACATTTTAAAGAAAGCTAAGATTTGTCATATGTCCTTAAGGTCATTGGTAGTCCCAACACACCGCTAAAATCCACCCAATCAACATGCATTGGGTATTACATGATCAAAACTAAGATGTAGTCTAACACGAGTACACTTTAATACGTAATCATACTCTGATTGCAGACGTTGGGTCCAATCTCATGCTCGTACAATCTATTCCAAAGCACATGCTGGAAATAAGGCGGAGAAGGGTGAATTGCATGCCATGGTTTGTCCCCTACTCATCTTGCTAGTGATACATCCTCAATGCCTACTTCCAATGAACAAAACTTCTCGACTGATCACCGATAAGTTACCTCCCAAGGGACAAGGGCTTTGACAAATTTCAATAAACCAAGATTTTATTAAAGAAACATTTGCATGAGAGGCTAGTCAGCAAAAAGGGTAGAAAATATGTTCCATATGAATGACAAAATATAAAACTCCAACGAAGGTTCCAAACAAATCATATTGACACCCCTGGTATTTACTAGATTCTGATCTATATAACTAGGAAGAGGGTTATCTTTTTACATGTACACTGCATATACAAATTTATAACCAAACAATCATTTAACATCCAGCCTTATTTCCCACCATATTTAATAGGGTTAGATTCAAGGAGTCAAACTAGCTACCAAAGGCCATATATTCATTTAAGGTCGATTCCTCGCCTTGATAACGTTAAAAGTCAATAGAACTCAGTTCATTGGGATTTTAGTGTGCCCTTACCTCAATTACTATTGAGAATAAATTGTGACATGCAATGCCGAGGTTTTTTTGTTGTCTTTTAGGAGATTAAAAACCCTAAAGACTCGCTCTGTCTTCGATAAGGCGTCGAATTCAACAAAAAAATTCTATCGGGCAGACATTCAATCCCTCGTACAGCAACAGAGAACATTTGTTCTCAGAAAATCCCAGGCTTGAGTTCTAGGGTCAAGGGACACATTTCATTGCAGAATAAATTTAACAAAAATGCATATGAAAAAATATATCTATGAGATCGAATACGGTCATATCGCGGCCTCTTTAGATCTATAAATCTAGAACAATAATTTCCTAATGCATATGCATCTATAAAATATAGTTATACCTAGTCCACATAGGGTATAAATTCTGCATAATTTTATATCAAAATAATTATGATCTAAAATACCTGATGCCCAGCCAGCGAATTCAGGATCAAAATTTCCCCACAAGAAGACAGAAGAAGATTGTGCCAAACAGATCATGCTAGGGTTTAGATCCAACTGATTCCCCATAAACCAGTAAAGAAAAAACACACGTTGGACTGAACTCGATGGATTTAGGTGCGCAGCGATTTACCAAACGTGAATAGACAAAACAACTTGGATGAATTCCCCCTTCTTGGAAATCACCAGGAAAATCAACATAAACATATCACTTCACAAATGCAAAACTGGTCAAACATGCATGCAATCACACGATTCATGGTTTCAATCCAAAACATAGGCATGGAGAATACCTCAACTACCTACCACATGACTGGGGATTGAAAGTTCATTTGTTGCAAGGCACACCCTTGGAGAGACCCACGCTACTTCCAGCTAAACTTGTGGTTCAACGAAATGGCATCCACCTGAAGGCCGAGCTTACTACTACGTCTAACCACAATATATCTCCTCCTTGAAACCATGTTTCAACAACCTATAAATAAAATTTGGTAAACCATGCTTTCATAATCAACGGTTCTGCATCCGTGGTAACGCCTCCATAATGGTCGACCCAAAAAATAGGGTAATTATGATCAACGTCTATCAGTTTAGGGAACTACACAACGTCTTCAAAAGCAGTGACTATAAATTAGGTAACGGCTCCTCAATCATGCCCATTAATTAAGGTATATTCAATACTCAAATAAATATGGTATTCTCGTTATACATATGAAATCTCGTTCATCTCCCACATACACATACACATACACATACATACATATATATATATTATTTTCTTTACTATATGATGCCTTCACTCCTATAATATTTCCTTATTATATATTCTATATGAAACTCCTTTCATATATAAATATATGTTCTACTATTGTATATATCATGCTTTTGTATATACTATATATATGTCTTCTTCCACTCAATACCTTAGATTAAGCTAAGGTGGAAGTCACTTCTTTGTGGTGAAGGTTTTATTGTTTTTCATACAACCTCTTTATGATTTATAAGTTGTAGTTAATCTTAGGTTTAGAGTCTCTTTTATGTGATAACTCCTTCCTATTTGAGCCATAGGCTCGCATGTCTGCAATAATTAATTTCCCAATTAAGCGCATGAGAAATTGACGAGTGTCAACTAACTCGCTTAAGGTCGAAGGTGATTATGGTGGCTGGTTCTCTCGTCCACCGCGATGACACCCAATTACCTTTACTTGATCCTCCAAGTTTTCCCTTATTGTTTATCCTTCCTGAGTGGGCCAGTTTTCAGACTTTTAAATATATTTTTTTTGTTCTCCTAAAGCCATAGATTTAGGGGATTAATCACCTACTTATTGAGGTTTTTACCGATGGGGCATATAATGGGGATGTTACATGAGGCCTAACGAATCCTTGGGAAACCCAATAATAAGGACAGAGTACCATTATGAAGCCTTCTATCTTAAAATGAAACTGAACTCATTATTTTAAAAGTGGAGTGGGGTCACTAAACAAAATAAAAACCAATTAATGGTAACTTATTGGCATGAGGAAAACTATTATCAACAATTATAGAACACTATTGTTACCTCAATGTATTACTCCTAATAATCTCTTACCCTAATATTCTATAGATGCATAGAATATTGCCATTACTGTCAAAGAATAAGGGATAAAAGGGAAAGTAGTTAGAAGAGTCATGTTATTATAATTGCGTATATTCCTTTGATGACATATAGATGGGTAATTAGAAGAGGCACTTATATACTTAAATTACCTTTCCCAAAAGGAAAAATATTTTCTATGTATTAAAATATGTCAATTAAGAATTAGTGGCACCCCCACTCAAAGGAGAATGTCTTTGAGAAATAAGGAAGTCATAACTCTTTGTATGTATTAAACTTACCCTTGAAAAAAAAAATTTAGGGTGAATTTACTAGAGATAAGGGAAGGTATTATCATTGTATATCAAAATCATATACATAAATTCCTTAACAAATAAATTACCCTCGATTTACATATCAAAAGAGAAATTTTTTTAGTTAGTTAAAAAATTCTATGTTTGGGTGGACGCATGCCCCGGAGGCAGTTACCTAACTACAAAATTAATGGAGATGGTTGCCTGATTGAAAAATTAAGGGAGACTTGCCACAGAAAATTTAATGGCAGAATTTACTGCCTTGATTAGTGGGAAGCTTGGCACACCCTAGGGAAAAATGGTTTCTCCTTTGGCTATTTAATAAAGATACAGAATTCCTTTAAGGGAGTAGGTTGAGGGAAAGGAAGGGATAACACTCAGTTTTGAGAAAAAAATCCTTGCTTGTTGCGCTGGATGTTGTCGTGGTAATTTGTAAGGTATGCATTTATGTAAGGAAACATACATTTGCGGGGAATGGCTGGTATGCAAGATTGATTCAAAACGCAGGTCTAGAACTGGTATTGCTTTAACCCTACATGTATTCCATTTTATGGTTGGATCTATATTTAAGAACGTTGGTCTTGAATCTTTCTTAGAGAAATCCTATATGTGTTGGAAATCATATACAATTGAGATGTGTCCTATGGGTTTCATATGTGATCTGATTTTTATTTATAAATATTCGCATATGTAAAACGATAACCCTGCGCGTGATATGTAGACAATTTTTATGTTGGAATCATTTGAGTGTCAATTGATGTAAGTAAATATAAATATTCATACCCTCTGCGTCGGATATTTGAGTATGTTGAAAACATTGGCGCGTCAATCTGATTTATCGATTCAGTAGGTGATAGGAGGTTATATGTATAAAAAAAGAACTTTACCCTTCACCTTGTACGGGCTTTAGCTCACGCTGGTACGAAGCTTGCGAGCTTGCTGGTGTGCGGATTCCTTCCACCCGCCAAGGGCTTGTTACTATCTACAACCTTTACTTTTATCTTTAGGGCCTCGACGTAATGGTTGTTTGGCTTCACTCAGAGCTAGTTTTATGGGACTAGCACCAACAGATTTTTATCTCCCTATTGAGGCGAGCCTTGAAATTAAACCCTAGCCGTGTTATGCACTAGTTAAAGACTCACGCTGTTGGATATGAGTCCTCTCAATGGTTCCCAGGATTCTATGATGACGATGAGTGTATATTTGTTAACTCGAAGCTTTCGATATCAGCGAAATAATTAAAAGAGTAGCTTGAAAACTTAAAAAGAACCTCTTACAGGAAACATCAAAGACCCCCCTTTTTTAGCTTGAGGATCGATTTGATCCTGAATTCCATTGCAGTGTGCAAATCCATTATTTTTGGGGATCGAATGGATTATGAACTCCCTCATTTGATTTCATCCTGCAAATTCATTATTTTGGGGATCGAATGGATCCTGAACTCCCTCATTTTATTTCATCCTGGGAGTGCTTGTGTATTGAAAGATAACTTCTTTCCCTATCTGGAATGTCTAGTCGAGGGATGATAGCATGGGAGTGTCTTTTGTAGTGAGTTCATCCCAAGCCTGCGAGTGCTTGTGTATTAAACTATATCCGAGGTGTTTGGTTTGTTGCTTGGTATTTTAAATACGACTCCGATTTAAGATAGTTGCATTTTAGTTGCCCAAATGCATGCATTCACCATCAGACCAGTTTTGGATCCGACTTGGAAATGGGTTTCCATTTGTGATCTGAAATTTTATATTTCAGTATTTGAAATTTGTTAGACCTCGACCTACCTTATAGATCTCATATAGATCTGAAGCTATCGAATACGATGGCTTGAATTCGATTTAGATTGTATTAGGTTATGTAATTTATTAGAAATCGGCCTCATTTTATAGATCTGAAGCTGTCGAATACATTGGTCTCAATATGACTCAGGTCGTATGCAATTTTGTAGAAAATTATATTTTTATATATTTTTCCATATTACACTTCTAGGATTTGTGTAACAGTTTGGATATCTACATAACGTTTATCAGATATTACGCTTTTGGACCTGGGTCTTGCCAGCGATTTACTTTCATTAGTCTTGGTCGTGTTGGTGGCATATGTCTCCATCGTAGCTGTTCGACTAAACTTAGTGTGCGAGGGTTTTGAGAGCACACTAAGCCCATTTTATTGCTTTACAGGTTATGTATTAATGGGTAAAGGTAAAACTCTAGCCTGAATAGGTTAATGGGTTAAAGAAGGATTAAGTAAAAAAGAGGTTTAGTCTCGAGTGTAAGACTAGAATGATTGTTACATCTCGATTCACAAGTTTTTCTATTTTTTTTAAGTAGAGAACTTAAATAAAATTACTTCCTAAGAGGGAGTCTATAAGAACAAAAAAGAAAAGTATGACAACAAATGTTGTTGCAGATTGTAATTATTTGACTGGGTAATTAATAGAAATCTGAACAGCTAGAAAAGTATGACAACAAATGTTGGTGCAGATTGTAATTACTTGATTGGGTAATTAATAGAAATCTGAACAGCTTTGGTGGATGTAACCCTAGTTAGGGAAGAACCAAATATATTGGTGTCTCAAATTATTTTTGTGTTTTATGTATTTTTATGTTCATGAATTCACTCAAGGTAACTCTATGTGATCTTTATAGGCTTTAAGGAATATTCACTTTCTTACTTGCACCTAATTAAGTGAAGTGTGGGCCATGTTAGTTAAGATGCAAAGTTAAGACTTTACATACATTGATGTTATGAGAGAAATTGAATCATAGTGTGGTGTTATAATAAATGAATGATGGACCATATGTATCAATTTCGCTCTAACCATGCATTGACTTCTTATGTAGGAAATACAAGATTTGATGTGTACCGCTTTATTGATAATACCATGTAAACTTTTGGAACTAATGGTTTGGTGTTTGAAATGAAGATGTTTGAAAAGAACGAGAACCACCTCATCACCCAAAATGGTAAAGCAAAGATCTAGTACTTTACAAAAAACATGGAACTAAAGATAGGATTATTCTTTAAGGTCGTTACATGGAACTAAAGATAGGATTATTCTTTAAGGTCGTTACCTAATAGATTGAGTATTATTAAAACGTTCTACTTTAAAAGAGTTGTGTTATGGTAGTTTTGTTTATTACCACTCATCAATAATAAGGTTAGACATAAATAGTCCTTAGAAATTTTTTTATTTTAATTTTACTCGGAGGGGTGTGTTACACCATTAGGGCTCACTAATTCCCACACTATATTTATGTACTTAAGGAATAATGTATTACATAACTATACCGATAAATTTTTAATTGTTTTTAGTGACGATATTCTAATTTAAAGAAGAGTACAGGGAACATTTAAAAATTATCTTACAAGTGTTAATGGAACATCAGCTTTATGCTAAGTTCATTACGTGCAACTTTTTTAAAGATAAAATACAATACTTGGGTCACGTGATAACTAAAGAGGGGATCTCGGTTGCTCCAGAAAAGATAAAAGCAATTGAAAAATGGTCGGTCCCAAAGGATGTCACTGACGTGTGGACATTCATGGGATCACCAATTACTATCAAAGATTCATTGAGGGATTCTCAAGAATTGCAAATCCCATAGTGTTATTTAGAAAAGAAAGGAAAGAAATTTAAATGGAATAAAAAATGTGAAAAAAGTTTTAAGAAATTAAAAACATTATTAACTATTGCACCAATTCTAAGAATTGCTGATCATAACAAGGACTTTGTTGTATGAATTGATGCATGCAATGATGGTCGTGGTATGGTCTTAACTCAAGAAAGAAATGTAATTGCATACGAATCTAGGAAATTTGAAATTCATGAGAAAAACTATGCTACTTACGATTTAGAGTTTGTTTTCGTGAGACATGCTTTAAAAATGTGGTGCCATTACTTAATCGGAAGAAAAATTATGCTTATGACGAAAAATAAAGGTTTTAAATATCTGTTGGATCAACCAAATTTAAACACAACGCAAGCTAGGTGGCTAGCTTTTCTTAGCGAGTACGATTTCGAGATCTAACATATTAAGGGAAAATAAAATAAAGTCACTAATGCTTTAAGTAGAAATGCAAGATTGAATTTCGTGGAAGCAATCAACACTTATAAAACAAATTTAGAATATGAGCTCGAAGAAGAAGTAAATTGGATGAAAATTATCAGAAATTACAAGCTAAAGTAGCAGAAAATTTAACTAAAATTTTAAGTACACAATGTATTCTAAATGATAAAGGGTTAATACTTTATAAAAATAGACTTCATATACCTAATATACCTAAAATTAAGCTCCTAATTTTAAATGAAATACATAAAACTCCTTAGTGAGGACATCCTCGCTATCAAAGGACCATAACCATGTTGCAGAAATATAATTTTTACCCAAATATGAAGAATGAGTTGGAAAAATATATTGCGAGGTGTTTTGAATGTCAAAAGGTTAATAATAAACTTTAGCATCGAGCGAGTTTATTACAGTCTTTACCAATCCTTAATTAGAAATGGGAAATAACCAATGTAGATTTTATTACAGGTTTTCCTAGACATTAGAATGAGAATGATTCAATAATGGTAGTCATTGATAAACATAGCAAAGAAGCTCATTTTACACAAGTAAATACCACCCACAAGGTTGCTAATATTGCTGAAATATTTATGAAACAAATATTTCCCTTTCATGGGATACCAAAAGTTATAATTTCTGAGAGACACCCTAAGTTTACGAGCAATTTCTGGAAGTCTCTATTTAAAGGTTTGAATACTACTTTAAATTTAAGTACATATTTTCACCCTCAGATGAATGGACAGACTGAAAAGGTAAACCAAATCTTGGAAGATATGCTAAGGATGTATGTTAGACAACAACTAGATAAATGGGAGGATTACTTACACTTCGTTGAGTTTAAATATAACAACCACTCCCAAGCTTTAGCATAATACAACCCATTTGAAATTTTGCATGGCAGAAAGTGTAATACTCAGACCTGAGGTATTAAAGGAGATGGAGTTAATTGTAAAGCAGGTGCAAGGTAATTTGAAGGTTGCACAAGATAGACAGAAATGTCAAGTAGATCTTAAACTAACTCATAAAGAGTTCCATGTGGGTAAACATATTTTCATAAAGGTAAGACATAAAAAGAGTTCTGAGGAAGTTGTGCTAAGTTGGCACCTAGATATTGTGAACCTTTTGAAATATTGTCGAGAATGGGACAGGTGGGATACCAACTGGCTTTACCGCCAAATGTAAAAGTTCATAATGTTTTTCATATCTCTGTTTTAAAAAAAATATGTACATGATGCTCATTGTGTTATAAATTGGAATGATGTATAGGTTGAACCCGAAGGAGATTTTCTGGTGGAACCTGATTGTATCCTCGACATCTTACTTTGGAATTGCACCATTGGATAGGTGAAGGTGCAATGAAAGCACCTTACTCTAGAAGAAGCAACCTCGGAGTTGGAGAGTCATATGCGGGAAACATATCCAATTCTGTTCCATGGAATCTCTGAGGACGATGAATAAAATAACATCAAGGATGATGTTATATTTAATGGCGTGTGTATGTCACATACCCCAAATTTTCAAAAGAAAATTATGTTTAAGAAGAAATTATAATTTCATTTTATTATAAAGTTTGTAATTATTGACTAAGTGGGGTCAAGGATGATTGAGATTAATTATGCTGAATATTTTATTAATTAATAAATAAAAGATGAGACGAGCTTAAGGAGGCTGTTAAATGAGTGTCTACTAGCGACTTGGTGGAATAAACTAGGTTAAGAGTAGATTGACACTTGGAAGCATCCTCAAACCACTTCTAGTTGTTGCAGGAGGAAACTTCCGTATTTTTGTGGTCATGTTCACCAAGAAAGTGGAACAAGAGCAGGTGGCTCATTAAGTGAAAAACTGACCCAAAAGACCCAAGCATGCTTATAAAATACCCATCAAATTCATTAGTGGTTGTTCAATTTTTACTTGTGAAATTTGTGCACACGAAACTCAATGGAGGGGGAAGGAAGAAGTGTTAGAGTGTGAAAATGCTGATTTATTGAACTAATGCACTTGTTTTATTGAGTTCCTACTGCATAAGTCATAAGTATTACTGCTAAATACTTTTTGTTGAGTTGGAGGGGTTTATATCCCATCCTTTCACCCATTGCTTTCAACTAGGTGGACCAATGGATAGGCTTGGGGGTCCTAAGACTAGATGCTAAGCTATCTTCACAAATTTGTTGGGTGGAACGGGCTCCTTAGAATGTTGTCTCATCTACCATTTGTGAGGCTCTGAATGTTCCTTTATTTTACGTTATGTAAGCAGAAGAAATGGAATGGATGAAATTATGAGTTGATTTATTTAAATTACTGAATAAATTGTTTTTAGAATGTGTAATCTCTTCTTATTTAAAATTAAATCATTTCTCGTTAAATGTATATATGAATGAGTGATTTAGGGTTATAAGATTTTGTTTGAAGGATAAATATCCCTTGCCTTATTTTTTCACATATCTAAAGATATAACACTATAGTACAGCAGGTAAATTAAATTAAATATTACTATTTACCGGGAATAATTATAGTAAGAAAATTAGTAGGTTATTCTTTATTTCTTAACTAGAAACAACATTTTGTGTTCATACCTAGTTTCATTATAGTATTATGGATGTTAATGGTTAGTATTACTCTAATTCATCTCTTTACACATATAGCAATAAATAATAGGTTACATAAATATGAACACGTTAACAGAAATAAATACATGTTACACAAATCTGAACACGTTAACATAAATAAATACATGTTACACAAATCTGAACACGTTAATAGAAATAAATACACGTTACAAAAATATAAACATGTTACAGAAATAGATATAAGCAACCAAAATAATTATATATACTACAGAAATATTTTAGGTTGCTAATATTTAAAATAAAAATAAAAAGAACGAAAATTGCTTACAAATGATTTAGGGTAAAATAGGTGTAATTAATTATTCATTTACACCCATAAAGATTTATGTATTTTCAAATGAAATTTTATTTAGGGTTTTTTTCTATAGTGTAGTTTTTAAACAATATAAACGTGAGATAATTAACACGAATTTCTCAGTCACAGGTCAAGGTCTCGAAACCTGTAAAAGTAAATCTCCCACACAAGGTTTTAACTATTACTTTTAGGTTTGTCTTGTAAAATACAAATTATAAAATTATTTAAAGCTTATCACCTAAAACAAAACATTTTATTATCTTTCGAACTCTAGATTTCCTTTATACAGTTTCTTAATGTAGTCAAACAGAGATTTAACTAAACATGGTAAAACCTCAAAATCATTGCTAAATATTGTTTATAAGACAAATTTTTCTTTTTTGGGGAACATCTAATAAACAAAATATTTGAGGTAAGATTTTTTTTTATCGTTTAAAAGTTGTGAGCCATTGCCCTTTACATAATTTCCAAGGGTTGTAAAACAAGCAAGCCATAATTATTTTTAATTTATCAAGGCATTAAAATAGTAAAACATAGCCATGCAAATATTTTAGCAAATGTAGTCATTTTTCTCACACCATTGATTTTTATGGCTACAACCATCTTTAAAGAAAGAGGAACCCATGGTGCGAAGAGAAGGCTTATCTAAGTTGTGTGGTAGCACCTAAATAAAAGAAAAAAAGATCTTGAACATAAATTGTTTCTTCAGTGGTATTTATGTCCCCGTCCAGCTATATGTCAAAGAGTATTCCACTTGTGGCCACATTGAATGAACAACAGTTTTATGTTAGTATTATGATAGTTACTTATTTAAAATTCTTATAAGAAATAAAATACTAGGGTTTGCAAAAAAAAAAGTTTACCTTATAGCTTGAGCTCACTACCTTGGTTAGATTTATTTAAAAAAAAAACCTTTGAGGAAACACTTTTACCTTCAAAGGAAAAACCTCAGTTTAAACACTCTAAACAAAAACAACTCTTTATTTCTCAAACTACGACGTCGACAGAGGCCACTTTGGCAAGGGAAGATAGTTTTAGACTATGAATGCCTCTCTCAAACTGAAAAACACAACTGAGCTTCAGATGTCGAAAAAACCAAGATCTTGTCTGCTCAACCCTCACCTCTACCTCAAAAGAGAAATATTGCTGAAGAAAAGCAAGGTTTTAGGTTAGAAACTGTTGTTTTGTTGCTAGGATTTCTTCCTTAGAACTTTTATCCAACTTGTCATAGCCATGTGGAATCCACCACTTATGAAATTATTTGAGTTTCAACTTTAGTCCAAACGAAATGGTTAATCCCTACATAGATAAACATTTCTCTATGTTAACACTTCTTCATAGGTTTTTGGTATTTTCACGATTAAGATATGTAATAGTATTTTTAGATATACCATCTAAAGTATAGATATAGTTTTAGTTTTTTAATTCCTCCTACGTTAGGATTAATATAATACTTTGGATTTATATAAATGTTGTAAGAGTAGAATCTGTATGCTTGATTTACATTACAAATAATCATATAAAAGTATAAATTTTTTCTACAAATGTAACTATAAACCTAGACTAATCGAGTTTAGGTTTATTTATTAGAAGATTGCTCAACACGAATAAAATTTAGATTTTAAGAAGTCGAGAACCAAGCAAACGTTTTATTCATAGACATAAATTTTATAGAAAGGAAAACAAGTTTGCAGAACCTCTAGTAATCCAAGAGCTCATGATTTTTACACTACATCATACTTCTAACTTATCAGAAATATTAATTGATTTTGCTAGCAATGTTTCTGCTGTAAGGATAAGTAATATTGATTCTGAACTAGATGTTAAAGTCTTACCTTTAAAGGACGCGTAAAAAGAACACGAGTTGATTTCATTAGCTCCAATAACCTAAGTAAGCCACGGACAAAACCAAAAATCCCCATCATTAAGACAAGAAGAACAATTTAATTAAAATCTTATTTTTACTAGGAACTTAAACAGTTAAATTCAATACACTCCATCTTGGGCTCATTTAGACTGAACTTCCAATACTTTTTTTTATATATTGTTAAGAAATAAATGTGTGGTATATACATATATTAGTAAATGATTCTTGAAGTATCTAGTCTGAGATATTTAAGAATGTTAACTATAGTGGCTAGTTGAAACTTCTTAGGCGATGATTTAACATTTATTGTCGCATGGAAAATTTTTAATTTTTTACAAACTTTTTGAGTGTTACAAGGTCACACCCTTCTCAAGGTTTCCGTATAAGTTCTAGTGGATACACAGGTATCCTAGTTCAACACGCACACATATATCCACCATAAAGAGAGGAGTTTCATAGATCTATTTTTCCATAGATCTCTCCCTCGTGTTCTTATATTCCCAAATGATGAATGGTTCGAGGCCTTTATTCACACCTTGGATGAAATGCCAATATCTTGGTATGTATCAATGGAGTTGCGCAGAGAAATAACCACATTGGAAGAGTTGATAGTTTTATAATGTTCCAAAAAATTAAAAATTAAAAAAAAATTATAGGCTAGTAAAAACTACCTAAACAAAACATTATTACACTTGCAGAATATAAAGTACACTAGTTGTACCACTGATTGGTCGTAAGTTGTTTTTACATTCTATCATTGTTCTTTCAGTTATACTTATTGCTGTATTTTAATTGGGATGCCATACTATTATTTATTGCTTAGTTCTTATGATCATACATTTGTCACGTATGTGTCAGTACTTGATTATATGCTTCGTTCTAGTCTTACTCGTTATTTATATGGTTCTAACTTGACTCAGTTTTATGGGAACAAAGTGGGAGGAGAGGTCGGACTCGTTCTCCCATGATGGTCTGAGAGGTAAAAGTTGTTACTTGTCTGCACAATTACTTAGTTCTTCGAACTAAGGCACCTATTCTATTTATGTATGCAGATTATACTTAGCGACTGAGTTTTAAAGAGTGCTAAACATTGTGGTTATTAGCATACCTATGATTTGTTAATGTGGTTCTTTACTAACATAACTTGATATCAAGGTAAACTCTATTTCCATTTATTTATTTAACCTAGAAAATTTTTCTATGTTATCTCTACAAATCAAGATATTTATATTTCATGTTTACTTTATTAAAACATTAACGTAACCTATTGTTTCTATTTATAAGTTGTAATTTGGCTCAAGATCAGACTTGGATTTTCTATTAGCATTGATACCATGGTATATTCCATATGCACTTGTTTCTAAGCATTAATCTTAGTGGAACTGTACAATATTAAGGCTTAATCCTAAAGTCTAACGATACATGTCCTATGTTCTACTTTGCACATGGTGCAAGGACTTTGGGTTGGTGCAATATATTAAATTGTATGTTATTTATACTATACCCTATATGATACCTTGTGAGAAAGCTTGTGGTGGCGAGTTAAGATATGGTTGAACCATATATCTTGGGATTTTAAGACTTGCATGAGGATGGAGACTATCGTTCTTGCAACGATACCAAACTATGGAAAAGTGGGTTTTGGCCTTGATAATGGATACTAGCTAGCACCATTAATGCACCTTGGTTTTCGTGGTAGCCCAAGCTTAGGGATTGGATCATAATGGACTCCTCATTTTGCTTGGTCTTTTGGGGTTTGGTCTTGGATCTACACAGGGAAAATGGAGGTGAATTCGATGGAATAAAAGGTAAGTGTCTTTGATTTCATAGCAGTGTTTGATAACTTATTATGTGGTTTCAACAATTCATGCTCCTCATCCTTCATCCTTCATGGTTGGAGGTACCCGGGTTAGCACAAGGTAGGATAACTCGACAAACTTCGCTGTCCAGGAAAGTATAATTTCATATGGTGCAAGGTAAGCTTGTTAACAATCTTATGATTTCCACATATTGGACTTATGGGAAGAACTGTGTTTCAACTTGTTGCTTGGTTGGGGGTTTTTACAGTGGGGTTTTAAATTCACCTTCACGCTTGTGATGAAAAATCTTGGGTTTTATAATATTAAGGTGTTTTAAGCCATGAAGCGAATCGTAGTGACCATCTAGGCTCTATGTATATATATTATGTTACTTTAAATTGTATTTTGGATTGGGGCTTCTATGCCTGGGAAGCACCATTGCAAAGTGTCACAGCCCATGGTGCAACTATGTAATACTTGACTTACGATATCAGAATTCATGTGCATAATATATACTATGTTTATCAGACGGCAATGGTCATTAATCTTACTGTGTATGTGCTGAATTTATGCCGTGCTATTTGTTTGCTTTGTGGGTTAAATGTGGCATTTGCCTTCATTTATGGACCATGTATAATGATTTTAAATGGATCATCAATGTAATACCTGACAACAAAAAGGGAGAGGCCATGCTTTCTATGGCATTGTCTCTTTCGATGGGTTGTTGCGATAGTTTAGTTGGTTGCAATCTTTACAGTTTCATCTTAATTGATGGATTATTGACTGTGGAGAAACCATGAGTGTGAACCCATGGTGGATCTCATTATCCTGGGTGAAATCATTGACAGTGTTAGGTTTTTATTTATATTTTCTATCTAGTTTGTATTAAAAGGAAGTGGACTGCATAAGGGCCATGGCGTAAACCCACGATGGATTCGTCGCTATATGTTGTCTTTAAAAAGGGACCGGGTGATAATTATTTTGTCCGAGATTGTGCGTACAACATAAGGATAGAAGCATAAGCCTCACGATATTAAATTGAGCACATAGATCTATGGACAAACACACAACTCACAAGATAGATCAAACAATTTAATGAGTTATTGAAGAATGAAATAGTGCAAAATTTGCTTGCATCTGTGATTGCTTTTCATTAATCAAAGATTAATTAGATAGATAATTACAATGAAGTACAATGGCTTTAATAGCCACAAGCAATTCGAATCCACATGAGTACATTTGAATTGATTAGACTCTACTTGACTGTAGGTAACTAAGACCTTGTCTAAATCACTATTGGAGGACTCAATAGTTAATTGACCTTGTCTAAACCATAACTGGATTTCATCAAAGTTATAAAACACAGCTCAAGTGTTACATTTAGTTTTGACTAAGGATAATTGACTGTGGTAGGTGAGAAATGAACCCCTCATGAGTTCAGTCAAGTAAACATAGCGCTAACTGAATTTAGAGGACTAGAACTGAATGTAACTGACTCCTGACTTAGCTTAACTAGTCATCAACTAAACTGAACTCACCTTGGTTGGTTTCGAGACTCCCAGTGGCTCCTAAATTGTAGAGATTGGTCTAGGAGGCTCCTAAACTGATGCAATCAATTGGGCTCACTGGAAGTGAGCCTCAATTAGTGTTCCCCACACTTTAGTAACTCAAACATGTGCCTTACTTAGGCCAAGTGGACCCAATGGTGTTAATGACTATAAATCGACTGGATGGACTCCTCATTTAGACATATGACCAAATTGGACCATTAGAGGAAATTTCAACTCAAAATGGGCCTTTTAACTTTTATTCAAATTCCATGTCATCATGTGTTAGCCAATGAAATCGCTTTAAATTTGAAATACCGTATAGGTATTAAACAAATTTTTAATATAAATTTGGGGTTAGGTATCATAAAAAAAAACTACTTTTTTGTTTGTATTTTTGACATATCTCCGTGTGTTTTTACTCAAATTTCGATCGAGAGAGCTCGTTGGATGCGGAATTTAATTCCACATCCAACGAGTACTCACTCGACATACTTTTGATGGACCCCGCTACCCCAAAAACAAGAAATACCTGAAAAAATGGAATGATGACATCATCATTTCATTTTTCAGGTATTTCTTGTTTTTAGGGTAGCAGGGTCCGTCAAAAGTATGCCAAGTGGGTACTCGTTGGATGTGGCATTTAATTATGCATCCAACGAGCTCCCCCGATCAAAATTTGAGTAAAAATATGGGGAGATATGTTAAAAATACAAACAAAAAAAGTAGATTTTTTCTTTTCTTCCTCCAAAATTAATAAATATTATTTTATTATTTTAACTATTATTTTATTAGTTCATTTTAGGAGGCCCATTTTGAGTTGAAATTTCCTCTAATTTGAAGGGAGGATTAATAATCCTAACAGCCCCCCTAAATGCTAACTTGGACAATCTATGGGCCTTGGTAACTAAGACCATAGGTCACCCATTACATCAAGTAAAGTAAAGTAACTACTCAAAAACAAGGTGCTAGGGAAAAACCACATGGGAAAAAAAAACCCCTTCTAATTAAGCAAGTAGAATCGGGTTCAATCTGGTTCTTCTGTGCACAGGTATCTTGGGGCCTGGCATGTGAACCTCTCCATCATTATGTCTGGAGGAATATTCCTCTTTGGAAGAAGAATGATATGCTCAACTAAATAAGAAATATAGACAACTGCTGAATGAAGACTGGACCCATGTAGAGTAACCGAAGTAAATTGATAAGTGAGAAAAGTTTCTTGAGGATTCAGAACATGTGAGAAAGACTCAATAAACTGATATGTTGCAGCCATGAATAGAAAACCATGAGTGGTATGGACAACCCCAAGTGTTAGGAGCAAGTGTCTAGGCAGATGCATAAAATATTCCTCTTTACTAGTACTGTGAGGAGATGAGCATGTGATCAATGGTAGAGAAGCACTAGGATTGATTAGAGCGAATGCTTGAGCTCCATAGCCTGATATAGATTCTGAAATAGATAATGAATCACATAATAAAATATCAACAACCTCATAATAGGAAACTAACACCAAATCCCCATCAGCAGTTTTGAAGAGAAAGTGTGGTACTTGATTTTTCACACCGAAATTTGTGAGAACAGCTACAAGCATGAATGAAAGCTCTTGTATTTTAAGATATGAACCAAATAATATTATATCAGAAAGTAAATCATATCTAAATAGGCTCAATACAGATCCAAAACTGTGAAATGGAATCAAATCCCCAGCAACAATTTTGTAGGAGACTTGCGGTAGTTGTTTCTTCACACCGTTGATGAGAACAACTACAAGCAGTACTGAAAGATTATGAATTTGATATATTAAACCAAGAAATATCATATAATATCCAAATAATATCATATTGGATCCAATGAGGCTAATACCATATTCAAATAAATGGTTAACCGAGACGGTGGATGCACAACTTTCTTCTTCTTCAAAATTCTGAATTTTGGTGCATGAAATCCTGTAGGAATTTGCTGGAAGATCTAGAGCATGGGGAGTGAATTCATGACTCTGGTAATATAATATTTCTTCCTAAATATCCAAGTTATCACATATTTTCACACCAGCACCGACATTAGAGGGACAAAAATCAAATTTCTCTTCACTTTCGGAAGCAATTACTCGTAAATTTTGCACAGAATTCAAAAGAAAATCACCAATGAATGCTTGCATGGAAGTGTAGAAGTATTTTTTTTCATTATCAGATATTAAAATGTCTTCTTCTGTTTCATAAATATGAGGATATGAGATATCAAAGATCTCATAAACTTCTGGAGCATCAAGAGAAGGAGTCACTGCATGGAGACTGTCTTCATTTCGAATTAACTGTGTAGAAGCTTCTACTTCTTCTTCATCTTAAACAACTTCATCAGAGAGAGTGGAGGCCGATATTTTTGGATCGAGGATTCTTATGGTGCTATATGTGCTCTCCAAAGTGCTATTATGATCCTCATCAATCATTCCAAAGGTTTTGTCCAATCTTGTCTAGAGTTTCTGTGGATCTTTAATAGATCTACTGAGGTAACAGAAGCTAGGAGAAAGAGCCAATTTCATTATTTCAAAAGTTGCATCCTTTGCATTTAGCGAGTCATTTTCAATATCAAAACACTTTCTACTGAATCCATCAGACACCGAATAGAGATCTTGTCTATTCGAGAAATACAATCATCTTCACCTTCCATTCATAATAGTCTAAGGATCAGGTGAGAAGAGGAACTGATGAATTCATTTTGAAGGTGTACTTGCAAAACAGAAGAAGGGCACAATAAGGTCGAACAACCTACACTTTTGGAATTTTCTTCACACCCAGCTTAGTTAATCAAGCAATCTTGATCAACAATTCCTTTGCTTGGGCTATTAAGTGGTAAATTCTATGCTTCTGGTGCAGTGCTGGAAGGAGAAATTTTGCTCAAAAAATGATCTAGTAGGAGATCTGAGGAGGATAAGGGCCTTGTCCATCAAGGCTCTGATACCATATTAAATTGAGCACATAGATATGTGGAAAAATACACAACTCACAAGATAGATCACACAATTTACTCAGTTATTGAAGAATGAAACTGTGCAAAAATGGCTTGCAGTTGTGAATGCTTTTCATTAATCAAAGAGTAATTAGATAGATAATTACAATGAAGTACAATGGTTTTAATAGGCACAAGAAATTTGAATCCACATGAGGAAATTTGAATTGATTAGAGTCTACTTGACTATAGGTAACTAAGACCTTGTCTAAATCACTATCAGAGGGCTCAATAGTTAACTGACCTTGTCTAAACCATAACCGAAGTTCATCGAAGTTCTAAAACACAACTAAAGTGTTACATTCAGTGTTGACTAAGGCTAACTAACTGTGGTAGGTGAGAAATGAGCCCCTCCTGATTTCAGTCACGTAAACCTAGTGCTAACTGAATGTAGAGGACTAGAATTGAATGTAACTAACTCCTAACTTAGCGTAACTAGTCATCAACTAAACTGAACTGAGCTTGGTTGGTTTCGGCACTCCCAGTGGCTCCTAAATTGTATGGATTGGTATAGGAGGATCCTAAACTAATGCAATCAAGTGAAATTAGTCGCAGTGATCCTCAATTAGTGTTCCCCACACTTTAGTAACTGAAACATGTGCCCCAATTAGACCAAGTGGACCCAATGGTGTTGATGACTATAAATAGACTGGATGGACTCCCGATTTAGACATGACTCCTGATTTAGACATATGAACAAATTGGACAAGGGAGGATTAATAATCCTAACAAACAACTTAGGTATGGCATATTTGTTTGTTTATTAATAACATTGTGGTTATTATAATGAAGCCCGCATACGTTAGTATAACATGGCCTGTGTAAAAATATAAATGATCCTACAGGATTTAAATCCTGGGCGTTTACTTTGTAAAAACTATGGATTATTAAAAGATTGATGAAGGGGTTTGTAAAATATTATTGTGCATGTGATTTATGTTATGGTGTTTATTACAACCTACAATTGGGGTTTGAATACCCACAGGGGTCGATATCATGACCTATGTCTAAAATTACAAAGTTATTTAATTTGGTTTAAAGGGTTTACTTGGTTAATTTATAAGTAATAGTTATGAGCGATATTAGATGGGACCTTTAAATATTTGTGCATGGGATTATGATGTTGTTTATCTTTAAATATTAGGACTGTGGTGTGAATATTGGACCAAAAGAATGGTCACGATACTTCTTGTTCATTCATTTATGATGATGTTATTTAATGGAATGATTTAGAAGTTAGTAGGTCTTTAATGGTGCAGCCCTTGAAAGGTCTTTAATTGTTTATTTATCTTATATTTTAATGTAGAATAATTATAGATAGTATTCTAATTTGTTTATGTTTGATGTCTATATATGTTTATATTTATACCTAGTAGTTCAGTTAGTAGATAGTACCTTAGGTTATCGATATTGTAAGTTTATACCTATATGTATATAAAACTTACTTCTAATATTAATCTACTTAAATATAAACATCCCTCTACTAACAAATGGAATATGTGACTAGAGTAAGCAAGGATAAAATAACAACTATATAGTAACTTGAAACAAAACCTAGTTTACATTAAACACAGTTTAATTAATGAAGATAAATACAGAAACAAACTCAATTGAACAAACCCTTGTGAATACAACATAAGATATACTTTGTACCCTAGGGTTATACTTTCAAAAATGAAAACCTAGAGATATAGACAAAACAACCATTTATAGGGTTATAAAATACAATATGAACCTCTACCTAAAGAAACCAACATCTATGATAGAAATGAATTAGAGATACTAGGATTTCATACCTCTAATTTTATGAAACTCCTTCAATGGCTCACCTTGCAGACTTTAAATAACTAGCATTAACAATTCAAAGGCAGATCTAACCTCTATTTTGGATGACCAAATCACTTAGGAACAACCACATTCCACCCAACCATGATCAGGAACCATTCCTGATTTTAATCTAGATCCCCCCGAGTTGGAATCCAACATGCAAGTAGCTTAGAGATCCTAAGGTAGGGTTTCCTATATGATATATCAGATCTAGATCAGTTCTCCTTCTTCCTTCAAGGAAATGTTCTCCAAGAATTACTTGAGAGAAACCAGGAAGAAAAAAAATGACTCCCCTACCGATAGATCAAAACCCCAAGCCTTTCATTGGCTTCAGTCTTTATAGACATACTTTTTAGTCAACGCGACAGTTAAATCAAGAAACCTTGGATGCTTGATTTAACCCTTTGTAATTACTTGGGTAATTTTCAACATTCTCACTTAGGAACTTTCTAACTAGTTCCCAGTTAGACTTTTATAGGCATTATACTATCTTGTAATCCTTTAATAATAAATAATAATTGATGGAGCTTCTCTTCTTCCTTTAATTTAATTATATTATTAATATATTTAATTCTTTATACATACCATGTATAAAGTACATAATAATATAACACTTTTTTAATATTTGTCTTTGGGCATCATATACCATGATCCCTAGACTTAATGACACTTCTTCATTAAGGTCAAATAGGTAGATGGTTAGGCCTACTAGGCTAGGAAACTCTAAACATCCTTGCATGTTGGATTTCCCTCGTATAACATGGTATTTATTCAGTACTTGATGAGAATACATAAATTCAAAATTTCATTTAATCACTTAAACATAAGTATGATGAGATCGATATTTTTATTGAGTCCTTTTCACTTGGGAATTATTAATTATTTTCAGTAATCCCTAGCGCTTATTAGAGCCCATACTCAACACCTAGAACATGGAGTTACAAACTTAGTGCAATTCTAGAGCTCTTTCTCAACACTAATGCTAGGATGTACTTGTACGATACACCTAGGGATACAATGGCCAAGGATCTGATGCTCCAGAGCTTATGTTGAACATCAACATGAAAGGTTCCAGGGCTTATGCCCAATACTTACAATTATCTTTTCATGTGGTCCAGAGCTTGTTGATCAATATAAAGGTAAGTACTCATGTGCTCGAAAGCTTCTCACTCAACACAAATCATCAATCACTCAAGTTCTCTAGAGCTCCTTGCTCAACACAAATCATGAATCACTCATGTTCTCCAGAGCTCCTTGCTCAACACAAATCATCAATCACTCATGTGCTCTAGAGCTTCCTATTCAACACAAAACATCTCATCAATTATGTGCTTCAGGGTCCATGCCTAATACGAACAAACTTATATATATATCATCAATAATTGGCTTGCACCAAATATATAAAAAAAATCATTATGTTCATATGCAGTGGATCCTTTGACCTAATATATATAAAAATAAAAAATCAACATAATCATCGTAATCAATAGGCACATGCCTATGAGTGTTAGGTCCAAAATTCACGATATTACATCCCTCCCCACTTAGAACAACACCATCCCTGGTCTTCTAGGGACTGAGAATGACATCATGAAACAAGGAGGGGTAAGCCTTTCTCATGGGGGCTTCATTCTACCAAGTAGCCTCATCAGCCTCAAAATGATTCTATTACACTTTCATCTAGACTACATTGTGCTTTTGAAGCTGCACCTCTCTTTTGTCTAGTTTATGAATAGGCTAAGGGGCAAACTCTCGTTCAAGTTCCACCTCTAATAGGGACCAATAAACAACATGTTTAGTAGCATAAACATATTTATTTAACAAAGATTCTTGGAAAACATTATGGACTCTTACATAGGAGGGTAACTCTAGTTCATATGCCATTGGCCCTTTCTTGGCTAGTATTTCAAAAGTTCCAAAAAATCTCGGTGCTATCTTACTGCACCTACCCAATCTCAACGAGCTTCATTTGGATTTTACTTTCAAGTAAACATGATTGCCTGCTTAAAAATATTTATCTTTTATTTTTAGATCCATGTAACTTTTTTGGTGGTCTTGTGCTTCTTTAAGGTTCACCTAGACCTTGTTAACCAACTGTTCCAAGTCCATCAACAAGTCAGGCCCTAACGTGAGTCGATCCACTGGGATATCCCAACTAACGAATGTTCTACACTTCCTTCCATAGAGTACCTCAAAGGGACTCATCTTGGGGGAAGTCTGATAACCATTGTTATATGCAAACTCTGTCAGATGTAGGTAATCCTGCCACTTCATGGCTTTGTTCATGACATACATCCAAAGCATGACCTCAAAAATTTGGTTTACTCTTTCTTCCTACTCATCTGTCTATGGGTGATATGTAGTGCTAAAGTTTAATTGCGTCTCCAATCCAGAAAATAAACATATCCAAATGTTTCTTGTAACTTAACATCTCGATCCAAGATGATTTCGTTGAGTATCGCATGCAATCTAAATATCTTTTTGAAGAAGATATCAACAATGTTCATTCCCTTGTAGGTTGAATTCACAAGAATGAAGTGTGTTGCTTTCGACAACTTGTTGATGATCACAAAAGTAGAATCATTTTGCTTCTTACTTTTTGGTAAGTCGGTGATTAAATCCATACTAATGACTTCCCGCTTCCATTTTGAAATGGGTAACGACTCCAGCAATCCCCCAGGATGGTGATGCTCATCTTTGACTAGCTGACATTCCTAACATTTTGCAATAAACATTGCAATGTTGGCTTTTAACTTAGGCTAGAAAACGTTTCTCTTAATGAAGGATATCATCTTTTGATATCCCAAGTTCCCAGAGTACGGTTCTCGATAAAATTATGTGAGGATGCTGGACTGAAGGTCCCCTCCTTTTAAAACATACAAACAATCCTTGGACCATCATAGTCCAGATTCATCTACCATGTATTCATTTTGTTGTTGAAACAACCTGTCCTATTGGAATTTATTGAGTATTTCCACATAGAAGGGGTCAACTCTGTTGGTTGCTCTAATCCTCTAATGCAAATGTGCATCGGTTTGACTGAAAGTCACCTCATATATCATATGATTTCGTCAGATCAAACCATCAAAAACCTTATTTTATTTTTCCCTAATGTTCTTTAGCTTGAAAATACTCAGTAAGGAAATCCAACCACCTAGCTTTCCTTGCATTCATATTGGGTTGATTGAATAAATATTTCAGACTCATATTGTTTATGTTTAGAAGGAACTTCCTTCCTATGAGGTAGTGCCTGCACATCCTAAAAGCAAGGATGATGGCATCTAAATCCAAATCATGCATATGGTAATTATGCTCAAGTTATTTTAACTTATGTGATTCATAATAGATTGCATGCACGTTCTGCAAGAGGACTCCTCCAAGTCCTTCCTTTTTTGCATCCGAAGCTCAATTGTGTTTTTTAGCTTGAGTGAGGCATTCACAGTATGGAACTATCTTCCCTTGCCGAAGTGGCCTTTATCGACACCATATTTTGAGAAATAAAGAGTTGTTTTTGTTTACAGTGTTTGAATTGAGGTTTTTCCTATGAAGGTAAAAGTGTTTCCTTAGAGGGTTTGTTTAAAAAAAATCTAAGCAAGGCGGTGAGCTCAAGCTACAAGGTAAATATTTTTTTTTCCAAACCCTTGAATTGTATTTCTTATAATATTTTTAAAGAAGTAAATATCATAACACTAATGACAAACTGTTGTTCGTTAAATGTGGCCACAAGTGAAATACTCTTCGACATACAGCTGGAGGTGGAAATAAATACTAGTGAAGAAACAATGAGGATTCAAGCTCTTCTTTTCTTTGTGCATACCTTTAGTTTTGTAGACGCTAATCCCAATGTCAACAATGCACTTCAAATAATTTGGGACATGGTATTAAAATTTGTGCCAGTTGCATATCCCATGGATCTAGATATGCATTTCCACATGTAATCGATGATGGAATGCTATAATATATCTGGAGAACCTAAAGATGATGATGAGCTACAGAATATCAATATTCCGAAGATGGAAGGGAGTAGGGATGTCGCAACACCATATATACTGAGCAATCCAATGAATCAGCTGCTGAAGATTAGAAAAGTTTACATTGGCACGGAGGAGAATCCAAAATTTGCAAGTGTTGGGGACTATTGGGACAAGGATACCATGGAAAATATCACAGATTTGTTGCATGAATTTCAAGATATGTTTCCAACAAAGTTCTCAGAAATGAAGGGGATACTGGGTGATCTAGTAGAGATGAATATTTTGTTAAAGCCAGATGGAAAACTAGTAATACAGAGGTTGTATCGCCTGAATCCACGATACAAAGAAAGAGTCAACGTTGAACTTGACCGAATGTTTGAGGCTGGAATCCTTGATCCAGTGGAAGAATCGAAATGGATCAGTCCTATGGTGGTCCAAGACAAGAAAAATGGTGAAGTTAGGATATGTGTCGACTTAAGAAAACTCAATGATTCCTGTATGCATGACCCATTTCCAACACCATTCACACATGAAGTACTCAAAGGATTAGGAGCTCAATAGATGTACTCTTTTATAGATGTGTTTTCTAGTTATCACCAGATCAGAATTGCTAAGGAAGATCAACATAAAACAAAAATTTTCACCATGTGGGGTTACTGCCAATACACAATGATGCCTTTTGGGCCAAATAATGGACCTACAATATTTTCCTGAGTTGTTGTCGCTACATTTAATGATTGAATTCAAAATTTCCTAGAGGTATATATGGATGAGTGGACAATGTATGGTCTAATCAAGGATCATTTGGAAAACCTTCGATCGATGCTGGGAAGGTGTTGACAGCATCAGATCACGTTGAACTCTTAGAAGTGAATTGTTTGCACACCGTTTGGGATACTGTTGGGTCATACTGTGTGCAAGCAAGGATTATTGGTTGATCTTATGAAGATAGCACTCATTTTGAGCTTTCTATTGCAGAAAAATGTGAAGATGCTTTGCGTGACCCTAGGGCATACTTGGTACTATCACCAATTCATTAGAGGATATGCTGTGATTACTGCCCCTATGGAGAAAATACTCAAGAAATATGATGTCTTTGTATGGAGTCCAAAATTTCAAGGTAGCTTCGACATGCTGAAGGCCATGATGGTTTCGGTGCCAATATTCATATTCCCAAATTTGAACAAAGAGTTCCATGTTGATGTTGATGCATGTTCTATCATGCTAGCAATAGTGCCTGTGTAGCCGAGTTAAGGAGATCTGCATCACCTGATTTCTTTCTCTAGTAGGAAGTTGTCATTTGCTTAAAAGGACTACACGGCCAAAGAGTGAGAAGGTCTGGTGATGGTCTATGTGCTACAGAAATTCATCCATTACCTTTTAGGTGGTCACTTCAAGATGTTTACTGACCATTCTACGTTGAAGTATCTGATCAATAATCTTGTATTGGGGGGAAGATATGTTGTTCGTTACTTGTCTTTCAGGAGTTTGAATTTGAAATAATCATAAATCCGGGTCGCTTGAATGCTGGCCCAGATCATTTGTCCAGAATTGAGACAAGCGAGGAGCCTACTAATATTGAACAAAGACTGCCTAATGTGCATTTATTCATAGTTGACATTGAAGATGACTATTATGATCCAATAATCCAGTTTTTGGCAAAAAGGGTTGCACCAGAATAAATTTCCACAAGTCAAATGAAGGAGTTGAGGGTTAAAGCCTCTGATTCCCAGTTGATTGGTGGACACTTATATAATCTCGGAACATATGAAATTTTATGGCAATGTGTCCTATCCCATGAGCAAGGAGAAATCATAGAAAAATCAAATCCAGGAGTCACTCAGGGACACTACAGGGGTCACACTATGGCAATAAAGGTGCCTCGCACAGGGCTTTGGTTTCCCACTTTACACAATGATGCGACATATTATGTGCATACATGAAACATCTCTCAATGCACATGAAAACCATAGCGGAGAGATGAGATGCCATTGGTAACCCAGGTAACCTTGTAACCTTTTGATAATGGGTTGTGGATTTTGTGGGACCAGCCACCGGATGAGGGAAATGAACTAGTGGCTGATACATAATAACAGCAACTAACTACTTGACACGATGTGTAGAGGTTGCACCAGTCGTGGATTGCACTACTGCAACAACATCAATATTTCTGTTTGATAACATCGTGACATGATTTGGATTCCCAAGGATATTTATGAACGACCAAGCCATCCAATTTATCAATCACACGGTAAGATCACTTACGAAGGAGTTGTGGATACAACATAAGAAAAGTACACCATATCATCCGCAGGCGAACATGACTGCCGAAGAGTTCAACAAGAACTTGGAGAATACATTTAAAAGGGTATGTAACACTATCTGGGATGACTAGGATTTGAAGATTCCATTAGTATTGTGGGAATATTGCACCACCTGCAAAAGATTGTCGGGGAAAACACCGTTCAAATTGGTATATGGGAAAGATGCATTCATGCCTATGGAATATAATATTCTGATTCTGCACATTACCACCGTGATGAGAATGGATGATGAAGCAGTGCTAGAAGAGCACATGCTACAATTGATACATCTTGAAGAAGACCGCCTTATCACAGGGTTTCGTCAGCGTGTCGGGAAGGATTAAAAGAATCCTTGGCATGATCTCCATATAAAAAACAAACTATTTCAACAAGGATATTTAGTGCTTCTCTATGAGAGAAAGTTGATGAAGAATCCATATAAGTTACAGATGCAATGGTTGGGTCCATATCTTGTTAATTCTAATACTTTTGGGGGGGATTTCAACTACAACAATTGGACGGAGCGGTGCTACCAAAACTAGTGAATGGTAGCCACATGAATCCCTATAGAATAGGGCCAGAGTCATAGAGTACTTGACGCACTAGAAAAAAAAAAGAAAAATAAAAGATGAATAGGAGGATTAGATAGCCAGAGGAAGGGTGCACAATAAGAAAGGGGTTGCACAAAGCATAGGAGTCAGTAGCACAATAAGGAATATTTGTCGCAACAGCTATAGGGTCGCAACATACTTAAATCAACAAGAAATAAGGAATAGTTAATATTGTTAACCAAAAAAAACTACACACTGCTTGAAGCACTACACAATGAAGGGGGAGACTAAATAGAAAGAGGATTTGTTGCACCAGATGAAGTGAATATGAAAGAGGAAGTGGCTACACAAGAGTAGGTGGTTGTGCAAGAGGTAATGGGGCCATAAGAGGAAGAATTAGTAGGTTCATTAATAAGACAAACCCCTCCAACTGCAAGATGGTCATGGGACGTCAGTTCGGTACTGAATGATGACCATCAAAGCAGGTCAATGACGACACTTTTTGACATCACATCTAATGATAGTAGATCTAAGTGGTGTGTTGGCGGAATTGGCCACATATTTTGGCTCAGGAATGAATGATTTCATGATAATGATGAACCTGATATGAGAATGATGAAAATTGAGCCCAATTGGTATTATAAGAAGATGACAGCTTACTGGGAGGACACCATTGTGCGGAGTTGAACTATGATAATTCTAATTAGAAGGGCCATTGAAAAATTCTCCACTACGTAAGGTAATGGCTCCGACCAGAAAAGGTATCATCATTGCAAGAGGGCAGGAAAATCGATATGATATTCAGAGCACCCTTCACACAGGGGATACTATGAGTGACACTTCTTCACCAGTTGCAATTGAAGAAGAAGTTGCAAGTATGCGGGCTAGCTACTCCAAGACGACAATGCCTGCAAATGTCATCCATGGCTATATCCCTCCTACTTGGTCTGGGGCGCACACCAAGAAACCCATGAAGAACATGGAAGGGGCTCGAGTTCTTGGCCCATTTGACAAATTTTGCAGGAACAGGGAGTGGGATCAATTTTTGATAGTCTGGGCTGAGCTTGAATGCAAGGACTGACAAGGTTATGAGATCTCGAATGGATTTGAATGTGGAACATGGGCTTCATAATTTGTAGCTATAGACCATCTCTGTAGAGCAAGTAGCCACCTAGCTAGTGGAAGATAGACATAAGAATTTAAGCAACCAATACTTGTGGTTAGAGGACCAAGTAGTGTGCTGAGTTAGGAATAAATTTAAGATGGAAAAGGCAGTCGCAACAAAGTACATGGTTCAAAAAGTTCTAGGCCATGGACACACCGCTATCTGCGAGCAGTTTCTACCTACACCAGGTAAACTTGAATATGTTGGGGGCATGTTGGAAAGGTGTCAAGGATCGGTTTGTTACGCTGCATCGTGGATGCTGTGCAATCTTAGAAGACAATGTGGAAGACAAAAATAGCACACAAGGGGGAAGATAGACTATTTTTTAATATTTGTGTCACTTTTTGTATTTTTGACCATATTTTGTGGATATTGGTCATTAGTTGGTAGAATTAGTTAATATTTAGTTAGAAGTGGACCATGAATGTAATGACACAATCCTATAAATAGAAGTAGAATTGTGAATGTAAGCATGAAGGATGGGGAACATCTCGTGGTTATGATCATCGATTGTAATATGAAACTTTGCTTTATCACTAAGAGTTAAATTGATGTCTATTTTAGATCTATGATTTATTGTGCATAAGTAATATGAAGAGATGAGGTTGATCTGAAATACTATTATCTTTTTCGCCTTTTGTTTATGTTTATGGAATCTAATGATAAGTAATTGTGACATGGATCTATGATACAATGTTTAATGCTTATGAATTATGTTATCTTCGTAGATCTATTATGCAAAAGTATGATTATTCCTGTGATAAATGAATGATATGATCTGAATGATGAATGGTTATGCGAACAACTAGATATGATAGATGGTGAAATGAATTGTCGATGCCCATAGTCCTCTTCTTTTCTGCGGATACTTGGTTCCGTTAGTCCCCCCTTGAACATCTCTAGTGAGAATTCATTTGCTCTCTTGGTGTTTTTGCACAGGGTAAGACTACTCTAGGCTGATGCTCAGGGAGATCGTGATGAGTTGAGTGTCGACAGAGTGGGACCCCTACTGACTGGGTTTTGTTGGTTGAGGTTTGAGCAAACAAATAGTTGCATGGCTATGTGACATATATTTGTCAGTATTAATATGTTTTGGAAATTATGAGATGTTTCTAATCATTTAACTAAACTTGAATTGTAGATCATTTCATAGTACAAGTAAGAACAGTTCAAAAGAGGAACCTCAAGCTTCCTAGGTTAGAGACACCGTGGCAAAGGAAAGAGCTTCAGAAGAAGATAAGATAAAGGTAGATCCACCTTGAGAGATGAAGACCATCTTAGGTAGTTGAAATCATCCAATATGAAGAATATCATGATGAGACTTCCAAAAAAAGTAAGAGTCCTCAGACACACTCCATTTATCTGACAATGTTGAATGACATCATTGATCCAAATCCTTCTAGCTATGAAGAAGAAGCCCAGATGAAAGGGAGGGAGACTATGATAAAAGAGTACCAATTGCTCAAGATGAATGATGTCTAGGATGTGGTTCCGAGACCTGAAGGGAAGTCTATAGTTTATTCCATATGGATCTACAATATCTGATGCAACAGATGGCGCCACCAAGGGATACAAGGAAAGAGTCATAGCACGAGGCTTCTTAGGGAAAGAAGGCATATACTAGAAGGAGACATTTGCACCAGTTGCGAGGTACACTTGAATAGATCCATTCATATAGGTACAATATGGGAGATACACCAATTGGATATCAAGACAACATTCTTGATTGGTGTAATCGTGGAAGAAGTGTACGTAGAGTAGTCACTATGAGTTGAGACACATGACATGCAGAATCATGTTTGAAAATTAAAGAATCCCTTGTACGAGCTGAGAAGGAACCCATGGGATAGGACATCCAGTTACATGAGGAGCTTAAATATGACTAGGAGTGATGAATATCTTAACCTTTGCTATAAGGTTGAAGATGAGATCCTCTAGAGGACGCCAAGCGCACAAATGGGTGCAAGAGAAAATTTTCAACAAAGTTCAAGAAAGAGGATCTTGGTATCCAATAACCCTATATTAATTATTAGAATATTAGTAGCACAAGAAGCTACTTGTCACTCCAATACATAATGCTTCAATACATAGAGTAAGAAATGCAAAGGGAGAATGATGCTCCTCTCAGTACAGAGTGAGTGCAGAAGATCCTCAAGTTTGACATGGTACAGCAGGATGGAAAACTTACTATTGGACCTAGGATTTACGAAGAGTAAAGTGGATTCCAACCTTTACTTCAAGATTGAAGGTAGAAGAACACTAATTCTCATGCTATATGTCGATGACCTATTCTTGATAGGAAAAGAGGATGTCACTAAAGTTGCAAGGAGGAGACTAGATACAGAGTTTGAGATGAAAGACCTAGATATGATGCACTACTTATTAGGAATGGAAGTGTGGTAGAATCCGGATGAGACTTTCCTTGGTCAAGGAAAGTATGCTTTGGATATTCTGAATAAATTCGGAATACTGGACCGCAAGGCAATAACTACACCTATGGCATCAAAATTGAAGGCTTTGTGTGATTCTTCATTAGAGTCCATTGATTCCATGATATATCATCGGATGTTTGGCTCATTGATGTGCTTGACGAATACGAGACCAAACATACGATTTGCTATTAAAACCTATAGCCAGTTCCTCATAGATTTGAGACATGTTCACAAGGTTGCAAAACATGTGTTGAGGTACCTAAAGGGTACAGCTGAGTATGGTCTCAAATATGATATGAATCAGAAGACTAACCTACATATATATGTTGATTCGTATTGGGAAGCTAGAGCCACTGAGAAGAAGATTAATTTGGATCTCTTCTTCAGTTTGAAATCCATTATGGTCGACTTATTTTGTAGGATGCATTCCTGCATGGCATTGAGTATAGCCGAGGAAAATATGTTACCACTTTCTCGGCTATTTGTGAGGTAGTATGTTTTGAAAGATACAATTTAATTTGATTGATCTGACTTGGATTTTTTTTATGACGTAGAGAGGAGAAGTAAAGCTCTAGTATGCGATCCATATTGATACCTCTTAGAAGAGGGAGTGATGATTTCTAGTATAGAAAGTGAGGAACGTTGTTTGAGCGTAAAATTTTAGCGAAGCTTGTAGGTTGCTCGGACGTAGTCAATCTTCTCGGTTTTCCTCGGATGTAATTAGTCCCAGTGAATCTTGTAGGTTATCCTTGGACGTAATGAGTCCTGATGTGATTCTATGCTAGAAATATCCAAAATGAAGCTCGAGTACTTCAAAGAATACATGGCGTGATCCAAAATGAGAATTCTAGCATATCTAGAAAAGATAGGTTGTCTGAGTGTAACATCTTGGTGAAGCTCTTGGGTTGTGCAAATGCAATCAATCATTATAGGTTATCCTTGGATAAATCCTAGGGAATTTTGTAGGTTATCCTTGATTATAATCAGTCCTAATCTGTTTTATGCTAGAAATAGATGATGCATCATATCTCACATGGAAAATGAGATAGGTTGTCTAAGCGAGAAAAACCCTAGTGTAAGAGGATGCTCGGATGTAATCAATCTTGTGAAGGATTATCTGAATGTAAATACTGAGCCCTAATCTGGTAGGAATTTTATTCAAGTGCAATACACCCCAAGGGTTGTGTGAGTGTAAATACTAAGCCTTGGAGTGGTACATAGGTTACTCGAATGTAATCTGTCCTGAAGGTATTATGAATGGAAAATATCCTGGATGCAGGTTCTTTATCTGTAATCGCTTGAGGTTGAACCAAAGAACGTAAAAGATCCTAGTATGGCAGGTTGTTGGGTCGTAATTAGTCCTACCATAATTATGAGATATATGAAGTTCTCATGTTGAGATGATAAGGTCTTGAAGCACGTGGAGGTGCACCTAGACAGTTCTACTGATCGACTGTAGGTTGACTACGGAGATACGTAATGCACTCAGTTGTGATCCTTGAAGGTTCTCATATAGTGGTAGATGCAAGATTGTCTTGGTGACATCCTATGTTGATGGAACGAAGGTGGTCTGCATCTAAGCTGTGATCTGTGTGTGTTGTTTTTGTTTCATGTAGGACAAAAGAGATGATCTTGATATAAAAAGATAATGATAGGAAACATAGATTATTGCACTAGAAATGTGAATAAGGTCCTCGACTGTACCTAGGTGATGATGACGAGATGATGATAGGAAATGCAGGTTGTTGCAGTGGAATTGTAAATCAGGTGTTGGAATATACCTACATGATGATGCAATGAGAAGACAATAGGAGACACATGTTATTGTAGTGCCAATGTAAAGAATGGTCATGGTCTATACCTATTTGATGGCTTTCTCATGGATTTTATGACTACCTAGATGAGGTCTAGGCCTACATCCAACATGAAAAAGGTTTGGCTCTGTAGAAACTTCTTATGATGGATAGATGTGATAGATTGGAAAATATTAGAACAATGGAAGAAACAATGATGATGACTCAGTGACGATGACCAGATGTGTTGATGACTCTAGAGAGAGAATACCTTCCTAATTCAGAGGGATTGTTGTTGTATTTGTAACTTCAGAAGATATCCTCATGTATATTATCATTGTATATTGTTGTACCCCCATTGGGGATTTGTGTTACCACTTTACGATATGTCATCACTGTGTATGGTCACTCTAGTAAACCCTCTATTGTAAGTCGGGGAAATAATCCTTAGCTTAAATAAAGTGAAACGTATTTATGTGTATTCTTAGGTAGGTCGACCCCACAATTAACCTGAGTGACCTAGTGGTTGATTTAACTAACTCAACGGAAGAATATAAATAGAGAGGCTTGCTCCTCATGTGTCACACACTTCAGTTGCTCTCTCATGTGTGGTTTAGGAGAGAGAGGAAGAGGAGGGACATGTAAATTTCTCACTCAACCCTACTTCCATATCATACCTTGTCAACCCGATTTGGTCCATGCAAATTGGTGTTCATGAAATCCTAGTTGGTTTCCCATTTGTAGATGTGCATGTGTTTCTAGTTCTGTCTTGTCACTTGTAAAGAGCTCACTAAACCCTCATTCCATCCCATTATTTGTCAACCCTAGTGACAACATGCAAATTGGTGTTCATGGAAGCCTAGTTGGTTTCTAATTTGTACATGGCCATGTGTTTCTAGTTCCCTCTCTTAACTTGTACATTGCTCAATAAACCCTAGTTCCATCTCATACCTTCTCAACCCTAGTTGGTGCACGCAAATTGGTGTTCATGAAATCCTAGTTGGTTTCCAATTTGTACACGTCCATGTGTTTCTAGTTCCATCTCGTAACTTGTAAAGAGCTAACTAAACCCTAGTTCCATCTCATTATTTTTCAACCCTAGTGATAGCATGCAAATTGGTGTTCATGGAAGCCTAGTTGGTTTCCAATTTGTACATGGCCATGTCTTTGTATTTCCCTCTATAAACATGTAAATTGCTCACCAAACCCTAGTTCCATCTCATTATTTGTCAACACTAGTGATAGAATGCAATTTGTTGTTCATGAAATCCTAGTTGGTTTCTGATTTATACATTTCCATGTGTCTCTAGTTCCCTCTCTTAACTTGTAAATTGCTCACTAAACTGTAGCTCCATCTCATACCTTGTCAACCCTAGTGATAGCATGCAAATTGTAGTTCAGATAAGCCTAGATTGTTTCCAATTTGCACATGGCCATGTGTTTCTAGTTCCCTCTCTCAACGTGTAAATTGCTCACTAAACCCTAGTTCCCTCTTATTATTTGTCAACCATAGTGATAGCATGCAAATTGGTGTTCATGGAAGCCTAGTTGGTTTGCAATTTGTACATGGCCATGTGTTTCTAGTTCCCTTTCTCAACATGTAAATTTCTCACTAAACCCTAGTTCCATCTCATAGCTTGTAAACCCTAGCGATACCATGCAAATTCGTGTTCATGAAAGCCTAGTTGGTTTCTAATTTATACATGTCCATGTGTTTCTAGTTCCCTCTCTTAACTTGTAAATTGCTCACTAAACCCTAGTTCCTTCTCATTCCTTGTCAAGCCTAGTGATAGCATGCAAATTCATGTTCGTGAAAGCCTAGTTGGTTTCCAATTTGCACATGGCCATGTGTTTCTAGTTCCCTCTCCGAACGTGTAAATTGCTCCCTAAACACCAGTTCCATCTCATTATTTGTCAACCCTAGTGATAGCATGCAAATTGGTGTTCATGAAAGCCTAGTTGGTTTCCAATTTGTACATGTCCATGTGTTTCTGGTTCCCTCTCTTAACGTATACATTGCTCACTAAACCCTAGTACCATCTCATACCTTGCCAACCCTAGTTGGTGCATGCAAATTGGTGTTCATGAAATCCTAGTTTGTTTCCAATTTGTAAATTTCCATGTGTTTCAAGTTCCTTCTCATAACTTGTAAAAAATATCACTAAACCCTATTTCCATCTCATTATTTGTCAACCCTACTTTGTGGATGCAAATTGGTGTTCATGAAAGCCTAGTTGGTTTCCAATTTTTACATGTCCATGTTTTTCTAGTTCCTGCTCATAACTTGTAAATTGCTCACTAAACCCTAGTTCCATCTCATTATTTGTCAACCCTAGTTGGTTTCCAATTTCTAGTTCCCTCTCTTAACTTATAAATTTCTCACTTAACCCTAGTTCCGTCTCATACCTTGTCAACCATAGTTGATGCATGCAAATTGGTGTTGATGAAAGCCTAGTTTGTTTCCAATTTGTACATGTCCATGTGTTTCTAGTTCCCTCTCTTAACTTGTAAATTGTACATGTCCATGTGTTCCTAGTTCCATATCATTATTTTTCAACCCTAGTTGGTGCATATAAATTGTTGTTCATGAAATCCTAGTTGGTTTCCAATTTGTACATGTCCATGTGTTTCTAGTTTCGTCTCATGACTTGTAAACAACTCAATAAACCCTAGTTCCATCTCTTTATTTTTCAACGCTAGTGATAGCATGGAAGTTGGTTGTCATGGAAGCCTATTTGGTTTCCAGTTTGTACGTGGCCATGTCTTTCTAGTTCCCTCTCTTAACTTGTAAATTTCTCACTAAAACCTAGTTCCATCTCATTATTTGTCAACCCTAGTGATAGCATGCAAATTGGTGTTCATGAAAGCCTAGTTGGTTTCCAAGTTGTACATGTCCATTTGTTTCTAGTTCCATCTCATCACTTGTAAAGAGCTCACTAAATCCTAGTTCGATATCATTATTTGTCAACCCTAGTGATAGCATGCAAATTGGTGTTCACGAAAGCCTAATTGGTTTCCAATTTGTACATGTACATGTGTTTCTAGTTCCATCTCTTAACTTATAAATTGCTCACTAAACCCTAGTTCCATCTCATAACTTGTCAACCCTAGTTGCTTTCCAATTTCTAGTTCCATCTCTTAACTTGTAAATTGCTCATAAAACCCTACTTCCATCGCATTATTTGTCAACCCATGCAAAGTGGTGTTCATGAAACCCTAGTTGGTTTCCAATTTCTACATGGCAATATAATTAAATGTATATTAACCTAAAAACATCAAGAAATGTAAATTTCAACAACTCAAGAGCATGTTATTTTCTGAATTCTATTTGCTGGTGTCTATAGACACCATTCTTGGTGCCTCCAATGTTCCGTAGATGGTGTTTGTATCCTAGGCACATGAAAGGATAGACAATAGTAACATCATAAGAAAAAAAATAGAACGCAATGAAAATGTGCAAACATGGTTTATAGATAACTCACGCGAGCCTGTACGATCGTGTTTATAGCGTCCAGTATCCTCTGAATAATATTATGTTTGTGAATGGTGTTAGTCAATAAGAGGTTTATTACATTGGGAATAAAGTAAAGCTAAATAATTGAAATTGTGCTTCAGAATTCACTTTAAAGGTTAAATAATGCAACTAACGATGCACTAATACAAGTCAGTCATCTAGATCATCTCTGGTGCTGATGGTGTCCATCAATCTTTCGTGCTCTATATGAGGCAGAAAGTATCGTACATGTGACCAATTTTTGTGACCAAGTGTGCGCATCTTGATGTTTATACCAAATACTAGGTTGGTGAAGTTGTATACAATGGCTCCTCGTCTATAATCTTGATATACATACCCACCCTTCCTTTTCTGTTGTGCTGAAAGTATCAAGTACTCCCCTTTTATAACCATCGATCCAGTTGGGAATTCAATATTTTCATCATCTGTAACAAGTTCGAGAATGGTTTGTTTCCCCTACAAGCAATGTGCCAACCAATAGTCAGAAATCCATTCATTATTTTTTGGGGCAACCACTGCATATATCTGACCTGTGAAAGGAAATAGGTCAAGTTAACAATACATTTTGTAAATAAGGTCTTGCATTTCTAATTTCTACATAGGTCGAGTAAAAAATACATAAATGCATTTCCTAATTTAGGTACTGCTCATGTACCTGCTTGTATGATATCCGATATGTGATCATAGTCTGTAGAAATATGTGTCTGATCATCTTCCAAATGGTCTATTTCATTAACGCCATTGAAATTGGTGCCAAGTGTTACTTGATCCCATGTATCAACAGTATCTATATACTCACAATAATCCCATTCACTGATGCTATAGGAACTACAAAAGCAATCCTTCAATCTTGTCCAAATTTGTAGGTCGAGTTGTCTGAGCTTCTAATTGAATGAAACTATCGAGTTCCATACACTATGTTCACCCAATGTGTTTGTGACTGATCCACATTTGTCACCTCCCAGAATATTCTTCGCACTAAGTGTTTCCTTGTTGCTATTTCCCCCATGACAAATGCACACCATTCAACTATAGATGTAGCGTCCTAAAGGAGAGAACCTATAAACTTCATCTCTTCCCTTCAAAGGGAAGTTTTAATGCATGCACCAGCACCATCTTGCTCTCCTTTTCCATGACTAGTTTCAAATTAGTTCCATACATGTGGCACCTTATATTTTATGTGCAATAAACATAACCATTCAAATACATGTGCATTCTTCAACTGTCTAACACAACCATATGACCAATGAAATGACGATAAAATGGTATATCCTTATCTATCACATGATCATAGAATAATTTAAAGCAATGTTGCATGTAATGGATGTCATGGGTCTGATTGTCACTTATGTAGAAGTGAATTTCTTTAAGTATCACACGTTTCTCTTCAGTGCTATCTGGCCCATGTTGATACGTTATATGAACCATTATGCTCACCTGCATTGAGTGATAGTATTGACTTTGTATTTCATTTTGTGGTTGTAGGGTGTTATTTTACGCAAAGCCAACCACTAATAATATTGTTCCAAGAGGGAAGGTGTCCTAGAATATTCTGAATTGCTCATCTTGCCACCTGTTGTGCCCCTACCCAACAGCCTTTAAAAACCATTATTTCATCGAATAAAATTGTGTTTTGTTTTGATGAAATGTTTGAATTTCATATAGTAAAAGTGAAGAATTGATAACTACTGAAATGATGATATTCCAGAAGCTACTGAAACATGAAATTGAAAGTTTTTAAAAGAAACTTTTGCGAACTAGGAATTAGTTAACAAAATCACTTCTTTGAAATCTTTATGAGTAGGATTTACATTGAGAATCAAGGGATAAATGTTCACGATTTATCATAACCTACTCTTGAAATCTTATCCAAGTGTTGATTATTTGATGTGATTTTATCATAAATATTGCTAAGGTTTTGGAATTGAAAAGTTGATTATTATACTTTTGCCATCTTATCAAAATTCATTCACATTATATTTTCAAGGTTTTTGTTCAATAACATAACCTTATCTTTATATGGTTCTCATACGTCATCTTTATTGCATGTAGAGGTCGAGGTTAAAACTATTATTCAGTAAGATGTGAATGCATTTTGTTCAAAAGGTCAAGGATGAATAACTTGCATGAACGGATAGCACGAGAGGCTAGCTTAGCAATTTCAATGAAACCAGGATGCCATATCTTGTTTTCATAAATCATCAACACAGCTGGATCAACAGTCATGTTGTCTTGTTTTATTATCAATCTCACGGCGATATCAAAGAATATTTGTATTAAATATCACATAGTTTGTGAGTGATTGTTGAATTGATGATAATCTATCAACGAGGTAGATTCGCCGGAAGGAAAGAAATAATATTGATTATGTGCGAAATCATTTCCCAAATCTACTGAACTGTGCGAGATCGTGGAAAAGTGCAGCTATCATTGCACGGTGCTAAATAATCTTTAATTCTTGCCACTTCGATTCAATCTGAAATTTGTTGATGAAGATTATGGTTATCGCCGGATTGTTGAAAGGAACGGGAATTTTACACCACGTCCAGCATGAAAGGAAAGTTTCTGATTCTCCATTATTGTTATTTCATGATAATTATGTTGTTTTATCATGCATTTTAAACATGAGGTGGAAAATAATTCAGTTAATATTTTAAGCTATCATTTCTGCATAAATCTCTTTTTCCAGAATTGATCGCAATATTAAAAAACGTTCTCATTTAAGATTTTTAGGATGATGCAGATTAATGGAGCATTCATGGCTGGATTGAAGGAGATTGTTGTGATCACTAGATGAAGAAAAAGCGTGCTATCAATTTCATTCTCAGTTAGAAACAGAGAAAATGCCGGGATTGTTACCAGTTGCAGAAATCGCGTAGCTAACTGACAGGCGATTTTTTGAGATTTATTGAGAGCAAATGGAGGCGAATCTTAAAAATCTGGCACATGGGTGTTCTTCAGAACAGACCCATTTAGCTAAACTTGAGGGGATTTCGCCAAAAAATGATGGATTTGAGGATATTTTTAGGGTTCTCTGAACGCGATTTTGGCAGTGGCGGCTGGCAACGAAATGTTTGTTTCGAGGAAATCGCCTGTTGCAGAGATGAATTTGTTTTGTTTTCTTTTGATTCTGGTTTATTTAAACTCAGAATAATTTGATTGTGAGGGGGACGAGACTGAGAGATTGCTCTCTCAGATCAAAACTCTGCTGCCAGTGATCGGGGGGAATACTATTGGGAATGCAAATACTGAACTGCTAGTTCTTACTGGTTGGGTTGCTTGGCAGTTTGCTGCCAGTCGTCATGATGTTTTGGACTGGTGATGTTGAATTCACGTTTCTTAAGTTTTAAAACTTGTTTTTGTTTATGACATCTTTCAGTTGCTGGTATTTGTGTTTCTTATGTTTCTATTTTCATTATAATTTGTTTTCATCAATTATGCGAAGATAATTTGTTAAGTATTCACTGCCTTGTTTTTCAGCTATATTGGTATAACATATCCTGCATTCAATAATTGATATCATTGATACATGGTAGTTGATGGTGCGTGTATTAATGTGCAGGTTTTAAATTTCTTTAATATTCTGCAAATATTATCATACATTGCATTTACCAGTATTTGTTGAGAATCGGATTTAGTTAAATCGTGCTTCCGATCGGGATAGGTGTTAGATTAGAACTTAGGATTTATTTAATTCTCGCTTCTTGCATGATATTAAAATTGTTAGTGTGATTACCTACTTTCTTTAAAAACATCTTTAGTTTATTCCTTGATGTAATTACTGTGTATTTGTGTATATCATTAACAGCATTTGTAATATATAACTTTTTGTTTATGAATTGTGCTGTATCAATATAACAAGTTGTTTATAGTAATCTCACATAACAGTAGTTTATATCTGAGTTTAATTCTTGTGATCATAAGATTAGCACCCACTAATCAGTAGCACTAATTAGTCTCTTAGGATCTCAGGCCAACAGAGCCTTTAAACCTATCGGGAGCGACTACTTAAAACAGCTTGGAACCTGTTCTAAGGATCCCGGACTGTGTCGTTTTCCCCCGTTGCGGGCTTAGTCAAATACGCCCGTCAACAATGGCGCTAGAAGGAGGGCCGATCAGCAAGAAGGCCATTTTTGAGTTGTTCGATTTTTGATTTCATTTATTTTTAGTATGAAATGGCTGATATCATTATGTTAAATCATGCTTTCAGCTTTCATACATCTGGTGAAAGTTTTTCTCCAGAGATGTCTAATCTATTGCGAAGACTGAGCTTCAATGGAGAAGGTAAGAAGTCTGCCTCTCATCATCTTTCAGATTTTAATCTTTTTTGTGAAGATCTATTTGATGACGTTGAGAAATGCAGACTTTTTGTAGCTACTTTCACAGGAAGAATTCTGATTTGGTTTGCATTCTTGCCACCGAAATCCATTCATTCATGGGAACATTTCACGAAATTATTTCTTAATGATCATGAGGATTATAGCTGTAAGAAACTTGAAATTGAGATAGGAAATCTTCGTAGATATAAAGATGAATCTCTTGATGATTTCTTTTCCAGATTTATGGTAATATGTTGCAGGTTTCGGGAAGAATATCAGCTTTCCGAAAGGGACAAAATGAATTGGTTTCTTTGGCTTATCTCTCTCTCTGATTTTCATGATTTGGAAAAGAATGAAAAATCTGCAATAGATAGCATGCATGTTAGTTCGTCCATTCAAGTTGATATCGAATCTATTTTTCCTAATTCCATTGTTGAAAATGAAATCGTTGAAAATGAACAAATCATAGAATTTCATGACATGCAAATTCAAGAACAAAATAAAAGGGATGATGATTCAACTCTTACATTAAGCGATAATTTCGAAACTCTTGTTGTTCACAAGACAATGGAAGATAAACCAAAAATTCTTGATTTTTCAACTGAATGTGCTAATGGTGATATCATTTCATCATCTTCCTTTCATGATGAGTTAGTTCCTTTCATTTCTTCACAAAATTCATTAGATCAGAGTTTTGTTAATAATGCTTCGATTAAAGCAGTCAATGAAACAAATTATAGCAACAGAGAAGCATTTGCCTCTTTATACTCTGATTCTTACTACTCTTTGTATCCGGATGTGTTTGCTGATCATAGACTACATTTACATGTTAATGATTTTCTAAAGAATTCTTCATTATGGTCAGATTTTGATAGGATACAAGGAAATAAATTTTTTGAAGATTAAGGATATTTTGACATCCATTCTGATTTATTTCAAATTTGTCATGAAGAAGATCAAATTTTTTCTACTATCGTTACTCATCAGACTCATGCATGTTCATCCTTTTTTTCTTTAAACTGTAAGGATTTTGATTCAATCTGTGATATTGAAAAGGATGCACAATTGAAAATTAATTTTCCTCAGTACAAAATGATAATCATATCTGAAGATAATGTCATCAATTTTAATCTTCATGTTAAAAGACACAATGACGTATTCGATCTCCAAATAATACCTAAATGTCATTTTGCTCTTTTCCAATTTAGTCATGATGATATTGCATTAAAAGATACATTTTTTATTGATTCTTTTTCACGGATTTTGAATCATACTTCTGACAAGTGTCTTTTTAGTCATGGTTCTCATGAGAAATCTATATCCTTTCGACTTGATTTTTATGATCCGATTTATGCATGGTGGGAAGAATCATTTATTGAAAGGTTTCCGTGTCATCCTTTGTGCTTTGTACATATAAAATTTGATTTAGTTTGTTTTCTTGATTTTGAATTATTCCCATTTCTAATGCTGATACTTGATTTATTTTCTCTGGCAGGTCTCAAGTTACGTGAATGGCTTCATTGGAAATTTTCATTTACTTAGTTTGTATATATGTTATTTTATTAGTTTAGGTTAGGTTTATAATTTAGAAAGATTTATGTTTGTTTACGTTTGAATAAATGCAGATATATGGAGTTGCGACCACATCATTTTAAGAATGAGATGACAACATCATTATCAGGGAAGTAGTTCTTTACTTTCTCTTGTTTTCTTTAATCGTCTCATTAAAAGAAAGAACTTTTCATCTTCTTATACCTGCATACTCATTAGGATTTATTTTGTTATTTTGAGTTCTGAATAAAACACATTAGATTGATATCTCATCAATAATTGAAAGAAAACTTTGACTTAATTGAAAAATTTTAAAAACAAAATTAGGGATGAAAGACTTTAAAATATGTTAATCGATTTTAATCTCTCATTTTCTTTGCTGGTAATTAGTCATATGTTGTTAAATCTATTTTCTGTTTGATGAGAACTTGATTTAACTCATGTGTTTCTCTCGTAGATTTTGAAATTCTTTGTTTTTGTAGTCTGCTCAAATAAAACTCATCTATATATTGGTTGTTTTCTTTTCAATTATTTTTCTTTTGTTTTTCAAAACCAGGAGACATGATTCAGATCTCGGAATGTTTTGCCATGAAATTGGAATCTGATTATATAAAACATGAAGAAAGCAAGACTTTTATAAATCTGTTCTTATCTCAGAAATAAAAGAAAAGAAATTGAACTGTTGCAAACAAAAGTACTAGATGAAAACTTTCACTTTATTTCGTTTCTTTTATCATTATCCTCAAATTGTTGGATTGAATGGATATCGAAGTCATCATTACTAGGAATTCTATTACTTATTTAGAAATCAGTTTTGGGAAAGCAGTTGCAATTTAATAGTAAAATCAGTTATCTATAGATCCTTTACGCTATCTTACTCGTAAAGAGTTTCCTATTACGTTCCCCCATTTTAAACATGCAAATCTCTTGTGGATGAGCACTTAAATGCTGAGTATCAAGCCTTCTTTAAACTTATTAGCTTGGGATATAAGCCGTTGGGTAGAATGGGTTAAAAGACGAACCCTTTCGAGGCTATGGATGCCTGCGGGTAGAAGGGTCATGACTGTAGTATTGGGATCATATTTTTAAGAACTGGTTGAATATCAAAATTGCATTGTCTTTCCCAGGACTAATTTCTTTTGGATTTTTATGTTTTCTGAAAAAACTTAAAATTTGTATCATTTTTGAAGGCAATCTCTGGATAATGATAAAAGAATCGAATCTGGGATTAGTTTGAAATCTAGTCTTATCATAAGGCACAGTTCTTTTATTTTCAGGAAAATGCTAATCTGAGTTAAAGAAAAATATTTCTTATCTTGCTACATACACAAGTCAGATTTCATGTTTTCACAGAGATAACTGTTTCGCCCAGTCAGTCGCCATCTGTTGTGCCCCTACCCAACAGCCTTTAAAAACCATTATTTCATCGAATAAAATTGTGTTTTGTTTTGATGAAATGTTTGAATTTCATATAGTAAAAGTGAAGAATTGATAACTACTGAAATGATGATATTCCAGAAGCTACTGAAACATGAAATTGAAAGTTTTAAAAGAAACTTTTGCGAACTAGGAATTAGTTAACAAAATCACTTCTTTGAAATCTTTATGAGTAGGATTTACATTGAGAATAAAGGGATAAATGTTCACGATTTATCATAACCTACTCTTGAAATCTTATCCAAGTGTTGATTATTTGATGTGATTTTATCATAAATATTGCGAAGGTTTTGGAATTGAAAAGTTGATTATTATACTTTTGCCATCTTATCAAAATTCATTCACATTATATTTTCAAGGTTTTTGTTCAATAACATAACCTTATCTTTATATGGTTCTCATACGTCATCTTTATTGCATGTAGAGGTCGAGGTTAAAATTATTATTCAGTAAGATGTGAATGCATTTTGTTCAAAAGGTCAAGGATGAATAACTTGCATGAACGGATAGCACGAGAGGCTAGCTTAGCAATTTCAATGAAACCAGGATGCCATATCTTGTTTTCATAAATCATCAACACAGCTGGATCAACAGTCATGTTGTCTTGTTTTATTATCAATCTCACGGCGATCTCAAAGAATATTTGTATTAAATATCACATAGTTTGTGAGTGATTGTTGAATTGATGATAATCTATCAACGAGGTAGATTCGCCGGAAAGAAAGAAATAATATTGATTATGTGCGAAATCATTTCCCAAATCTACTGAACTGTGTGAGATCGTGGAAAAGTGAAGCTATCATTGCACGGTGCTAAATAATCTTTAATTCTTGCCACTTTGATTCAATCTAAAATTTGTTGATGAAGATTATGGTTATCGCCGGATTGTTGAAAGGAACGGGAATTTTACACCACGTCCAGCATGAAAGGGAAGTTTTTGATTCTCCATTATTGTTATTTCATGATAATTATGTTGCTTTATCATGCATTTTAAACATGAGGTGGAAAATAATTCAGTTAATATTTTAAGCTATCATTTCTGCATAAATCTCTTTTTCCAGAATTGATCGCAATATTAAAAAACGTTCTCATTTAAGATTTTTAGGATGATGCAGATTAATGGAGCATTCATGGCTGGATTGAAGGAGATTGTTGTGATCACTAGATGAAGAAAAAGCGTGCTATCAATTTCGTTCTCAGTTAGAAACAGAGAAAATGTCGGGATTGTTACCAGTTGCAGAAATCGCGTAGCTAACTGACAGGCGATTTTTTGAGATTTATTGAGAGCAAATGGAGGCGAATATTAAAAATCTGGCACATGGGTTTTCTTCAGAACAGACCCATTTAGCTAAACCAGGGAGTATTTTGCCAAAAAATGATGGATTTCAGGATATTTTTAGGGTTCTCTGAACGCGATTTTGGCAGTTGCGGCCGGCAAAGAAATGTTTGTTTCCAGGAATTCGCCTGTTGCAGAGATGAATTTGTTTTGTTTTCTTTTGATTCTGGTTTATTTAAACTCAGAATAATTTGATTGTGAGGGGGACGAGACTGAGAGATTGCTCTCTCAGATCAAAACTCTGCTGCCAGTGATCGGGGGGAATACTATTGGGAATGCAAATACTGAACTGCTAGTTCTTACTGGTTGGCCTGCTTGGCAGTTTGCTGCCAGTCGTCATGATGTTTTGGACTGGTGATGTTGGATTCACGTTTCTTAAGTTTTAAAACTTGTTTGCGTTTATGACATCTTTCAGTTGCTGGTATTTGTGTTTCTTATGTTTCTATTTTCGTTATAATTCGTTTTCATCAATTATGCGAAGATAATTTGTTAAGTATTCACTGCCTTGTTTTTTAGCTATATTGGTATAACATATCCTGCATTCAATAATTGATATTATTGATACATGGTAGTTGATGGTGCGTGTATTAATGTGCAGGTTTTAAATTTCTTTAATATTCTGCAAATATTATCATACATTGCATTTACCAGTATTTGTTGAGAATCAGATTTAGTTAAATCATGCTTCCGATCAGGATAGGTGTTATATTAGAACTTAGTATTTATTTAATTCTCGCTTCTTGCATGATATTAAAATTGTTAGTGTGATTACCTACTTTCTTTAAAAACATCTTTAGTTTATTCCTTGATGTAATTACTGTGTATTTGTGTATATCATTAACAGCATTTGTAATATATAACTTTTTGTTTATGAATTGTGCTGTATCAATATAACAAGTTGTTTATAGTAATCTCACATAACAGTAGTTTATATCTGAGTTTAATTCTTGTGATCATAAGATTAGCACCCACTAATCAGTAGCACTAATTAGTCTCTTAGGATCTCAGGCCAACAGAGCCTTTAAACCTGTCGGGAGTGACTACTTAAAACAGCTTGGAACCTGTTCTAAGGATCCCGGACTGGGTCGTTTTCCCCCGTTGCGGGCTTACTCAAATACGCCCGTCAACACCACCGTACCATATCGACATGTTGAATGTACTATTGGATATTTCCATGAAACTCTGGAATAAAATCACATACTCGTACCTGGTGTAAAAAAATAAACAGTGTGTTGAGGCCTGGAAATTCGCAGGCAATAACAGTAAGGGATTCTCCCCAGTCAATGTTCCCAACTAGCCCGTTGACCGTTTGGTATAGGGAATCCATTCGGTTTACGGTTCGGCTACCGTAGGTCAAAGTAACAAAATAGAGGCTTTACCGGTTGCGGCCCGGCCCACCGAGTTTTTGTATTTTTGACTTAATGCATGATATGCAAGTGCCTAATTAACGATGCAGGGTGCTAAGATGCGTGGAGGTGTCACAATGTGATGCGCAGGTTCTTACCTCTCGTCTTAAGCTCACTAGCATCCCAATCACAGACAACAAGAAAGACAACAAGAAAAAGAAACTAACTACCTAAACTATCCCTAGGGAGCAGAATTATCATTTGTTGGTGAGTAATACATTTTGTACAAGCATTTCAAAGAGTTACAGATAGCTGACACTTCTTTCAAGATGCATGAACAAATAAAAAATATTTAAACAACCAGATAGCCGATCGTTTTATGAACAATACTTATTACTCACAGTGGAAAAACATCACAAAATATACTAAAGAACATTCAACAAGAACATAGGTTCAGGAAGTCAAACACTCTCACAGTTAATGAAACATAGCTGAAAAAAAAATAGTTCCCCTTTAACATTGTTCATTGAATCACATCGATACATTCCACATCTCGCTTTCTCCAGCAGGCCAAAAATTGCAATTTCTATTTCTAAAACGAAATAGTTCCTCTTACAAGCAAAATTGTTTACAAAATTTTCGAGGGAAAAGTCCCTTTCTCAGTTCTACTTTCAAATATTTAAACTACAACTGCAGACTGCTTGGGCTGCCTCCCAAAACGCCTGACTCTTCATTTCCTCAGCGCTTCATATTTCTCTATCTCGCTTGCTCGTGATTGGCTGAATAATTGCCAGAATTCTCAGAGCTGCTCCTCTATCACCATTCATTTTTTGTCATTTTCCTGCGATCCGGCTAGTTTCGGCCTAGCTTCTACCAAACGGTCCATCTTCCTCCACGCCATGGTCGTTTGACCGATATCCCGAACCAAACTGCAACAAATCGACAAGCATCATTCATTGGAAGGGAGTTTCAAAACACAGCATCAGATTCTACCGATTGAGCAACTATTCCACAGGAAAACGGCCCGTTGCACCCCGGCAGAAGTCGGAAGGACACTGACATTGGAATTCAAAGGCTTCACCCAGCCGCAACGGTGGAAGAGGAAAGGCTACAAGCGCTCGATGACGTGGGCAGGAAAACTTTAGATAAGAAGTCGGAAGGCTTTCCCTTTTGGAAGCTAAATGAATTTGAGAGCCACAACGGCGGACGGGAAGGCTGAAGAAACGTGACGCGGGCGGGAAAAATTTAGATCGGATGTTGGATGGCTTTGGACATCAGAAGGTAAAGGGATTTTTGAGCTGTAACAGTGGAAGAGAGAAGGCTTCGGACATGAGATGAAAAATTTAACGCACATCGACAGTCGGTGCAATTCTCACTTCGGATGGCAAATCGGATTGAGAACCGCAACGGCGGACGGGAAAAGGCTATCAGCCGCCGCTTTAACATAAAAATGACGTCCAATCACAAGCAATCTTAAGTGTTTAGAAAACTCAAAATCAGAAAAGGTCAAACTGTTTCACCTCAGAGACAATGATTTGTTCAAAGGGAAACTGATCTGATGAGTTTCACACTAGCAATCCAAATTCAAGCCCGCGACCCACAACAAAATATTAACACAAGCATTCTCTAAAAACAAGTTGCAAATTCATCTTCAGAATCAACCAAATTCAAAACGAGACCAAACATTTATGGATCAAATGAAATCAACGCAATTCTAAATGATTAGGAGGGGCCCAAAATTTAAAAACTTTGGGGAGAACAGTTGCAGCTGCAACAATTGGCGATTACCTAGTGAACCTAGATCTCTGGGCGATTAACCTTTGAGTGGAAGACTGCTTAACAACAAAAACATCATATTGAATACTTCCCGCAATATGGATTTATCAAATCACAGGAGTGTGTACCCTTAATCATTGATGACAGTCCAATTAGGGAAAGTGGAAACCAGAATCGTCAAGTCCAGATAACTATGCTAAGGCCAGAGGATGAGTTTCATTATTACCTTTGTCTTCAGGTGGCTAATAGCTTTGGACACCACAGGATTGCAGCATATGGTAAACAGAAATATTCGTTTGTTCCTCATTCCCATGCCATTTTAACGCTTTTCTTGTGCTTTTGGACATTTTTCCCATTTCATATGAGTTTGCTTACATGCCTTTCTTACCGAATTTTAATTCAGGATCCTCTATCCCATAGTGCCCTTTTGTGTGAGTGGTGTACTTCAAGTCTCAGCTCACGGACAGAGAGGATCTTTTGGCAATTCAGTACTTATGATTCAGCACCTGCTTTAATTTATGATTCTCTTATAGGAGTTTTTCTCTTTATTTGCCTTTTGGCATTCGTTTCTTGGCATGGGATCATTTATATTTAATATACTGTTCACCTTTCTCCTTTCCATGGATCCTCTGTTGTCTCTCCTTAAAACATTTTAAGTGTGATGTGGATGGAGCCCCAACATAGTATTCAAGACTCTTTGAATCCGATTTATTTCACGGGTATTAAACAGGACTTCAATGCACACAGAATTATTTGAGAAAATGACTAAACTGGAAGAAGTTCATTTATCCAAACAACAACCAATAGTCTGATCACTAAAACGTTTATCACCCGCGAAAAATTTGACATTCCCCAAGCAACCGCGGGTCCGTCCCTTTTATTGAAACAAGAAAAATTCAAACTAAAGCAGACTGAAAACATGACTCAAAAGATAGCTAGACAAATTATTTATATACAAAACAGAAGAAAACAAACAAACTCAGGAAAAATATGGCTTGAGAACCAAACGATTTACTGGTAGGTTCTCCTCCCACCCCTACAGGTCTTACAACTTGTAAGTAGAAGGGCCAATCGTGGCTGCAATCTGAAAAGGGCCTATCCACAACTGCTGGAATTTGGTATGATTTAATTTCTCATCATGGGGGTGGTCCCATTTGAGGACTAAGTCTCCTACTTCAAAACCTTTTGTCCCAGCTTTATGCTTTTCAAACCATCTCTTAATTGACTCTTGTTGTTGCTTAAAGTGCTCTTTGGCTTTAGATCTAGCCTCTTCTGCTTTTAGGAGATTATATATTCTTACCTGTAAAACTTCGTCATCAAACCCTCTAGACTCTTGAGCTAATATGGAAGATGGTAGCATGCTATTGGGAGGAAGGATGGCTTCTTTTCCATAGACAAGGGTATATGGAGACACGCCAATCGCAGACTTGGGGGTGACTGTATCATCCCAGAGAGCATTTGGTAATGCCGAGTGCCAACTCCTCTGGTTTTCTACCATATTCTTCTTTAAGATTCTAATCAAATTTTTGTTAGAGGATTCAGCCAGGCCATTTCCCCGTCGATAGTAATTAGCAGAATAATGCAATTTTATCCCTTTATCATGAGCAAAAGCAGTAAATTTAATTGATGAAAAGTACTTAGCATTATCAAAAACCAACGAAACTGGAACTCCAAACCTGGTCATGATGTGGTCTTGTAAGAAGCTGATGACCTCGTCTTCATTTTTCTTGCGTATCGGAATAGCTTCGACCCAGCGAGTGAAGTAATCAGTCGTTGACAAAATGTACTTTTGCTGCAAAGAGGAATTCCGTTTTATTTCTCCAATAATATCCAGTCCTCATTGCTCGAATGGCTTGGTAATCATCATAGGCTTTAGAGGTGCTGCTGCTTTAGGCTGTCTCCCACCACACCTTTGGAAAATGCCACACTTCCTGACATGTGCGTGTGCATCCCTAAAGAGCGTAGGCCAGTAGTAACCTGCCTTGAGGATTTTGTGGGCTATTGTATCCCCTGAATAATGTCCTCCAGTAGGACTGTCATGCAATTATGTCATCACTTTCTTTGCATCTTCCTTTTCTAGGCATCTGAGAAAAACTCTGTCATAATTCTTTCTGAACAATATCCCTTCCACAATTTGATAAGATACTGATTTAAGATGTAGCACTCTTCTCTGCTTGGAATTCCAATGTTTAGGTAACAGCTCTACCTGTAGGTAATGTACAAGGTCTCTATACCAAGACTCGGGAGCTGTAAATAAAGGACACACATCCATTACATGTAATTCGGCCTCATCCCCCTGTTGAGGCCTGGAAAATCGCACGCGGCAACAGTAAAGGATTCTCCCCAATCAGCGTTCCCAACTAGCCTGCTGACTGTTTGGTATAGGGAATCCGTCCGGCTTGCGGTCCGGCTACCGTAGGTCAAAGTAACAACGAGGGTTTACCGGTTGCGGCCCGGTCCACCGGAATTTGTATTTTGACTTAATATATGCAATGCACATGCCTATCTAAACCATGCAGGGTGGTAAGGATGCCGGGAACCACACAATGTGCTGCGCAGGTTCTTACCTCTCGTCTTATGTTCGCAACACCTAAATCACATATGGAACTATGAAAAAAAAAATAACTAACTATCTATCCCCGGGGAGCCATAAAATCATTATTTGTGAGTAATGTACCACTTTCATGTATGTTAAACAAAATTACAGATAGCTGCTATTTACATTTACAACACATGAATGAGAATATATTCTAACAACCAGATAGCCAATTGTTATATATAAACACATACATTACTCTAAGTGAAATTTCCATAAATAAAATCAGACATTATTCAACCAGACATAGGTCATAAAGTTAGAACAATCTCACGATTCACAGACATAAGCTGAAAAACTAAGTAATTCATCTTTCCGCCGTCCATGGTACAACATTTGGAACACTTCACCGTCCTTTCTCCAACAGGCAAACCAAAACTCTTTATTGCAAAATGAAGTAGTTCTTCTTACAACAAGTCTTCCAGTCTAACTGGGAAAAAGCCCCTCCTTTGTCTCTCTTCCCTAGTTTTATACAAAAAAACAAAAATACTTGGGTTGCCCAAAGTGACCTTTGGGCTTCCCAATGTTTCAATTTCTCTCAACCCTTTACAAAATATCACATTATACAAAATTTGACCAATCCTTCTCATTTGGAGGGGCCCGCTTGGTCTTCCAAAAATTTCCTCCATGCTACTGCCTCCTTGGCGAGTCCTTCAAACGATTGGGGTTCTAGGAATTGTATATTCAGCTCGAACTTATCTGCTTGCTTCCGAATGGCTTCTATCCTGGCCTTGTTCAGACGCACCTGTTCCTCCAAGAGTTGTACACTAATAGCTGTATGTCCAATTTCATTTCTCAGGATCGGCTCATCAAGGGCTCTGATGCATTGGACCTTGGATTCTCCTTCCTGATGCCTTGTCTGCAACATCCCTGTAAATGTATCATGATCAGGGAATTCGGGTAACCTATGTTCAGCTTCCACTTGACAGCGATTGTAGGCGACAAGAGCTCTTCTAAAGAACTCTGTACATGCTCCCTTCGTTTTCTTCACTGTCTTCTGAAAATCCTTTGTAGAAATAACAGCAAACTCGATTAGATCGTGGTCCCGCTTCAAAGCCTGCTTTTCTTTAAGTGGTAGCTCAGCTGGGATTTCTTGATCATCTTCTAATCTGGTTATCCTTGAAGTCAGCACTTCCAGGATGTATTGTGATCTGTCCACGAAATAAGATGCTGTATTTAATATTTCATCCAGCCTGCCATCAATATGCAAGATTTGACACCTTTCTTCTTCCAAGGCCGTTTGCAGTTGCAGCATCCTTTCCTTCTGAGCCAGGATGTGATCTTTGACTGGCTACAGATCTACCTGCTGCTCCTTGGCTGCCTTCAGCTGCTCCTGCAGATCTCTAACATATAAGGTATTGGATTCATAAATGTCCTTCTGCTGCTCCGTCAGCTCTTCTATCTTTGTTTTCATTTGTTCCCTTTCATCCTTTAAGTCCTGAATTTCTTGATGTGCCTTACTCAAGGCTTCTTGGGTAGTTTCTTTCGCTTGTGCTTCCTGCTGGATAACATGAATTTCATGCTTTGTGACCTCCACCTCTTTGAGTGCATGCTCGTATTTTCTCTTCAACCTGTTGCTCTCCTCCCTCTCCCTTCTCAAGGTGTCCTTCAACTGAGCGGAGGTTTTCTTGGTCGAGTCCATCTCTTTCATCATTTGATCCACATTGTCCTCCGTAGCGTCTAGTGCTGCTCTGCCAGCCCTTATGACAAACTTGGGGTCTTTATCCATTCCGACCATCACAGCTTTGTTGGTTATCATAGTGCTGGCCATCCCTTCAGCCCCTACCTTTTGCTCAGTTCTTCTAATGATTCTTTTGGTTGCACTATCGTAATACACCGTGCTAAAATCAGGGACCTCTTCCCCTTTCTTTGGTGTAAAGGGTATTAACTGGAGCATAGGGGTGGAAGGAATGATGGTAGTGGACACTTGCATGGTCTGCAGCTCGGGGTTTTCTTCACCCTGACTTTGTTCTGGTGGTATGTCAGAAGCTGATCGTTGTATCAATTCTGTTTTCTCAGCTTCCTGTTTGCGAAGCTCTTCATTTAGCCTTTTCTGTGTTTCCTCAGCTGCTTGCTTAGCAGCCTCCTCTGCTTCCCCTGCTGTTTCTTTTGCTTTTTCAGCTGCATCCTGAGCAGCTTTCCTCTTTTCCTCTTCTCCTTTCTGGAGCCATTCCGTAGCTTCTTCTTCTAACCTTTGGGCTTCTTCTCTTATTCTTCGGGCTGTTTCTTCAGCCTGGGCCTGCTCCGCTTTCTCCTGTTCAGCTCCACCTTGTGGTTTGAACCTCTTACCGAGCACTGTCATGTTAGCAGCCCTCCTGAACATAGATTCATCCCTGTCAATGTGATGAGTGTACTCATAAAATACTTTGTGTTTCTTGCAGTGTTCAGTCATCCTCTCGTGAGTATCATTCCGTCTAAAGGTCATCTCCCCGAAATGGAACTTTTCTAGTTCCTGTATAAACTCAGGGGCTTGCTTCACATTCGCAAAGCTGCAGTTACCTATCCTGAATGGTAGAGGAGGGTAGGAAGACTTCTTCTTCGTGAAAAGGAAATGACCAACTCCATCTATATACACCTGTCTGATAGCTTCCTTGTGTATGATATAATCTGTTGCATACTTGGGTAACAGGAGAGGGGGCTTTGATCCACCAAACATCCTCAAATACATCCCATTTTCTGTCAAAAAATAGTCACCAAACTCTTCTATGACCTGCATGGCCTCCTCTGACATACAGTTGGATTCCTTTTTAAATATGAGAGTGAACAGAGGCATGATGAACTGTTCACAAATCTCTCTATAGAAAGTGTGGTATTGACTAACTCCCAACATTTTATATGCTACATATACGGGCATCCTGTTCTTTTCCCAAACACATTTAAGCCCGGGGAAAGACTGGTGACACAGTATGCAATCAAGTAGGATTGAGCTCATGTAAAATTCAGACCTTCTCCATTCCTTTCCTTCTGAAGCTGCAGCCACACAGGAGGAGAGGTTGCTGGAGACTATGCTCGCCCAATTGAAAATGGTTCCTTCTGTTGCTATAAAAAACATTATGGGCACCCATTCTAACTTAAACAATCTTCCATTTGCCCTCCCAAAGATTCTGTTTAACATTAAAGCTATGAACCGGTAAGTGGGCATGAGAGTGGCTGTGTCATAATCTTCAGTCACCCTGTGTCGGAAGATCTTGCCCGGTAAGAGCATTCTTTTCAAGGTCTCCACAAAGTCCATCCAGAGATCATCCAACCATCTATCTGTAAGGAAAAGCTGAGGCTCTGGGAGATGGTAAGCTAAAGCTACATAACCAGGGCTAAACGCAGCATAGCCCTGGCCATTGATGTTACAGATGAGCATTGAATTGTGGTTTGTATGCGGTAGTACCCATCTCATTAACTCGGAACACGGGAACAACTCAGGCCTGGTGGTGACCTTCATGATAGCTGAATTCTCTATATTTGCATATATGGGTGCCTCCTCTAGCCCCATATCCGGGACTTCTCTTCGGGAGATCATCCTGTAAATATCTCCCCACTTGTATTCTGGCTCCACCCCTGTGACACATTGAGTGTCCTCATAAATGTATTCAATTTTTGTTTCTACTTCTGCGGCAGGAACCTCCTCTACTGCTGGGGCCTTCTTTCTCTGTCTTTTGGACATCTTGAAATCTTCCTACAATGCAAAACATCATGATATGAAGCCATTCAGATTTTGAAAATGTTAAGAAGTAGTTTATTCTTTCTCCATTTGTATATGTGGCTATAATGGTATCAGTCATAGGTTCTTTATATTGCAGAATTTGACCTTAGTTATGCCATCTGTTGAGCTATGCTATCATCTTATATCAGTGTAACACATATATGCATAACCAACCTACATTATGATTATTTGAACATAGCAGCACAAAACTCCAACCATCTCTGCAATATAACTAACCATAAATGCTACAGGATATACTTCATCAAATGGTCTGCCATCGAGACTAATCAATATATTAATTTATAACAATGACAGTAAGTAATGCAAATGCAAAACCAACACGATTATCCTGCAAACTTAAACCAGCCCTAGCAAGAATAAGAATAGCACAGCCTATGCCGCTCGCGGCCATGACAATTACATTGGTGCGGTCATGAAATCCGGGCACCCGCGACAATCCTTCGCGCAGAGGACACCAATCAGCGCCATTGCTCATTATACCCATAAAGCTTCGAATAATGACCGCGGCACGGCCCTAGGGATTCACGGTGGCCAACGATGGCGAATGCGCAGTGCGAAGGCTAAGACTGGGCTCGAGGAAGAGGAAATCAAACGGCCGGACATCTATCATGGACAAACTGCGAAAAAACCCTCCCTAAACGTTTCAAAGTCCACATCACAACAAGAAATAACCAGGTGTAGGTGGCATAACGACCGCCTGCACTTTGTCTTCCCCTATCGCTATGGATGAACCAAAACGTGGAGGTAGATGAAAACGCGGCTTTATAAAAGGGAAAAACCCAATCCCTCCAACGGCAAAAGCTATTCTCCCCCAATAAGATAAAACGCGGGTGCAACTGCTGGGGAGAACGGAACTACCAACCCTAGCCGCGGGTAAAGAAGAACCCCATTTACGAACAACGAAAAAAAACAGGCCGTAAATTCTTCATTATTTTCACCCTAAGTAACCCAGCCAAAACTTTGAAAAGAAGGGCTTAAGCTCCTACCTGGCAGGATTGCACGAATGAATAGGTGACAGCGATGGAGTCCTTGACCAACAGTTGGACGCGGGTACCGGTACGAAGCTCCACACAACTCGCTAGCTCGACAATGCGACAGCTCGGACGCGATAAATCAATAAAAAAAACAACCACGCGCCCCGTATATATAAAAAACTAACACGTGTGACGAGTCAGATCAGTCGGGCCGGATAGGAAAATATCGGCGGGCGACTCAACCTATCTATGCCCGCAACGGTGGGACACCCTCTTCACTCCACCACCCGCATCACCAAACCTAGGGCATACGCTTTAAAACGGGGTCGGGCGGCAACTGATTCATTTTTCGGGCGACCAGGAGTTTGGCAACCCCCGCAACGGCGGGTGCATCGGGGAAGCCAACATTCTCCATGGCGCCGCCAAACATAATCGGCCATAAATCGCATCTCTAGATCTTTCATTGGACCGCAACGGCGGCAAGGGTAGAGTTCGTCTCCCTCCAACGCGATATTAAGAACACGCCCGCAACTGTTATATAAAAGTCTACCACTCGCAATGGCAAGACGACAACCAAGAATGGAGGCAGGCCCGCAACGGCGGGGTGGAAAAACAACCGGGTTCCTGCAGCCACCCACAACGGCGGGGCAAGAAACAAAGGTCAGGTTTCGAAAGCCACCCGCAACGGCGGGGCAAAGAACGAAAATGAAGTTTCGGAAGCCACCCGCAACGGTGGGGCATAAAAGATAAAGATGAGTTGAAAAGGACCCGCAACGGCGGATCGGCCAAAGAAGAAACCTCCCGACCCAAGAAGATTTTGCAATGAACACTTTAAGGGTTATGCAAAAAACAAGTAGAAGCTCAATTCAAAATGAAAACATGAAAACGATGAGAAACCAGCTAAGTGAAAGCACTCAAATTCCATGAAGGCACTTCGAAATCCATAAGTTGAACTCAAAAGGATGAAAACAAGAAAAGGACTGAACTAATCCAAAGCAAAGGAGGGTCCCAATTTTTTTTAGAAATTTGGGAAAATTGTTGCAGCTGCAACACCCCCTAAGCTTGTTCTTCATTGTTCCCTCTTTTAGTCATCAATTTACACAACCCTTGACCTTTAACAATAGAGGCTGGCTTGAATTCAAGGTCATACTCTTGAAGAGCTGTTACCTAGTTGCCTCTTCTTTCTCCTAACTCCTTCTGTATAAGAAGAGATCTTACGGTTGGGTAGAGAACTATTACCTTGGTTTGATTCTTTAATATATAAGGCCTGAATTACTTCACTGCTTTGAATACTACTTATGCTTGTTTATCAAAAGATGGGTAATTTAATTCGGCCCCTTGTAGACCAATACTCATAAAGGAGATTGGGAATTCATCCCCCCCTTCTTCCTTTTGGGTGAGTATGGCTGCCAGTGAATCATTGGATGCAAAAGTATATAGAATAAAGTCTTTATCAAAGTCTGGGATTTTCAAGGAGGGTGCGTGTGCAACAGCAGTTTTAATTTTGCTAAAAGCATTCTTCTCAATTTTAGTCCATTTGAATTGAGCATTCTGCTTGACCATCTGCTGCAGCGGCTTCATAGTCTGAGCGAAATCAGGCACAAACCTCCGTATGAAATTAATGGTTCCCATGAATGATTGCATCCCCTTTTTATTATGGGGCAAGCTGATTTGTTCAATAGCCTTAATTATTTCTAGATCAATGGAGATCCCTTGTTTTGAAACTATGTGGCCCAACAACTTTCCTTCCGTGACAACGAATACACACTTCTTAGGATTTAGTGAAATGCCATACTTACGACATCGTTCGAAAATTTGCTTTAAGTGAAACGTGTGCTCTCCTCTTTTCTTTGAGAATATGGTAATGTCATCAAGGTATACTACAGCACTTCTCCCAATCAATCCGTGGAAATCTATGTCCATAGGACTCTGAAATGTTGCTCCAACATTTATCAGCCCAAAAGGCATTCTCCTGTAGGCGAAGGTTCCCCACTTGGTCCTGAATGTTGTCTTTAATCGGTCTGCTTTGGCTACTAACACTTGATTGTAGCGAGAGAAACCATCTAATAATGAAAACATTTCAGAACCAGAGACCATTTGTAGCAATTGCTCCATGGAGGGTACAGGGTAGTTATCTTTATCAGAAGCACGGTTTAGATTTCTGAAATCCATGCAGAGTCTGATTTCTCCAGACTTTTTTCTTACTGGTACCATATTTGACACCCACTCAGAGTGTATGACTTTGAAAATGATTCTAGCATCCAATAATTTCTTCACTTCACTCTGAATCAATGGTTCCAACTTTGGATGCATTTTTCTCAACGGCTGCTGATATGGCTTGACGCCTGCTCTAATGGGGATGACATGTTTGATGATACTAGTATCGTATGTTTTCAAGTATTCGTATGTCCACGCAAAAACATCTTTATATTGTTTGAACAAACTAACGAACTTGTCTCTTTCCGTTGGTGAACAGCCTTTTCTGAGATTCACAAATTTGGGATTCGTTTCAGTCCCTAAATTAATCAACTCAAACTGCAGAGATGAGCTGTGGGTCTTTACGTTGGGTGGTCTTCTGAATTTTTCATTTAAATCAAACATTTTTTCCAACGTTCTGACTCCTTTAGGAATGAAATTATCGTATTTCATCTCAGCCTGATGCTCTTCATCATCTATGATCGCTCCTTTAAACACCTCATCGTTCGTTAAACATTCTATGATCTATTGTTCATCATCGAACACTCGTAGGTTCGTAATCATGTCAGGTACAGAGGGCCTGAAAAGCAGTTCGACAGAACATCGATTATTAGTGGGTATGAGTCTAGTGGCTGATGTGGCTAACAGATCAGCAGCTACGTTTTTAATTGTTGGAATTGAAATAATGTTAAATGCATTAAAATATTTCAGCAAATCCCATACCTCATTCTGGTAAGCCTTTAAGTGAGGAGAAATATAATGTATCTGATTCCGAATTTGTTTCACAATAATTCCAGAATCCACAAAAACTTTTAGATTACTTACCTTTAATTCAATTGCCTTCTTTAGTCCCTGCACCAGTGCTTCGTACTCAGCTGTATTATTAGTACACTCAAACTCTAATCTACATGATAGGAAATGTTTATTCTTTTGTGGGTCAATCAAGACACAGCCAGCCCCTGATCCTTCTAATGTCTTAGAGCCATCGAAAAATAAAGTCCAAAAATCATTAACTACTAAAAATGAATCTACTCCTACTACTAATTCTACTATTTTATAGTCAATTTCATCAGCCTGTGCAAATCGAAGAAGATCAGGCTGGGTGTCAGATGGATTGCTGGCTTCTTCTGCTTGGTAATTACCTAGTTCCAACTCAATAAAATAGTTTCCCAATACAGAATCCACTGGTACATTTTTCTCCTCCAGCTGAGTAACATTGTACTTCATGTGAGGTTCTCTTAAAATCTTGATCTGGTTCGGACTTCCTTTGTATGGAAACCATAGATGCGACCAATTTGATGTGAAATATCCATTTAATTTGGCTAACCAATCTCTGCTCAGGACAAGACCATAAGCATCTGGTATATCAGCCACCATGATGTTAATAACTTGGCACACTTTGTCATTAGATGCCAGACGGACTAGGACATCTTCCAGCTCACCAATTACATTTACATATGTCCTGTCTAGTTGAACCACCCTCCACATGGATGGTTTAGGCTGCCCATTGATATTTTTACAAACTGATATGGGCATGACATTTACCGACGCCCCGGAGTCCACCAAACAGTTATGTACATTATGATTGAAAATTTCGAACGTGAGGAGGAACGGTGGATGTTTGGTTTTAGACTTACCTCCTACGCTGGTTTCCCCAATTTCCTCTTCTTTGTGACGTTGAATGTTAGCAGGAAGCTCCCCATCCGATGCTTCCAGTGCTTTCAACAACCTTTCCTTTTGCTATGGCACTTTACACATTTCGAAAAGTGACACAGTCGCTTTCATCTTCTTTAAATCCTCCACAATGTCATAACCCATCAGCTACTCAATGGGATGGGGTTTTCCAGCATTTTCTTCACTAGGCTTGGCCTGTGCGTCACTCTGCCTAGGATCTTGGATGGTGATAGTGAACTCTGAAATTTTATCAGCCAAATATTTGTCTTGAAATTTCTTCTTCACATTTCTCTGCAGCCTCTTAATCTTTGGGAGTATAAGACTATCTTCCTTAACTATCCCTTGGCTCCTTGTAGCTACATTGGTTTCCATAACGTCTTTGCACCCGTGAGTTTCTTCTTCTTCAGCATCAAATAGTGAGACAGAATTCCATAAAGCCATGGTTTCCTCTTCCTGCTCTTTAGTAGACGTAGAGGAAAAATTTTCTTTTCTTTCTTTATTTCCCTCTTCTATCAATCTAGAGTCTAACAGCTGATTCATGACCAACGTCATTGAATTTATCCACTGCGAACAATTTTTCTCAGAGGGTGGCTGTTGGTGAAATGTGCAAAAATTATCCAAGCCCACCTCCGTTAAATTCATAGATGTCGTATTGTGAGGAGGAGGTAGGGGCTGGTGGGTGTCCTCTCTTTTCTTATAATATGGCTTATAAAACTTTTGTGCTTCCTTTTCTTTCTCCATATCTATGATTTTATTGGAAAGCTTCTACATCATTTTGGCCATATTTTCCAGATCTGGAGACTTTTCTTCTTTAGGCTTAGTAAATAATAAGGCTTTTCTTCTTGTACCTTTCTCCCCAGACTATTCTGGATAGTCTTCAATGCTTTCTCTCTCAGCTTCCACCACCTCTGCTTCCTCATATGTTTCTGTCAGAGTAGGCTTGGCCCTACCTTTGGAAAACATGGCCAAATCAGGGCCTAAAGCTAAAGTATAGTATTCAATAAGAACTTTGTCTGAAGGCTTATCTGTTTCGGAGAAGTTCTTGAGATAGGCTGCGAACCTTTGTGTGAAACTGTGCACCTTTTCTTTTCTTTCTTTCTTCAACGCACACAGCCCTTTCATGAGAGCTGCGTGAGTTTTCTGAGTTGCATACTTACTTCTGAAGATTCTTTCGAAGGTATCCCAATCAGGGATAGATTTAGCAGGAAATCCAAAGTACCATGACGCTGCAGCTCCTTTAAGGTTATGCGGGAACAGTCTGCATACCATGTCTTCATGTTCCCCGGCCCTTAATCCCTCAATTGCCAAGTAAAAGCTTTGTAGGTGATCATCGACTAGTATTTTCTCATTGGGATCAAACTTGGGCAACATCTTCTCAAAGGCTTGAGGTAGGTCATGTAAGGGAGGTGTAAGGTTTAATGGTGATCTGGCTATCCATGCAGGTGGTGGATTTGGTGGGTTGGGCGGTGGATTATCATTTACTCCTGCCATGAGTGTGGGTGGGCAGTGAGGGGGTGAACCAACTGGAGTATAAGTAGGGGAACTTTGAGGGGTATATGGGCCTTCTTGGTTCAAAGGTAGTACAGCTTCCTGTAAGGCTATTTCTACAAGCTCTTCCCAGTCTCCAACCAACACTGAGTCTTCTACTACAGGGTGATCTTTCCTTTTATACTCTCTTCTGGGTAGTTCAGGGATGATTGGAAATCCTCTAATCTTCTTTACGTATGCTCTGGTGTGTCTTCTCAGATCATTTACAATCTCGTTATCAACAGAGTATAGATGTTCTCTTTCTTCTGGAATTGGATTATGAAATCCACTGCCTTCAGAACTATTATCGGTGGAAACGTTTTGGGAAAACGGGTTTCCTCGGATAGCCATGCACTGGCGGCCCTCCTTCTAGCACCAAAACTGTTGAGGCCTAGAAATTCGCAGGCAATAACAGTAAGGGATTATCCCCATTCAACGTTCCCAACTATCCTGTTGACCGTTTGGTATAGGGAATCTGTCCGGTTTACGGTCCGGCTACCGTAGGTCAAAGTAACAAAACAAAGGCTTTACCTGTTGTGGCCCGGCCCACCTAGTTTTTGTATTTTTGAATTAATGTATGATATACAAGTGCCTAATTAATGATGCAGGGTGATAAGATGCATGGAGGTGTCACAATGTGATGCACAGGTTCTTACCTCTCATCTTAAGCTCACTAGCATCCCAATCACAGACAACAAGAAAGACAACAAGAAAAAGAAACTAACTACCTAAACTATCCCTAGGGAGAAGAATTATCATTTTTTGGTGAGTAATACCTTTTGTACAAGCATTTCGAAGAGTTACATCTAGCTGACACTTCTTTCAAGATGCATGAACAAATAAAAAATATTTAAACAACCAGATAGCCAATTGTTTTATGAACAATACTTATTACTCACAGTGGAAAAACATCACAAAATATATTGAAGAACATTCAACAAGAACATAGGTTCAGGAAGTCAAACACTCTCACAATTAATGAAACACAGCTGAAAAAAATATAGTTCCCCTTAAACATTGTTCATTTAATCACATCGATACATTCCACATCTCGCTTTCTCCAGCAGGCCAAAAATTGCAATTTCTGTTTGTAAAACGAAATAGTTCCTCTTACAAGCAAAATTGTTTACAAAATTTTCGAGGGGAAAAGTCCCTTTCTCAGTTCTACTTTCAAATATTTAAACTACAACTGCAAACCGCTTGGGCTTCCTCCCAAAATGCCTGACTCTTCATTTCCTCAACGCTTCATATTCCTCTATCTCGCTTGCTTGTGATTGGCTGAATAACTGCCGGAATTCTCAGAGCTGCTCCTCTATCACCATTCATTTTTTGTCATTTTCCTGCGATCCGGCTAGTTTTGGCCTAGCTTCTACCAAACGGTACATCTTTCTCCACGCCACGGTATTTTGACCGATCTCCTGAACCAACCTGCAACCAATCGACAAGCATCATTCATTGGAAGGGCGTTTCAAAACATAGCATCAGATTCTACCGATTGAGCGACTATTCCACAGGAAAATGGCCCGTTGCACGTCGACGGAAATCGAAAGGACACTGACGTCAGAAGTCAAAGGCTTCACCTAGCTGCAACGACGGAAGAGGAAAGGATACAAGCGCTGGATGACGTGGGCAGGAAAACTTTAGATTGGAAGTCGGACAGCGTTCCCTTTCGGAATCTAAATGACTTTGAGAGCCGCAACGGCGGATGGGAAGGCTGAAGACACGTGACGTGGGTGGGAAAACTTTAGATCGGAAGTCGGACGGCTTTGGACATCGGAAGGTAAAGGGCTTTCCTAGCCGCAACGGTGGAAGAGAGAAGGCTTGAGACATGAGACAGAAAAGTTAACGCACATCGACAGTCGGGGCAATTCTCACTTCGGATGGAAAATCGGATTGAGAGCCGCAACGGCGGACAAGAAAAGGCTATTAGCCGCCGCTTTAACATAAAAATGACTCCCAATCACAATCAATCTTAAGTGTTTAGAAAACTCAAAATCAGCAAAGGTCAAACTGTTTCACCTCAGAGACAATGATTTGTTCAAAGGGAAACTAATCTGACGAGTTTCACGCTAGCAATCCAAATTCAAGCCCGCGACCCACAACAAAATATTAACACAAGCATTCTCTAAAAAAAAGTCACAAATTCATCTTTAGAATCAACCAAATTCAAAACGAGACCAAACATTTACGGATCAAATGAAATCAACGCAATTCTAAATGATTAGGAGGAGCCCAAAATTTAAAACCTTTGGGGAGAACAGTTGCAGCTGCAACACAGTGTTAATAAACCACATAAACAAATGTGTACATGAATATTAATATGTCAATATTCAACAATTTACCTGTGAAGTCACCAATTTAATCTTCCTGCTTTCTTTCCCATCATGTAGCTGATATGTCTTACTGATAGTTCTAATTCTCGACACTTGCATTCCCAAATACTTGATCTTTACTTTCATGGATGCAATTAGACCATAATGATATCCCATCACAATTGTTGCAAGAACCACATAGACATTTTTTCAACTAATGTGTCTTCCAATTTTTCCTCGAACACATTATGCTATGGATAAAATCTCTGGATGACATTGGTGGTACTATACTTGAGCATTCCTACACATTGTTAGGATGCAAAGAAGACGTATATGTGCAAATGTATGGTAATATAGGTCAAACTCTATGTGGTATCTACAACAACAAGTGTTCCAGATAGTATTTATTCTAACATACCAAGGCTTCCTTTTTTCAAAAGATCTTTGCTTGAGCCTTAGCTATACATGGGAAACTTTAAACACATCGAATAGTCGACTTTGTGTCATGTCAAGATAATGTTTAACATGAGGTTCATTGTTTTCAGAACCCCTACAACGTTTTAACACATCCTTCATGTTAGAAGAAGGCCTAGTGTTATCATACAAAAACATGTGCACTAGGCCCTTCACTACTTCGACTAACTTCATGTCTTTATGGGGCAACCTACTACTAAATGCCCATAATGTTTCCATTTGTCCCTCTACATCAAGTTTGTCTCTTCTTACTGAATATTTTTTTAAGTGTATTTGGATGTAAATGCACAATTTGTGATGTGTTTTTAAGTAAACAATGTTGTCTTGTGGATCTACATACAATTGATTCATCCAATACACGACGAGCCACATTACAGTCTTGTGAACGAGTTTTTTTACCAATCGATGTGAATGCAACAGGAAGAGATTTAACAATGTGATTACTTGATTCAATATTCTTCATTCTTATTATGCCTAAATTTCTTTTAACGTTTGCCATATTTCTATATTTAAGAAAAGCTAAACACAATTGGCATTTAGAAGCATCAGATTTGTTATCAAAATATTGTTTCATTATTTGAGAACAATGACGAAGGATAGTGCATTCAGCCACCTTACCTTCAATGGAAGTCAATTCTTTCTCATCCACTTTCAGGAGCTCTCTTTCTTTTTGATGCAAAATTTCTTGCCGTTTGAAATGATGGAGTGACGTTTACATCCATTACAGGCTAACAACTTCGATTAGGACATTGAACCACTGACCATGGTTGTTGCTGAGTCACATTTGCATCGGGAGTAACATAATTATTGAACCCTTCACAAGATTGTTCATTTACTAATGGATAAATAATATCAACTTTCGTATAACCAGCTTCCTTTAATGTTGCAATATCTTCCTTAGCCTCTACGTCAGGTATCTATTGAAGGGGAGTGGGAACTATTTTCTCTTGTAATGAATGCCGACGATTTCTTGAATCTTCCCTCATTTTTTCTTTTTTATTTTCAGCTTCTTCCACTGTAAGCACCTTCCTTCCTGACTTTCAACCTCTATTACATACATTCCCCTTTGAAATCCACCCAAACATGTACAAAACTATGGAATTATGTAAGTGTTGTGCCCCCACTCAACAGCCTTAAAAAACATATTTCATCAAACAAAATCTTATTTTGTTTTGATGAAATGTTTGAATTTCTTATAGCAAATCTACAGAATTGACAGCTACTGAAATGATGACATTCCGTGAGCTACTGAATCAGTGAAATTCTATGGTTTTTTAAAACCTTTGTGAACTATGGTTAGTGGACAAGATTACTACATTGAAATCATTACTTGGATGAATTATCTTTCAAATTATGGGGTAAGTTTTGGGTTTTACACCTCTTACCATAAGTCTTCATTTGAATATTAATCAATGGACAAGTATTATTGGTTATTTGTAACTTGGACAAGGTCCTAGAGCATTGAGGGATTAATAATTTATACAAACATACCTTATCCTAAGTTCATTTCCTAAACCTTGAATCATATTTGCTCATCCGATAAATGTTTAATGTCGATTTTTATAATATGTTCCATATCATGAAGGTTTGATGTTTGGTTTCATGGTTGTGTCACATCATATGTCCACCACCTTCGAAGGTTTACATAATTATATAGTAAGGTGTATGTGCTAACATCTAAGGTTTAATCCTTATGGTCCTTTCAACCTATGTCATCACCTCGAAAATCGATCCACTTGCCACAGGGTTGATTTGGCATCATTGCACTAGTACATAACATTGTAAATCACATTTAAGTGCAAGTACGTGCTCAGCATCGTGGCTATCTGTCAGTCGAACACCTGTATCGTATGCGATGAGTGGTTTCATGTTGTTAAGGCCGAATAATAATGGCAACTTGAGTCCAATATGGAGTTGTTTACTGTCATTTCTTATTGTGATTGCCTTGCTGCGTGATCATTCCCCTCCATGCTGAATTTTCAGGGTTATTGGTTGCATTTGTTCATGTCGTAGTTTGTCTATGGGAACATTGGGTTCCATTGCTTATGTGTGCTACTCGGTTTACATCTTGAGTGCTCATTCTCTAGCTCGCTGACATGTTTCGATTTGTGGTGCCTTTTTTGTGTGCGGTTTTGTGCATTTGCATAGGCAGTCATGGCTCCTGTGGTCAAGGTGGAACCCAGTGACATGAAACTTCTTGATTCAAACCCTGATCTCTTAGCTAAGATTGAAACAGTATGATGGTTGCCATTCATTCACAACTTTATGGATTCAAACCCAGAGGTGACGAGGTTGTTTGCATTGTCGTTGGATGATTCTCAGGTTAAGATAGTTGATCTCCAGTTTAGGGTTTATGAGCGTTCAGTTGCTCTTGCTACTGGTTTGTCGTTGACAGGAAAACGATGGTTCAAGTACCAGCAGATGGAGGTGACTGAGTGGTGACAAATGTTTAAGAATCCCTGTCAAGATGTATCGTTCAGAACCAGTGTGTCCCAGAAATACTTTAAGAAAGAGTGAAGACCAGTTCTTGATGTTATCCACAGGTACGTGACCTGCGAAGGTTGTCTCTCCTCAGCTTATGTATACCATCTCCAGTTAATGGCTGTGTTTATTGGTTTTCCTCTTAATTTGCCTCATTATCTAGTTAAGAGTATGACAAAAATGTCCTCGGCCATTAAAAATGGTCCGAAGAACATTAGTCACAGCCTGTTTCATCACGGCTTGGTGAGGATATTAATAGAAAAATAATTGTCTAAGCATAATTAGTCGTGGGACGAGTTTATCGAGTCGAATGGTTTCTTAGTGTTCTGTCACTATCAATTTGACTGCCCTGAAGAATGTGGAAGACATCCACAACCTGGTGGAGTTTCTGTTTCACCTGTTCGCGAGCCTGTGTCAAACCCTAATGGCTGTATGAACCCCAACATTTGTAATGATTTTGTTCCCACTCTTGTGAGTAGTCCCGGTACTACTCTGCCTTCTAAGCGTAAGAGGAAGTCTTCAAATCTATTGCTGGTTACACCAAAGCGTAATGTTGATAATACCCACAAACCGAAGGGAAAAAGGTTGAATGGTAAGTTCACTGGTAGGTTTACAAGAAGCATGGTTGCTAAGGGTAGCAGTATTAAACGTTCTGTGAATAAAAACATTGATATTGAGACAGTTGTTCTAGATGATGATGAACATAATTATGTTTTTCCTGATGATGGTCGTGACATTGAGCATGAGTTTACCGCGAACCCTGCAGATAATAGTCCCCTTGAGTCTAATAAGAATCTTCAAATTGATCCTGTGGTCGATCCTGCGGTTAAGGGTAAGTATGTAGAAGCAAACCTACCAAGTTCTTATCGAATTGGTGAAATGGTTCACCCGTTATTTGTAAACTGTCTACTGGATAAGATACATAGGATGGAGGGAGAAGTGAGTGAGATGGTTGTAGATCATGATGCTATTAAAGCCAAGAATGTGAGGCTAAAAGAGAAGGTATATTCATATGATAAGTATCTTCTGCGCCTAAAAAAGCATAATAATAGGTTTATTCTGAGAGTCTTGAAATTGCAAAATGAAAATCATAAGAATGAAGAGAAAGTACATGAGCTTAATGCTTAGGTCACGCTAATGCAATTCAAGGGTTAGTCACAGAATCCATCAAGTGGTGTGAACATTCAGGTGTTTAACGCTCCTGTTCAATTATAATTTTTTGGGTGCACACATTACTATATATATGTATGCTTAAAAATATTTCAGGTTTGAAGTTTTGATCAAGTGATAATCAAGTTATTTTGTTACAGGTATTGGTGTGTATTGATTTTTGCATTATTTAGTTTATTTTATTTTCACTTGTGTGTGTGTATTAATTATATTTCTTTTTTGTGTAGTATCGCAGGTAATGTTATAGATGTTCTTTCTCGGATTGTGATGATCGCTTACTTTTTGGACGATCCCTAGATAATTAGGAACAAATCGATTGGCAATCTTATTTCCCAGGTGTCAATATATCATCAGTGCTTTTGTCATTTTTTATTTTGCATTATCAGATGAAGCTCTCCAATTTGAAGACATTATACGTATATTAAAAATGACATATTTCATTTGTCATTTTTGATGAGATTGGTTGAGATTTAGATTAGATAGTTTCCAGTTTTGTAGAACTACCTCCATGTGAGATTTGAGGTATTTAAAAGAGACATGTTTGTACTGGGAAGGCGGGTCGATAGTGGTGAAAAAGGACATGACAAGATCACTGTTATTTTTCCTGTGACTTCAGACAATATTTTGTCAACAGCTACAACACTTTTAACTGGTGATATTTATATATATATATATTCACAGTATTTATGCTATGCGAATGTGTTTATGATATCTTTTGATCTTGTCACTTTTTCTACAGTAATTATGTTTGTCATGATTTCTTTAATGAATTATGCAAATACATCGTGTATAATTGTCGCCTTATGCTGCTTTTGATTTGCTGATATATGTCATGTTATAAATTTGGTGTTGTCATCAATAAATATATGTGATTTATGTGTTTACTGTGTGATCTTGTTTAAATTCTGAATTTCTTCTGAATATTTTCAAGACTATTAGCACCGTAGCTTTATTGGCAATTTGATTCCAGGTTAATGTTTTTCTATGCTCATGATCAAGATAGGATTTAGAGTAGGTTAAGAATTTTCTTTTAATTATTTTATTGAAAATCCATTGAATCAGATTTCTATATTTATACCTCTGTTAAAATTATCTTCTGATTTTGTGATTAGTGTACATGTGTTTATAATGTATTCCTTTTGTAATCCATTGAGCATGTAAATATCAGTTAACTATTTATTCTTGTATTATGAATTAACTGATTGAGTAGATTAACTTTTAGTGATTAATTTTGTAATATATTAATTAATTAGCAATCAAATCAATTAGTTTTATTTGTACATTCATAGGTATAGCGTAGATCTAATTAACAAGCAGTAGTTTAGGTTTTCCTTTTGGAAGTATTCTCCTATAGCTAGGAGTAATTTAGGAAAGGCAATGGGGCCTTAATACCATTAGGGAAAACCACCTAAATGACTGAGAGCATATAGAAAACTCTTGGATTGGGTTGTCTCTTGGTTGACACTAGTGCCATTCCGGCCCGTCAACAATGGCGCTAGAAGGAGTGCCTGCTTAAGGAAATGGCTAATGAAAACAATCATGTTAACAAAATTAATCAGCCTTCCACCCCTCAAATACAGTCATCATCACAACCACGTACTCTCCAGTCATCACGATTGAGTGAGGCCCCACTAAACGACTCTGTTCGAAACCTTATCTCTCAGTTCAACTCTAGCAGTGCTCACCAACTTGAAGAACTTGACCAGTTTGAAAAGGCCATAAATGAATCTCATAGGATTTTAACAAGGGCTTATTCGAATCTCACTGGTCACCAACCTACTGAATTACCTCTCCCGCAAATCATGCGTCCCCGCACTCATCATCCTGAGCCTGCTTCGAAAGAACAGGAGCAACCCTTAGGTGTCCTCCCTGATCTTCAGATACAACAATCTTTAACAGGCACCAATCAACCTTCATCTTCCTTAGGACCACCTGCTTCAGGAGGGTCTGGTCAACGACCATCACCGCTTCATTCACCCCCTCACATTGTTCAAACACCACCTTCACCACCTCCATCACCAAGGAACATGACAGGTACAAACCCGAATCCCAATGCTAACATGCCATGGTTAGCTCAGGATGCAGTTGTTGTTCCAAGAAATCAACACCCTTTACCTAAGCATCCTAAGAAATTGTTTCCTAAGTTCAACCCCGAGCTGAAAGAGCCGGCGTAAGATCATGTCAAGAAGTTTATGCTAGCAGTTCGGCTCTTGGATGTTGAACATGAAGATGTAGTCTGTCGACTTTTCCCTTATACATTTGAGGGCAAAGCTTCGACGTGGTATTTTTAACTTACAGATGGTTCTATTACCAGTTAGAACAAATTCGAGTTAGCTTTCATGAACAAGTTTGGAGACGATAAGACTCTAGCTGTGTTGGTGTTAGAGTTGTCTAGGATCCGTATGGAAGCTAAGGAGAAAGTAAAAGATTTTAACCAGCGATTCTTGACTCTAAGAAATAGAATTCTTGCCACCTCAAGGCTGGGTGAAGATGTCACTGTTGAATTTTATACTTCAGCCTTGCCTGTATCAATGGCCATGTTTGTCAAAAGAGCGGCCAAATCCACTCTTGCTCAAACCTTTGAGGAAGCAATCAAGGTCGAGAAAGACATGTCTTCTATTAAAACCAATCCTGGAGTAGACACTGAGTCTGCATCTTCTTCTCGTAAAAATATTGACAGTCCTTCCAAAACCACAACTCTTGAGAAAAAGGGCCAAGATGCATTAGACTTAGACAGCTTCCAAAGAGTGATTAAAAAACTGTCCAATGAAATCATTGATTTAAAGAAAGGTACTTCTTAAAGTAATCCTAATAAAGAACCACCTAGACAGCCTTTCAGGAGGCCATTCCAAAATACAGATGCAAGACAGACTCCCCCTCTGAAGCTAATAGTGTTGATGAAATTAATAGTTTCCTCAAATTATTAGTCTCAGGTATAGAAACATCTGCTGATAGTGAAAATCAATCTTCAGGACCGAATTCTGAGGATACCCAAGGCAAAGATAATGACACGGAAGAAAAACCTCCCCAAGTTATTAGTCACTTCTGAGATACCACAGAATTGACTGATGATCAATATGTGGCTGTTATGAATGTCAACCGGCATCAATATAATACTAGAATCAAGAAATATCAGCCCTCAGGGGGACCTTCTACAACTACTTCAGATGACGGTTCAACTGTCAAAACAAAAAACCAACCTCCAAATGCAAAATCTGCGCCTTCTCTTGATTTAGAATATGATCTGGTTGAGGATTTAAAGAAAATCAGAGCCAACATTTCTATCTATGAACTCCTCAAATTGCATGTGATTTGAGACAAGATGATCCAAGGGGTGTCTTTAAGTAAAAATGACAAAACCACGTCCACTCAAAATAGTTCTGCTAATACCAAAGATAACTCGACAAAATCTTCAGTCAATGCCTCATCCATAGGTAAGAAATCAGACTCTTCAACTCCTCCTTTTTTACTTACGTTTGAAATTTGCAATCGTAAAGTGCATAACTATATGATAGATTCGGGTGCTTCGAAAAATGTCATGCCATATTTGGTGTGCAAAAAACTTAATGCAGTCCATGTGCCATGTGATACAAGCATTGTGCAGCTAGACCGATCAAATGTAAAAGTAATAGGAAAGTTAAATGAAGTATTGGTAAGATTAGCTTCAAACCCTCAAGTCCATTTTATCATTGATATAATTGTTGCAGATATCCCTGAAGCATATGGCCTATTTCTCAGTAGAGATTGGTCTGAAAAATTGAAAGGATATTTTGCAACTGACTGGTCACATTTGTGGATATCTCATAATGGTCGTCCAAACAAGATCAGAATTGATCGAGAACGTTATATGAAGAACACAGTCACCAAATTGGATGACTCTAATGAGCCTATGCTATTCACTAATACCATAATGGGCAATTACATGGCTGATTCCTTCTTTGGGAACTTTGAGGCTGAAGTTTCACTAGTCCAAAACGCAGAACAACAGTCTGAAATTTTCCATTTTATACAAGTCCCAAATGAAATATCCATTCTGAACACTGCACATCTAGACCTGAATAATGGTCTTTGGTCTCTATACTTTGACGGATCTAAGTCAAAGGAAGGAGCTGGAGCCGGGTGCTTGTTGATAGATCCCCTTGGGAAAAGGTACTTTGTTGCTTGCATGTTGGAATTCGAATGCACCAACAATATTGCTGAGTACGGAGATCTTATACAAGGGATAAAAAAGGCAATTGACCTAGGAGCTAAAGCTTTGGTAGTGCTAGGAGACTCTGAGATCATTGTTAGATAGGTACGTAACACTATACATTGCATTGCCGGGCATCTGAGAAATTACCAGACAGAGGTATGGAATTTATTACTATCATTCGAAGCCTTTAACATAAGTTCTATTCTTCGTTATTTAAATCAGGAAGCAGATCTTTTAGCTAACGTTGCTTCAAGGTTAATTCCATCTGAAAGGATGCTTGCTGATTCTTTCTCGGTTGAATTGATTTTCAAACCTTCTATACTTGACAACATTGTCAATTGGAGAGTCTTCGACAACGACGAGCAGTTGATCGAGTTTTTGACTTTGAAGGATACTTTTAAAGATGCGGTCATCGATGAAATGACTCATGATGAAGATCTGTATAATTTTGTGGTAATTCATAAGCCTTGTTCAATTCAGGAATCTCTCAATCAGGTTAGTACCCTTCCCAAATCTATAATCAAACTTGAGAAATTCTATGACTTGAAGGATAAATTTAAAGCTGCGAGGAACTGTAAAACCAACAACTCCATTATGCAATCTGGAATTATAAATCTAGGCACTGAACACAATCCTCAATGTTTCAATCTGGGCAGTACGTGTACTCCCTAGGAAAAAACAGCCTTTATATGACTCTTCAATGAGTTTAACGACATTTTTGCATGGACGTATGACGATCTTAAGACGCTTGATCCAAATATAATGCAACATGTCATTCCCATGAAAAAAGAGGCTAAACCTTTCCAACATAAATTGAGGAAAATGCATCCTAGCCTAGAACCGGCTGTTAAGAAGGAGCTTAATAAACTCCTTGCTGCCAGAATAATTTTTCCAATACGTCATACCCAGTGGGTGGCAAATATTGTTCCCGTCAGAAAGAAAAATGGTGATATCAGGTTATGCGTCAATTTCCGAAATCTGAGTAAGGTTTCAGAAAAAGATAATTATCATGTTCGTCCAATGGAAAAGATCTTACAACAGGTCTCTAGATATGAAATGTTTTCACTTTTAGATGTCTTTTCGGGATACAACCAAGTGTTAGTATCCAAAACAGATCAATTGAAAACAACCTTTAGAACTCCTTGGGGAACTTATGCCTATAGTAAAATGCCATTTGGTTTAATTAATGCCTGAGAAACATTTCAAAGGGAAATGGATATTGCATTCAGAGGTCTGATCGGTAAATTTGTTGTCATTTACCTTGATGATATAACTATCTTTTCAAAAATCAGAGCTGATCATTTAACTCATCTCAGGAGGGTTTTTGAGCGTTGCAGGAAATATGGGATCTCCCTGAATCCAAAGAAATCCATCTTTGTGGTTACAGAAGGTAAGTTATTGGGTTTTGTAGTTTCAAAACAAGGTACAATATCGACCCTGAACGTACCCAGGCTATATCTCAGATTTCTATGCCTCACTCAAAGAAAACGATGCAGTCATTTCTTGGGAAGATAAACTTTGTTTCTAGATTTATTCCTAGTTTCACTGAAATTGTTAGGCCGCTTCAGAAAATGATTAAGAAAGATGCTGAGTTTAAATGGTTTGCGAAAGAGAAGCAATCTTTTCATGATATCTTAAAAGCTATTGCTGAAGCTCCTACCTTAACAAGCCCAGATTTCTCTAAGCCATTTATTTTGTACATGTTTTCTTATGATTCTTCATATGCTGCTGTTCTAATGCAGACAAATCAAGAAAACAATGAGGCTCCCATTGCTTTTACAAGTTCTGTTTTGAACGGTGCAGAGCTGAATTACCCAGAGGTGGACAAACAAGCGTTTGTCGTTTTTAAGTCAGTGAAAGATTTTTGTCCCTATTTGCTGAAGTCTCATACCAAGGTCATTGTGCCATATTCCGCAGTCAGAAATCCTTTGGTACAAAAGGACCTGGGTGAAAAGCGATCCCATTGGGTCACATCACTTCAGGAGTATGACCTAGAAATCAAGCCTTTAAAGATTGTCAAAGGACAAGGATTCTGTAAGTTGGCAGCTGGATCTTCAGACATTTCTGAATCTGATCTGCACTTCTTTGATGAACATTCTCTATTTGAAAGGGAATTTTTTCCAATCTCAGCTCCCTCTGATTCTTGGTACCATGATATTAAGTTTTTTTTATTGCATGGGAATGCTCCTAAACATTTAGACTCACGTAAAAAAAGGGCCTTGAGATTGAGATATGCCCCTTATCAGCTGATTGATAACATTTTGTTTATAAACAATTTTGAAGGAGTTCTCCTTCGTTGTTTAGAATGAAATGAAGCTGATAATGTGTTGTCTCAATTACACGCAGGACCAACCGGGGGACACTTTAGCGGAGAAACCACTGCACATAAAGTACTCAAAGATGGTTACTACTGGCCTAATTTGTTCAAATATGTGTTTTCCTTTGCGAGGAGGTGTCAGGAGTGTCAGAGATCAGGAGGCAGGCTGAAGAAGGCAGCGTTACCCCTCCAGCCGGTTATTATTGAAGTCCCATTTCAACAATGGGGTCTGGATATTGTTGGTCCAATTACACCAGCTTCTTCATAGCAGCATAAATACATTTTGACAGCCACATATTATTTCAATAGATGGGTTGAGGCCATCCCCTTGCGGGTAGTTAACTCAGAGCAGGTGATATCATTCCTTGATTCTTTTATTATCACCTGATTTGGTGTTCCCGAATCTTTGATTTTTGACAATGCAACCTATTTTTATTCGTTAAAGAAAACAGAATATGCATTGGAAAAGGGCATAAAATTAAAATATTCAGCTAATTATTATCCTCAAGGCAACGGATTAGCTGAATCTTCCAATAAAAATTTAATCAAAATTCTGAAACGCACGGTGGTAAATCATCATAAAAATTGGCAGAATGCCTTATCGAATGCCTTGTGGGCTAACAGAGTGACTCCCAAAGTTGCCATAGGAAATTCTCCCTTTTTTCTGGTATATGGTAAACAAGCCATCCTGCCTCCTCATTTATTTTTACCCTCTTTACAGCTCTCCCAGTCAGTAGAGGAGACAGCATGTTCTACCGTGGAACATCGGATTAATGCCTTGCTTAAACTGGAGGAAGATAGAGAGTTGGCTAGAAAAAAGTTTGACAAACACCAACAGACCGTGAAACACTGGTTTGATCATAGAAAATCATCCAGTAGGGATTTGGAAGTAGGTGACCTAGTTCTGAAATGGGACAAAGAGCACAAAGACAAAGGAAAACATACTAAGCTCCAATGCATGTGGCCGGGACCATTTATTATTACAGAAAAATTTGGTACTAGCACTTTTAGGTTGCAGACACTGGAGGGTGACATCGAGAACCTTCCAGTAAATGGTCATATGATTAAGAAATATTTCAGCTGATCCCCCTCAAGGGATTATCCTGTACATACCTTTGTGTGGTGTGCTTGTTTTGTGGAATTTGTAAGTGAGTTTATTTGACTTGTTTGCTTTGGATATTTTTTGAGTCTGATCAATTCGTCAAACTTCAAGCTGATGATTTTTATTGGGTGTTGTAATTAACCGACAAATCATGCACGAAGATCTTACTATCCTGAAAATTGTCATACTGTTTTACGTCTTAAACAGTGAACAGGTTTTCATCTTTTTAGATTTTACCAGAAATTCTTAAATCATGTAATATAAATCCATAATATCAGTCTCTGCAAAGATTTTTCCAAAGGAATTAGGGCATTTTTTGTCGAAGTTATCTATTTAATTCTTTTACGCCATCCCTTCTTGTAAAGAGAAATGGATTTGCCTCCCCATCTGCTAAGACAATCTCACTCGAGATTAAATATAACTACAATCTGGCCATGGTTGTATTTGTTTATCATTAAATAATCTGAAGGACATAGGGTCTTATAATGAGCCAGTCTGCTCAGGATCATAGGTTTGCATTCAGTAACATTGTCGTTTCCGGTCACCAAGCCTGGACAATGGCCCTTGGAAAAAACACTAAGGGATAAAAGGTCTCATAACGAGCCGGTTTATTTATTGTAGTGTAGACTGGTGACTGACATGGTTTCCATCTGGTTACCAAGCCAGAATCATGGCCTTCAGAAGGATAATAAAAAAATAAAAAAAATAAAAAATAAAAAATAAAGAGAGAAAATGAGGATAACAGTTCAACCTAACCAGAATTGTATATCTATAACTAGCAAATGGGATACTGGCATTCCTTGGGCTTTGAAGCAACCCTGTCGAGGCTATAGATGCCTGCTGGTAGCAGGCCATGCTTATGGTATTGATATTTTATTCTTTAAAACAAAGCCATTTACTGTTTTACTTCTTTTGGACTGATTTTTGTGAGAAACCTGATCGTTATCAAACAAATAATTAAGAGTGTAAATTTCTGGTAATTTTTAGGAATGTGAAATGCTTGGATCTGTTTAAGTTGTTAGAATATTGATGTCTGTATAATGCCATACATGAAGGATATAATTTCTTTGATTGCATGGTTTCAGGTTAAGAAAGATAAAAGAGATAATTGTTTTGCCCACTCAGTCGCCATCTGTTGTGCCCCCACTCAACAGCCTTAAAAAACATATTTCATCAAACAAAATCTTATTTTGTTTTGGTGAAATGTTTGAATTTATTATAGAAAATCTACAGAACTGACAGCTACTGAAATGATGACATTCTGTGAGCTACTGAATCAGTGAAATTCTATGTTTTTTTACAACCTTTGTGAACTATGGTTAGTGGACAAAATTACTACATTGAAATCATTACTTGGATGAATTATCTTTCAAATTATGGCGTAAGTTTTGGGTTTTACTCCTCTTACCATAAGTCTTCATTTGAATATTAATCAATGGACAAGTACTATTGGTTATTTGTAAGTTGGACAAGGTCCTAGAGCATTGAGGGCTTAATAATTTATACAAACATACCTTATCCTAATTTCATTTCCTAAACCTCAAATCATATTTGCTCATCCGATAAATGTTTAATGTCGATTTTTATAATATGTTCCATATCATGAAGGTTTGATGTTTGGTTTCATGGTTGTGTCGCGTCATATGTCCAACACCTTCGAAGGTTTGCATAATTATATAGTAAGGTGTATGCGCTAACGTCTAAGGTTTAATCCTTATGGTCGTTTCAACCTATGTCATCACCTCTGAAATCGATCCACCTGCCGCGGGGTTGATTTGGCATAATTGCACTAGTACATAACACTGTAAATCACATTTAAGTGCAAGTACGTGCTCAGCATCGTGGCTATATGTGAGTCCAACACCTGTATCGTATGCGATGAGTGGTTTCATGTTGTTAAGGCCAAATAATAATGGCAACTTGAGTCCAATCTGGAGTTGTTTGCCATCATTTCTTATTGTGACTGCCTCGCTACATGATCATTCCCCTCCATGCCAAATTTTTAGGGTTATTGGCTGTGTTTGTTCATGTCACAGTTTGTCTATGGGAACCTTGGGTTCCATTGCTTATGTGTGCTGGTCGGTTTACATCCTGAGTGCTCATTCTCCATCTCGCTGTCGTGTTTTGATTTGTGGTGCTTTTTCTATACGTGGTTTCGTGCATTTGCACAGGCACTCATGGCCGCTGTGGTCAGGGTGGAACCCAGTGACATGAAACTTCTTGATTCAAACCCTGATCTCTCAGCTAAGATTGAAACAGTAGGATGGTTTCCATTCATTCACAAGTTCACGGATTCGAACCCAGAGGTGACGAGGTTGTTTGCGTTACCGTTGGATGATTCTCAGGTTAATATAGATGATCTCCAGTTTAGGGTTGATGAGCGTTCAATTGCTCTTGCTACTGGTTTTCTGTTGACAGGCGAATGATGGTTCAAGTACCAGCAGATGGAGGTGACTGAGTGGCGACAAATGTTGAAGAATCCCTATCAAGATGTATCGTTTAGAACCGGTGTGTCCCGAAAATACTTTAAGAAAGAGTGGCGACCAGTCCTTGATGTTATCCATAGGTACGTGACCTGCGAAGGTCATCTCTCCTTGGCTTATGTATACCATCTCCGGTTAATGGCTGTGTTTATTGGTTTTCCTCTTAATTTGCCTCATTATCTAGTTAAGAGTATGACAAAAATGTCCTCGGCCATTAAAAAGGGTCCAAAGAACATTAGTCATAGCCTGTTTCATCACGGCTTGGTGAGGATATTAATAGAAAAAGAATTCTCTAAGCATAATCGGTCATGGGATGAGTTTATCGAGTCGAATGGTTTCTTAGCGTTCTGTCACTGTCAATTTGACTACCCTAAATAATGTGGAAGACATCCACATCCTGGTCGAGTTTTTGTTTCACCTGTTCGCGAGCTTGTGTCAAACCCTAATGGCCGTATGAACCCCAACGTTTGTAATGATTCTGTTCCCACTCGTGTGACTAGTCCCGGTACTCCTCTTCCTTCTAGGCACATGAGGAAGTCTTCAAATCTATCGCCGGTTACACCAAAGCGTAATGTTGATAATACCTGCGAACCGAAGGGCAAAAGGTTGAATGGTAAGTTCACTGGTAGGTTTACAAGAAGCATGGTTGCTAAGGGTAGCAGTATTAAACCTTCTCTGAATAAAAACATTGATATTGAGACAGTTGTTCTAGATGATGATGAATAGAATTCTATTTTGCCTGATGATGGTTGTGACATTGAGCATGAGTTTACCGCGAACCATTCAAATAATAGTCCCCTTGAGTCTAATAAGAATCTTCAAGTTGATCCTGTGGTCGATCCTCCGGTTAAGGGTAAGTCTATAGAAGCAAACCTACCAGGTTCTTATTGAATTGGTGAAATGGTTCACCCGTTATTTGTAAACTGTCTGCTGGATAAGATACATAGGATGGAGGGAGAAGTGACTGAGATGGTTGCAAATCGTGATGCTATTAAATCCAAGAACGTGAGGCTAAAAGAGAAGGTATATTCATATGATAAGTATCTTCTGCGCCTAAAAAAGCATAAGAATAGGTTGATTCTAAGAGTCTTGAAATTGCAAAATGAAAATCATAAGAATGAAGACAAAGTACATGAGCTTAATGCTCAGGTCACGCTAATTCAATTCAAGGGTCAGTCACAGAATCCATCAAGTGGTGTGAACATTCAGGTGTTTAACGCTCATGTTCAATTATAATGTTTTGGGTGCACACATTACTATATATATGTATGGTTAAAAATATTTCAAGTTTGAAGTTTTGATCAAGTGATAATCAAGTTATTTTGTTACAGGTATTGGTGTGTATTGATTTTTGCATTATTTAGTTTATTTTATTTTCACTTGTGTGTGTGTTTTAATTATATTTCTTTTCTTTGTAGTATCACAGTTAGTGTTATAGATGTTCTTTCTCGGATTGTGATGATCGCTTACTTTTTGGACGATCCCTAGATAATCGGGAACAAATCGATTGGCAATCTTATTTCCTAGGTGTCAATATATTATTAGTGCTTTTGTCATTTTTTATTTTGCACTATTAGATGAAGCTCTCCAATTTGAAGACATTATACGTATATTAAAAATGACATATTTCATTTGTCATTTTTGATGAGATTGGTTGAGATTTAGATTAGATAGTTTCCAGTTTTGTAGAACTGTCTCCATGTGAGATTTGAGGTATTTAAAAGAGACATGTTTGTACTAGGAAGGGGGGTCGATAGTGGTGAAAAATGACATGACAAGATCACTGTTATTTTTCCTGTGACTTCAAACAATTTTTTGTCAACAGCTACAACACTTTTAACTGGTGATATTTATATATATATATATATTCACAGTATTTATGCTATGTGAATGTGTTTATGATATCTTTTGATCTTGTCACTTTTTCTACAGTAATTATGTTTGTCATGATTTCTTTAATGAATTATGCAAATACATCGTGTATAATTGTCGACTTATGCTGCTTTTGATTTGCTAATATATGTCATGTTATAAATTTGGTGTTGTCATCAATAAATATATGTGATTTACGTGTTTACTGTGTGATCTTGTTTAAATTCTAAATTTCTTCTGAATATTTTCAAGACTATTAGCACAGTAGCTTTATTGGCAATTTGATTCCAGGTTAATGTTTTTCTACGCTCGTGATCAGGATAGGATTTAGAGTAGGTTAAGAATTTTCTTTTAATTATTTTATTGAAAATCCATTGAATCAGATTTCTATATTTATACCTCTGTTAAAATTATCTTCTGATTTTGTTATTAGTGTACATGTGTTTATAATGTATTCCTTTTGTAATCCATTGAGCATGTAAATATCAGTTAACTATTTATTCTTGTATTATGAATTAACTGACTGAGTAGATTAACTTTCAGTGATTAATTTTGTAATATATTAATTAATTAGCAATCAGATCAATTAGTTTTATTTGTACATTCGTAGGTATAGCATAGATCTAATTAACAAGCAGTATTTTAGGTTTTCCTTTTGGAAGTCTTCTCCTGTAGTTAGGAGTAATCTAGGAAAGGCAACGAGGCCTTAATCCCATCAGGGATAGCCACCTAAACGACTGAGAGCACCTAGAAAACTCTTGGATCGGGTTGTCTCTTGAATGACACTTGTGCCATTCCGGCCCGTCAATAGTAAGAAATGATTAAATTGCATGTTGAACAGTTCTCTGTGCGTGGGTAAAGATGAATTATGTGTTTTGCTACAGTAAATCTAGCCCATAGCACGCAACCCAAAATTTTTTATACAAGACATATCACATATACGTTATAAAGCACCTCCGATTTATTGCATATGCGATATTGATACAATTCTTTTTAATCAACGGGCAAGTTTTTTACATGGTCTCCAAAATGCATATCTGATATATTGCATATGCGATTTAGTGCATATGGGATAAATCGCATATGCGATTTAGTGCTCATTGAATATGCAATTTACATTTATCTATGCTTATCAAATATTAAAATATTAAATATCAAATGTTTTTCACATGTGGACTGAAATATGTTAGACTTGTATAACGAATAGTATGACTATGACGACAATGATTATGAGGATGATGATGACTATGATGGTGATAATAATGATGATGATGATGGTGATTATGAGGATGGTTATTATAATGATGATGATGGTGATGATGGTAATGAAGAGGGGAAGGATGATGGCTATGATGATGATGATGATGAGGATGAGGATGATGACTATGATGATGAGGATGCAGACGATGCTGAGGAGGAGGAGGAGGAGGATGATGACTATGATGATGAGGATGAGGATGAGGATAGTGATGGTGATGAGGAGGTGGATGATGATGCATATGATGATGATTACGAGGATGAGGATGATGATGATGGTGGTGATGATGATGATGATGATGAACAATGATGGTGATGAGGAGGAGGACGAGGATGATGACTATGATGATGATGATGAGGATAAGGGTGATGATGATGATGATGACAATGATGATGATGATGGTGGTGATGATGGTGGTGATGATGATGATGAGGAGGAGGAGGAGGATGATAACGAGGGTGATGATGACGATGATGATAAGGATGATGACGAGGATGATGATGAGGATGATGACGACGATGACGATGATGATGAACAATGATGGTGATGCTGAGGAGGTTGATGACTATGATGATGGTGATGATGAGGATGATGGTGATGATGATGATGATGATGATGATGATGACCATGATGATGATGAGGATGATGAGGGTGATAATAATGATGATGATGATGATGACGATGGTGATGATAATGATGATGGTGATGATGATGACTATGATGATCAGGACGCCGATGATGGTGATGATGATGATGATGATGATGGGGATGATGGTGGTGATGATGATGACGATGATGATGAGGATGATGATGATGATGATGATGATGACGGTGACGATGATGATGAATAATGATGGTGATGATGAGGAGGAGGATGACTATGATGATTATGATGAGGATGAGGGTGATGATGATGACCATGATGATGACGATGAGGATGAGGGTGATGAGGAGGAGGAGGAGGAGGAGGATGAGGATGATGATGGTGATGATGATGATGATGATGATGATGAGGATGGTGATGATGATGATGATGATGATGATGATGGACTGGATGACGATGACTGTGGTGAGGAGGATGAGGATGATGATGATCATGAGGATGAGGGTGGTGATGATGAGGATGATGAGGATGATGAGGAGGAGGAGGAGGAGGAGGAGGAGGAGGAGGATGAGGGTGGTGGTGATGATGATGAGGAGGAGGAGGAGGTGGATGATGACTATGATGAGGATGAGGATGATGATGATGATGATGATGATGATGACGACGATGATGATGAACAATGATGGTGATGATGAGGAGGAGGAGGATGATGACTATGATGTTGATGATGATGATGATGATGATGAGGGTTATGATGATGATGATGATGATGATGACCATGATGATGATAAGGAGGATGAGGGTGATGATGATGATGAGGAGGAGGAGGATGAGGATGATGATGGTGATAATGATGATGGTGAGGATGAGGATGGTGATGAAGACGATGATGATGATGATGATGATGATGATGATGATGACGATGAGGATGATGATAGTAATGATGATGATGATGACGACGACAATGATGACAATGATGACGATGGCGATGAACAATGTTGATGATGAGGAGGAGGATGACGATGAGGATGAGGATGATAATGATGATGATGATGATGATGATGATGATGACGATGATAATGAACAATGATAGTGATGGTGATGAGGATGAGGATGATGACTATGATGATGATGATGAGGATGATGAATATGATGATGAGGATGATGACTTTGAAACTTTGGCTCTATACATGGTGAATGATATGATGATGATGAGGACAAGGATGATGACTATGATGATGAGGATGATGATGATGACTATGATGATGAGGATGATGACTTTGAAACTTTGGCTCTATACATGGTAGATAATAAATCTTGTTGAGATATATATGCCATTTGATTGAATTTTGGCAATCCATCCTTAATCAAAGATTAAAAGAACCAGACATTCTTAATCAAGGATTAAAATAACATGATAAAGATTAAGATAACATGATAACTATAACAATGTTGATTAAAGTCACCAATCACCTATCGATGAATCATCACTAGCGGTTTGCAGTGAGAGAGTACATTGATCCATCAGTACTTGTTCTAGATTTTTTACATCCAAAAGAGCTACCAAACAAGAATTCTCATGGCTTTATAACATCCTTTTAGTGCTGACATAAATCAATATTCAATCTCTCTGTGAATGTTACAAATTTTTCATTGAAGCTGAATAGATGAAGGAGTGGAGGAATTATTGTTTCCTTGGATGCACAACCAATGACTTCGTTCACCACCCTATTTTCTTGGATGAACAACCCATGGCTTCGTTCACCGTTAAAAAGAGGAATTACTTGCGTCCATCATAGTGTTGTATAAATGGTATTATAATGGGATAAGGATGCCATTACTCTTTTTTACTCTCGTACCAAATTAGTTAAGAAAAAATACATATTCATTATAATGCATATGCATTATAGCTTATTCATATCGCATATGCACTATATTGCATATGCTATATGCATAAGCTATAACGCATATGCATTTTTTTTAAATTAAAAAAATCTACAAAAATAAGGTTTGGCATTATGTTCGGAAATAGCTTCGGTCTACCGAATCTATTGGCTAGGACAAATAAACCAGGGATATTCCTTTTCTTTTATAACTCTATCAATATGCTTAGTTTAGATGGCATGTTTTGCTATGATAGACACAATATATTTTTATGAAAATCTAGAATATTGTAGAGTGTGATCTTGCGATTCTGAATATGTAATTTTTTCCTTCAAAACTATGTTTTATTTATTTATAATTATTTTTCTAAATGACACATGTTAGTTTTCGAAAATAGATACATCGATTGTTTTTTATAAAACTTTTGATTTCTATCACCATTTCCCAAGAAATGTATATAGTGCACTAGACAAGATCAAGCTCTACAATCTTATATTTAGAAATCATGTAACATCCCTCTCGCATACCCTAGATAATTTGTAAATTCCCTCTTGTACGTTCGAAAATAATTTGTATTTTTGTTTATCGTTATTGTATGGGTTCTTTGGTGAGGAGCTCAAGGCCAAGGGCCCACCAATAAAACCTAGAAAGCTAGGTGATTATTTCCTCTTGAAAAACAACAAGCTAGGTTACAAGAATTAGCAATTATAAATCATGATGCAATGACCATTGGGGAAAGGTTTCACTTGTATAACACATAATCACATTTGACATCTTTGGATCAGATAACATTATGTAGAAGGAAACACTTAGAAAAGAACAACTACATATTCATAAACTATAACTTCCTAGAAAGATTAGTTACCACGGTAGTTATTATGCTTTTCCCTAATGATGTACAAACAAGCAAGTAGTCAAACCAAGAAAGCACGTGTAGCTCAAATATCATTCACAGTTACACGGGAGGGAGATTCAATCTGGTGAGAAATCATACCATGGCTGTTGTGTTCATGCAATTGTCCTCAACATTAATGAAAGTCAAGCTGCTCATAGTATTGGAAATGAACAGAATCATGCGCTGTGTAAGTCCATTTGAAAATATCAAGCTATAACAGGGTGAGTTAGCATGAATCTCCAGTGAGTAACCAGTCAATTTCGCCTCGGTACAACTCTTGGATCTCTCATCAAGGTACTGTGACCTCCGTCCTCTAGAGGTCTATGCTGCGTAGCTCAGAATTGAAAGCTGCTGTCCTCACTTATCATTACCCCAGAATATAAATAGAATTCTACTATAAACCAATCCATACCAGGCGGATCCAAGTGGAGAATATCCTTCATTCCAGGTTTTGTATTGCCTCTCCAAGACGCAAACATGGCCACCTCTATTCTATGTTGCCAAAGCTAAAGCTACTAAATCCATCCCCATCTTTTTTCCCCTTTTCATCAAGCGCAGAGTTTCCCTTAAAAACCCATTCCTTAGAAAAATGGCACCCTTGCTAATTAATGGCCTCCACTTCATGTGGATACTCTCTTACAATAAAATCCCAAGAAATGAGTGGCATGGATGATTTCAAGGAGACTATCATGGAAAGGTTATTATTACCCCCTTTTTTCTTAGATAATATCCCTATAACGATGGAGATACCAGATAACTCCATATTTTTCTAAATATAAAAAATATGCAAAATCTCGATCCTTCCCAAGTAATCTAGCGTTGGGTGTGGATTTCCTTATATTAAAAGAAAGTAGAATGTGGTTTTCCCAAGTAATCTAGTGTTGGGTGTAATCTAGCGTTCATTCAATTATCATTTTCAAATGTTTAATAGCAATTTCCCAACACTTGGAATTTATATCTTCAATTCGATTCATTAAGGCGGAGATTTTAAATATCCAAATTATAATGATTTTAAAGTAAAGATCTTACTCTATCCTTTGGCAGAAAATGACTCAGTTAACAAAATAATTCAGAGATGATAATTCCCCTTTAGGTCCGTTCGACTAGATCACGTGTTAAGAACATGCATCATATAAATGACATCAAAGTTTGTTAGATATACCCTGACCCCAAATTAATGCATTAACAAAATTTGGACACCTTCATATGTTCTCGGACTTAAAACAAGTCCAACGCTTACCAGCAATTTCAATGGAAAGGTTTATTAGATCTATTCAAGCCAACAGAATGCATTACAGATATTGAGCATCAACCGTTATTATGTCCAAAGGAATTTTTAGGCATCGAATCTAGATATGTATTAAATGGAAGGAAAGTCAAACAATTACGTGTATCAATACATATGCAAATATTGTAAAGCATTATTTACAAATGACCAATTACTATGCAAAAAAAAATAGACAGCAACTCAAGGCACGCTTTTATGTCAAGAATTTGATGAGTTGATGCCTGAGAAATTTCCATTAAAGTGCCTTAATACAAAGAATTGTTGGGAAACAAAAGGCTTCATTGTAACAAGAGAGCTATAACATCAATACAGAATCAAGAAGTAGCCAATTACCTATTAATAAGCAAAAACAGTCAACAACTCATGACACACTTTCATGACAACAATTGGCTAATGATTCCTAAGAAATTTCCTTTTAAAGTGATTTTGGCACAAATAATACATATATAGGTTCCCAACATACTGTAAAAAGAAATTGTGAAAAAGGACACAAGTCGACACTAGTAGTGTTTGTTGTTAGCACATGTTATTTACCTTGCATCTTAGAATGTAAATTATCTAGCTATACATAAGTGAGCAACAAACTATAGTCTCTCAGTTTGATTAGAGACAGAAAAAATTCCTAACTATAAAAGTTTCTTTATAGGGGGAGATACAAAAGTCAAACTTGGATTATATTATCTTCCTTAATCAACACAGTTTATAAAAGTCTGGAACTACTTTAAGAATAATTTTTCACTGACAATCTTGTTGTTGTTTTTTTCTTTTTTTCTTTTTTCTTTTTTAAGCTTTCAAACGGAAAAACAAAGCACTAGGGTTACCTTCATAATTGATGCTGGAGTTATAAATTATAAAAAATTACTTACAGTAAATACAGAAAGCACCATAGAATCTCAAATGAATCCAATGCCTTCCATAACGTCTCTACAACGTAAAGCCAACCAAGACATGAAATTTGATCATTTAAATGCTACCTCGGTAAACATGAGGCACAATGCATATAGACCAGTTAAAGGTGTTGAGCAGTGGATTTTTTTTTATATATATCCAAGGGACATGGATCCATAAATTTTGATGATTCAAACTACTTAGATGTTTCTTGGGTAATTGTTATATCTTTTGATCATTCTCAAACCTTCGTGCTCACAGTCCCTTAGCCAATTCCTATTCATTACATAATAACACACAAATAAAGACACCTACGGTTATAGTACATAAAATTGAATCATACTTTTCAAACAATCAAACAACGTTTTCATCAACTTAATGCCATCCTTCATCTCCTATGAAAATCATGCTTCCTTCACTATCCCCATGGTTTGGTTTGCAGTATCGCAGAAATCCATGGTTATAAACAGTTGGTCCGCAATGATTAGGGAAACCAAACTTCCATGTGATCGAAATGAAAAACAAGAAACAAATGCTCTTTGATTTCCATCTGAGATCAAAATAAGAATGCAGTCATAAGCCATTTGGATTTGACGTAAGAGTTACCTTTGTTATACCTTCTTCCATGACGTTTTCTTTGATCCTTTTCGTTACCTCCTTTGATCTTTGGAGGCTCAATCGGACAAGTTATTCTCCTCGCTCATTCGTGTCATGATCCACAAATAAAAACAATCAATTAGTTAGAGGTATCCTATTTCATGTGTCCTAACTACATGTTGAACCAAAATAGGCCCGAGTGCTATCACTCTGGCTCTGATACCATATGTAGCATACCCCAAAACAGATAAGTAAATTTTTGATCATTTTTATTAAAGGACAATTTATTAATGTTGTACAACCACACAAGAGTTGTTATTTTTCAAGTTTTTCTTATCAAGATATACATGTCGCTTTGTTATCTATTCACAACACACATATTTATCTAAATCCATAATCTATGGCGAGGTTTTTTTTCTATCGATTATCATTATTGCAACAATCCTTAGAGTGAATGCTTTTCCTTGTAGTATGACATATACACCTTCGCATGCAAATCTTAGTAATAATGTAAATTTGTGGTCGATCGTGCATGAAAATACATATAAAACCTGTTTAGTTTCAATAAAGAACTCCAACTATCATTCTGAACACATATACTCACTTCCTTTAGCTATTTTGGAACACCCTTGTAATTGTGGTTAACCTTTTGTACATCAGTCCCCAAAGGGGTGTTGGGTATTAAGAGGAAACTTGTTCTTGTTGACATATGTCCAGTGTACTAAAGGTGGCCACATCAATCATTCCATATTTTGTAATTTTCACATTAAGAAACAACTGTTACGGAGAGAAATTCCTATGGCTTGGGGTTCCACAACAGACAGCTAGAATCCAGAAATCAATCTTTCCCAATATGAAATAGAAATAAAAACATCTAACACTAAAGGATCGAACCTCATACCTTATTCCGGATGGTTGAAGTAGATCCCCATTGAGCTTTCCAATCTTTAGCTTGAATTGTTATAGCACGTCCTCAACAACAAGTAAACAATAAAAGCATACTATATTTCATGGTGTTAGATCTATTCTAGCATATATAATCAATAATGTATAAGCATTTGACATATTCCAATGGATACAATATTCAATCAAATACACATTACTGGACAGGAAAAGATAATTCTATTAATATGAATCAGAGATTACAAGTGACAACCTTTGACGGCACATCTGCAAACCGGAGAAAATTAATCCCCCACTTGGGCCTCCACCACCTCAATCCTCCATCACTTTGATAGCAAGCTTACTAGCAAAAGGCAAGCTTGGGAAGAACACAACAGTGCTCCAAGGGACAAAGGGATGCAGACTCAAGCATAAGTTCTGGCAACAATGGACTATAGTTTCGATACTCTCAATTCTCTCTTATGCTTTCAATGTCTCAATGGGTTCCTTATATAGCTTTTCAAATGGATACTGAAAGGTCGAATCCGTGCGATCTCAAGGCATATGGAAGGCCAGGAGTCATATGAGTCGGATCCAAGTCAAGGAACGCTCCAAAGGATTTTGGATTATGTACACATCCCGATGTATGCGACTATAGAGGAAATATCCACGTATGTACATGGTTATCGGGGAAAAGGCCACGTATATCATTTTTCTAATGTTTTTGGGGATGGTCAATGATACATCAAAAGACAAAAAGTGGTCCATAAGGGATAATGAGTCTGCAGTGGGACATGGGAAGGCCATACAATGTATACTACCGTGTATATGATGGTGGCTTTCAAAGCCGCAATTTTGTATTATGACATTATGTATTACCACATTTTTTATGTATATAAAAAAGTTTTATGGTGATGAGTTTATTTATTTACATGTGTAAAAAATGTGTTTATGATTAATTTATAATGAATGAAACAAATGCCAATCTAACACATAGTTAGCATATGAGTCAGCAATTTGATTATAATTTCTTGGAATGTGTATATATGTTATGGTCTAAAATTGTCGTTCTAGCAATATCACACGTAAGAATCTCCTCAATAACGTCGGATCTCTAACATGGTACAAACCATTGAGCTGTGACACTACTAACTCTGAATCAAGACGTACCTCAAGAGAGAGAACACCATGCAAAATGGCATCCCGTAAAAGCTCGATAATGGCACTATATTCAGCAACATTGTTGGAAGATGGCCGTAGACATACACCTCCTGAAGACAGTACATGACCCATAGGAGTATAAATCACCCAAGCAGCTGAGGCTGAGTGTTGAGTGTGAGGGCTTGCACCATCCGCAAATCCTATGTAGGTGGAATATTCCATAGACATCTGCCACAAGAAATTGAAACTAATCACAAACCTGACCACGATAAACAAGACCTAACTATGCAAAAAAGCTGTACAATAATATACAACAAACAACCTTGGCTAAAGATCATGCATAGTATTTCTTAAGATAGATCCCATTTCTAGGCTCCGCCAAGACTGTCCCTTCGTAATCCACTAACTTGTAGGCACCCTTCTCTAATAGACGCTTGACCACGTAAGGACCATGCCACATAGGATTGAACTTCCCTGCCCCCAAGGGTTCTTTCGATTGATCCCACAGAAGGACCAAGTCTCCCTCACTAAACACTCTTGGACGGACAGACTTATCGTATTGGGCCTTCACGCGACGCTTATTAACCTCTAGAGTCACCAAGGCATCTCTACGCTGCTCATTGAGTTGGTCAAGGTGAACCAAATTCTCCTCCAAAGGTGAAGTGTCTGGTAAGAGTTCCATGGCTAAATTCAACGAAGGAATCTAGCATTCAACCGGCAATATTGACTCCACTCCATGAACAAGCTGATATGGAGAAAAACCAGTGGCAGTCTTTAGTGCAGTTCGATATGCCCACAAAGCAGGGTACAACATAATATGCCAATTCGTCTTACTTTGTGCGATGGTTCATTGGAGAATGAACTTAAGTGATTTATTCACTGCTTCAACCTATCCATTCGCTTGAGGATAGAAAGAAGAGGAGTGCTCTTGCTTATACCCTAACTTGGATGCCAACTCTTCCATCATACGGTTCTGAAAGTGCGAGCCATGGTCAGTGACAAGATCTCTCGGAATCTCGAACCTAGAGATGATTTCGTTGAATACAAAGTGAGCGGCTATCTCACCATTGGATTTTACTGTAGGCATTTCCTCAGCCCATTTCGTGAAGTAATCGATAGCCACTATGATATGATGGTGCCCCCTAGTCGAAGCTGGGTTGCAATCCATAAAATCTAGCCCCCATTCGGTGAAGGGACCGGCGGTGATAATAGGGTGTAACGGGGTAGGCTTCGAGCACATGTTACGTGTAAACACCTGGCAAGGGTGGCACCTCTTGACCGCTTCAATACAATCCTTGAATATCAACGGCCATAAATAACCTGCTCTCAAAATCTTTTGAGCTGTAGAAAGCCCAGATAAATGACCACCACATGCCCCTCCGTGGCAATCATTAAGCACTACCTCTACCTCATCATGAGTTAAACAACGTCGTAAAAGGGAATCTACTCCACGACGCTACAAAGTATTGTCCACTATGAGGTAGTTCTTGGAAATGTGACGTAATCAACGTCGCTCATCTCGTGAGAGGTGAGTAGGGGTCCTTTGCGTTTGCAAATATACTATGATATCACCGTACCATGGGTCAGCCGTTGAGATCAAGAAAATGTGTTCATCAACGAACGTATCTTCACATACCGACTCCTCAGCCTCGCTCAGAAAATCCGATATGAGGTCTGCAAAGATTAAATATTTATTCAATTTTTCTGAAACAAACTCAAGATCAAACTCTTGCAGGATGACAATGCATTTATTATATTTTCCCCCAATCACCCTATGTGTGAGGACGAACTGAAATGGATTGACATGGGCAACAACCAAGGTTTGGCGAAGGAGAATATAATGTCTCAAACGCTGCACCGCATGTACGGTAGCTAAGGCAAGCTTCTCGACATGAGAATACAAAATCTCTGCATCAATAAGGTTTCGGCTCAGATAATATATGACATGCTCCCGGAGCTCCTCATCCTCCTGAACCAAAACCATCCCAATCATCTCTAAAGATGTGGCCACATATAATAGGAAATCACAGCTATAATCTGGAGGACTAATCACCGAGGACGATGCTAGGGCTTGCTTAAGTGCATCGAAGGACTCCTAGGCTCGCTCATCCCATTCAAAGGGAGTATCCTTCTTTAGGAGACGCATGAAACCTCTAGTCAAATTGGCGAAATTGACAACAAATCTTCGTAGGAAGTTTGCCATGCCTTGCAAACGCTGAAGATGACAAAAATTTCGTGGGGGAGATAACTAAAGTATTGCCTCAACCTTCAAAGGGTCGACTCTTATACCCTCTTTAGAAACAATAAATCCTAACAAATGACTTGATTTCACGCAAAAGATGCACTTATGAGGGTTTAATCTAACAGCATAGTGCCGACATCTTTCGAACACCAATATCAAGTGATAAGAATGACACATCCTCAGGCGAGAATGAGCAGCGAGGTCATCCAAAAACACTTCAATAATGGACTTGAGATTGTGGAAAATCAAGGTCATCGCCCGCTGAAATGTAGCTCCAGCGTTTTTAAGGTCGAAAGGCATTTTCCGATACGCAAATGTTCCCCAAGGACAAATAAATGCGGTCTTATGTTGGTCCTCGAGTTTAATTTGAATCTGATTATACCCGAAAAAGCTGTCCATAAAGGAGAACACCTCGCTACCCGCACACTCATCCAAAATCTGATCTATAAACGGTGTCGGGAAGTTATCCTTAGGACAGGCATTTTTTAAATCGCGGAAACCAGTGCATATATGGATCACTCCTTGCTTCTTATCCACCAGAACGGGGTTTGAAACCCACTCTATCAAGGGAATGGGATAGATGAAACCAACTTTCAATAGCTTCTCTATCTCTGCCTTTATGGCGGGTGCTTTCCTAGGATTTACCGCGCGTAAACGCTATCGAACAGGCTTAGCATTGGGGTAAGTCTTAATTTCGTGTTCGACAATTCGAGGGTCAATCCCTGGCATCTCATCGTAAGACCAAGCAAAAACATCACGGAATTCCTTGAACAGCTCGGTATACTCGTGAATCTCATCTTGGGAACAATCCGCCCCAATGTAGACATTCTCAATTGTACCAGGGTTGCGAGAAATGTTGATAGGCATAGTTGATGATATGTTCTCCATGTTTCCATCAGCCATCTGACTAGGAGAGCTTAATGGTATCATGGGTCTACTAACTTTCTGTCTAAGAATCTCCCTATAATCTTCATGCTCCAAAAGGTCAAGCTCTGGAAGGAAATATGATCTATGATGAAGTTCCTCCCATGGTGGCTCAACTCCCGACATAGCCTCGATGATTGCTTCATATGAAGGGAAAACCATATCAAGGCAGTCGTGGGCATGAGAAGACTGTACTGCCCATGTCGGCAGCACATAGGGGTCTTCCTCCTCTGTCCATGAAGAAGAAGAACAAGGCTCTGCAGCAGACCGAAGATTAGCTTGGTAAGCTATCATGACTGCAGGCAATGGCACGCTCGTCTCAATGGCCTCACTTGAAGGACTCGGTGAAGGAAGAATCCAAGGATCTCCCATATGAATTGTGCCAAAAGGCACCGATCTCGTAGATGTGGAAGCACCATCAAAACTAGATCCTATCATGAGGATGGGTGTACAAAAACTAAAGGTTCCCATGAGGGACGGATACATACCTACACCCACACTCCCAGTTGCTGGCTGGGAATGTTCAACTTTTGGAACCGAAGCTTCCGAAGATGCACTAACAGGCAGATTCTTGAATGCCATATGATCAATCGTTACAATCTTCCCATTATGAGGAAAGCATACAATGCGAAACACGGAAGACGCAACGGCTTGCATACTATACATCTAATTCCTTCCCAGTAAGAGATTGTAGTTAAGGGGAGAATCAACCACCTCAACCTCTATCGCAACGGTCTTCCCTCCCAAATGGACTTTAAGAGAAGGAAGGATACCGTGCGGCCTAAACGATCTCCCATCAAAAGCAGTTAACATGGTCATATACTTTGACAACTCAAGAGAACCAAGACCCTTCCAAGAAGACAAAGACATCACAGAAGCAACAACGCCCTCGTCAACCACAGTACATTTGACGATCATATTAAGGCATTCTACATCCACCAAAAGGGACACATAGTAGGGAAAGCGAGGATGATGTCCTACGGTTTCAAATTTGATCACTGAGGAAGAATCATCACCATTCACACCAAGAGCGGAAAGCAAATCCTTCCTTTGCGACGGACAACTTTGAAGCACTTCCAATGCAGACATCGCATAAGGAGTATGACCCAATTCCTATACAACTGAATAATTCTGGGCAGCTCGGGCATTTGGGTTATGACCCGAACGCTTAAGTACCCCCTTAGGAATGCGAGGTGCAGCCTCAGGTTTATCCGCAGGTTTCTCAATACACAAAGGAGTTCCTGGTGGATCATGCTCTTTTCCTGGGTTGGGTTGTGACGAAGAATAATCTTTCGCACGCGTCACAACTTTCGCGACACGGACCATATTAATGCACCCATGACCACTAGTTTCAAGTGGATCTTCATCACTAGATTGATCATGGGACTTCGAGTTCATATTCTGGTTATGCGGTAAAGGGTTCATTAACACAGCTGGGCCTTGTGCTATGAACTTCGAAGCTTCATCCATCCTAGGGAACAAGTAAGTGAGGTGATCGTCCTTACAAAGCTTGCAAGGAAAACTTTACGCTTATTCTGCTTGTCCCCCCCAACATTTTTATTGCTCTTGTCATTATTATTGGCATTCTCATTTTTATTCCCACCCTTCTTATTATTATTGTTTTTACCCTTTTTCCTATTCTGTCCGGGTTGCTGGTTACCCTTCTGGTCGGACGATTGCACAGCAAGTACATTCACCGCTTGGGCGGGCTGAGATGAAGCCGTAGCTTGTCCCAAGGTAGATTGGTTGACAGACAACTGGGCAACTTGTTTCACAACCGAACCTGCAGGTTTCTTACTTGCACTACCCACAATGCCATTGGCATGTGGTCCAGGTTTGACCTTGGGATCGAAACTAGAACGAGGAGTATTAGGTATAATCTCATATAACAAACCAGACTGAGCATAGATCAAGTCTAGTTCCTACGCCCTAAAGATGGCTTGTTCCTCATTCTGCACTCCGGATGTGGAAACATCCTTCGCGATATATGGCAATAAATATTTGAGGAACCACTCAAGGAGGAATTCTGGCGGTATAAAGGATTTGATTAATCTCTTCCATCTACACCACTACTGAATATGATCAGAAATATGGGTGGCTTTATCTTGCCGAAATGTCGACAAGAGTTCAGTACCAACATCATAGCGCACTGGTAGCTGGAAGTGATTAAGGAAAGTCATCACAAGATCGTCGAACAAAGTAAAGGCACCCCTAGGTAACTCTATATACCATTTCACCCCAGGCCTTGTAAGGGTGCGTTGAAATAGTCTCAAATGGACTGAGTCCCGATGCAATGAATTGGAAGAGCACCATAGTTGGAATGTCGTAACGTGTTCACTTGGATCCTCTCCTGGTTTGCCTTCAAACTTAGGGATGTCCGAAGGAAGCTTCGTAGGGACAGCCGGCCAAGCAGGGTCATGATCCACAGGATTGTTCGTAAGTATCGATAAGCCAAGTAAATTGAGTGTCATGAGGAAAGGGAGCCTAGGATGATGAGGTTTAGGGACCGCTCCATGGTTCATATAGGATTGATTACCACCATGACCTTATCCATAGTGACCTCCTCCTGTATGACTTGTATAGGGTGGCATGGAAGTAGTATAATGAGGTGGACCTTGACTAGTAGGAGCTACAAATCCATAGTTAGGAGAGTAAGCAGGTTGTGAATACCCACCTCCATAAGGTGGAGATACTTGTCCATACTGCACCCCATAGTAGGGTCCATAGGTCATCACTTGCGATGCCCCATGAGACACTCCATTGGTAGGAATATACGTTATGGAAGTAGGAATATACATACCAAAAGTAGGGATATATGTCGTGGAAGTAGCAATCTGACCTCTAGAAACATGAACATAACCTCTCGAAACCACGGGTGGTATGTAGGCTTGAGACACAATTGGTCAAGTAATCGCAGTACGGATCTGACTCGTAGCTATGTGCCGACTCGAAGGACCACGTGAATAAGGTGGAGGGTTTACATTTGAATAACTCGGAAGCGAGGACGAAGGAATCTCTATAAGAAGAAATGTGCTAGTGCCTATCGTCACTCGTCTAGAAACTGGAATACCTATCGGATCACTAACTCTAGACCTGGAAGGTATATAAGATGGAGCTTCCACTGCTGGGATGGAAGATGCAATGTGACTAGTACTCCCAAACCTCTCTGCAAGGTAAGGCATGGGATTGCCCCCAGGCATAGTGCTAGGCTCAAAGTCAGATTCAACATGAAATGTCAAATCGTGCATAGGAAAACCAGTAGTAACATAACTACCGTAGCTAGTGCTAGGAGGGTCAAAGTGAGTCTCGGCATTATCCAGCATTCCATACCGGTAACGGTTCAATGGGGAATCTGGCCGAGTGTGAGTAGGTCTATCATGCAAAGATCCTATCTGGGAAATAACAGGACCGATATCAGCTAGTTCAGGTGAGGTATCATATGTAGGAGTAAGTTCCCCATCTTCAATACAAATAGAACCACTTATACTATGAAACGAGAACTATATACTATGAACGATAACTCTACCCATAAAAATGATGATTTTTGCAAAAAAAACACCAAAAACACCCCCCAAATAGAAAAGTGTTGATACCAGTATACACGTTTTTTTTTTTAGGGTAAAAAATAGAGCCATGGACTAAACATCCCATATTGTTGTTTAACAAAACTTTAAAATCAACCTTAAATTGGAAAAAAAGAAAAATTCCTGAAGAGATAAATTACAACTTTCTGGAAAATTGCATATTAAAGAAAAAACAAATTTCTGTAATAATTTCACCATTATAACCATATAGAAACAAAGAGATTATCATGTGATTCATAATGAGATAATATATTAGACCATACAAGAACAAATGGTTCATATAAATATTCAAAAAATCCTCTAGAGTTTCAATTACAAAAATCATACTAGTAAAAAGCATCTAACTACCTCTTCAAATTCATCCATGGATTATGACACCCCATCATCAAAAACTCCTATAGAGTTTCAATTAAAAAAATCATACTAATAAAAATCATCTACACTGCTTCTTCAAATTCATCCATGGATTCTGACACCCCATCATAATCTACATTTTCTGCAGATGATGGACTTGATGAAGATGTAGATGACCCATACTCTTCTCTATTATCAATGGACGCACCATATGAGTCTACATCTATGTCCATAATTTCATATGTCATATTCCTTCGAGATCTACGGCTTGGTTTAACAGACTCCCATATTGCAACTTCTGGCTGTGGCAGCAACCTCTTGATAATCTCTATAGTCTCGGAGCGGAGAGTGTCTTTCTTTGTCAACTTGAAATCATAAACAAGTATATCAACTTCCTCTAATTTCAAGATGTCAATGCGTCGGTGATTTATTTTTTGACCCTTTCTGTTTCCCTTTCTACAAACCTTTTTCTCAACCACCATCTCTTCCTTCTACACACCATCAAATGGGTGTGTATCTGTTGCATACCAATGTACTTCTACTGATACTACTTCTTCATTTTCTTTATTGTCCTTCATAGCTTTTGCAATCCAGAATGGATATTGACGTGGATCATCTGTAGCCAAAACTGCAATCATGTGACCCTCCTTGATATCTTGTACTGAGCCCCTATAAAGGTCTTCCATCTCTCGACGCTTTGCGGATGATCTTCTAGAGACAATATACATTTCTCTTTCCTCTACTTGAGAAAACTCAACAGCTCGAGGTTCAACATTTGTTACCTCGTTTTCATTTGATAAAATTTGTGGCCAAGAAAATGGAGTCTTCAAAAATATATCTCCATTTGTAGAGTTTGAAATTATGTCACTCTGCTCTATGAAAAAAGACTCCCACCAAACGGAATCAGCAACATCAAAGTACTCATATGTATCTTTAATAGACTTTTTTATTTCTTCAAAGCATTGAGAAGAATCAACATCTCTACTATGTCGCCTTGCATTATGAATCTCTATAGATGATTGCAATAACAATAAATTTGAAGCATACATTTGACGACTTGGGATGAATTTCAAAAATGCCAAACCTGATGAAGGCCCCCATTCTGTGCTAGTTGAGTACTTCTTGCCCCACAATAGTGTTTTTCCATCAATCTTTTTTATACGAAATTGATGCTGAAAGCTAATGTCATTAATTTTTTCAATGCACCTTTCCTCACCATGCGATCCAAACAGAAATCTTCGCATGTCAATAGTTTCTTCCAATTTCTTTACAGTAGGCTCTGGATGGTATGATTTCCCTATAATTTCAATCAACGATGGCAGGCTCCCGACTTTCTTCCTCCTCAATGTCCTTGCAAAATGGCTGACATTTGATCAATATGATCATGTGTATGCCCAACAAGAAGGAACCCAACTTTTACCTTCTTAAAAATTCCCAATTCCACAAGCATGCTTAGATAACCAAACACGACCTGGTTTTTGTTTTCCCGGCTTGTGTTGTCCAATTGTAGATATAGAAATTCTAGAAGATCACCGGGCCAATGAGTAATGACATGGTGAATTATGCTGATGGTCAAATTTGCATCATTGTGAATATTTGGAGCTGTAAAGTAAACCCTTGGAATCATTTCACCATTAAAAACCATACACCCAACCAAGTGAAACTGAATAAAATTCTCCTCCTTTAAATTCTTTGGCACACGGACAAAATGTGGCAAGAGTGTTTTTTTGTTATCCATGCCATCAATTATCAAACCCATATACTTATGTGGAGCATCGTAACACTTCTTGCGATGTTTGTACAATTTTTGCCATTCATTTGATTGTTGATTGCGATGTTCTTGCAGTGCATTGATTATGGAATCTACAAACAACATAACAAAAAATATTGTTAACTAGATTCAATAATTGACATTTATCTATTTGTTTTTTTTGTTTTGTAAACATACCTCTTTCTATCCCTTCTGATCTATCCCTTCTTTCTTTAAGAGAAGCACATGTACTGTAGACCCCCATCCTTGACCTCTTTGGAATGCGGACGTTGTTGAGCTTCTTTTTCCATACTCTTGTGAAATATGCATATCTGATGAAGTTGTCATTTCCTTGACCACCTTGAACATAATCCTTGTATAAGTTGTATATTTCCTGCCTTGTGAAATTATCTGGAATGTGTATTGTTTCTCTATTTCGCATACTCTCTCCATGCTTGGAAAAGAAATCATGCATCCATGATATTGCAATGTGTGTTGATGGCCCAGTGATTCGTCCTTGATAATCGTCAGTGTAAAATGTAGGATCCTTTTCTAGTCTTGTTTGGAATCTTGATAATCGAATATTACCAATTGAGTGAATCTGTTTGAATGCCTTTCTACAAAGCATAATTCTTCCAACGCGATAATCATATCCTGTCCTGGTAGAAATCATGCACCCCACTAAATATGAATTTTTCATGCTTTTGTTCATTGAAAGATACATATTCCTTCTCTCCAAGACATAATTGTAGCCTAAACTTTTCAAACAACTTTTGTGGCAACACTCACTCGAAATCAAATGAGTAATGGAACTTGGACTTGTGAGCAATTCTTTCCTAGACCTTGTATAACTGGAATGCTTTGGATTGACATAAAAAGGTCTAGTCCTACACTTAATCCTGCTCTGCATTGGATTATGTTGCTAGATCTCCTGGACCATTATGTCTGCAACAACATCCTCAGCAGGATTATTGTTTTCATTGTGATGCATATGACCCCCCTCATTGAAAATTTCATCACCAAATTCATTATGAAAATTATTGTCATGATCACTTGCTGCCAGATCAATGTGACCATCAACATTATTTGTGCCACTAAATTCTTCACTGAAAGGAGAATCACTGTCTTCATCATTGGAGGCTTCATCATCAACAGAATGATCATCGGTGCCATTGAAATCCTCGCTCAGAGAGAAATCATCATCGGTTCCATTGAAATCTTCACTCGGAGGAAAATCATCATCAGTGCCATTGAAATCCTCGCTTGGATGATAGTCACCATCATTTCCATTGAAATCCTCGCTTGGAGGTAAGTCATCATCAGTGCCATTGAAATCCTCTCTTGGAGGTAACTCATCATCGGTGCCATTGAAATCCTCGCTTGGAGGAAACTCATCATCTGTTCCATTGAAATCCTTGTTTGGAGGAAACTCATCATCGGTGACATTGAAATCCTCGCTTGGAGGAAACTCATCATCCGTTCCATTGAAATCCTTGCTTGGAGGAAACTCATCATTCATTCCATTGAAATCCTCGCTTGGAGGAAACTCGTCATCTGTGACATTCAAATCCTCGCTTGGAGGAAAGTCATCATTTCTTCCATTGAAATCCTCGCTTTGAGGAAAATCATTTTCACCATTATTGATGTCTTCTTCCTCACCAGAATCATCATCCGTCCCATTAAAATCCTCACTGGGACGAATATCATCATCAATCCCACAAAAATCCTCGCTAGGAGGAAAATCTTTGCTTGAAGGAAAATCATCGTTGGTGCCTTGAAAATCCTCGCTTTCAGGTAAATCATCATTGGTGCCTTGAAAATCCTCACTA